>CM020185.1:10957935-10985873 GCA_009805545.1 Oryza longistaminata | reverse complement strand
ATGAGGAAGTAGCCGATTCGAATGGCTGTTTAGAACTCAATCATGCAAAGACCTAAAACCGAGTACATCTCAACTAATTAGGAATTTTAATAATTATTATTGAATAAAAAATATCTTTTAATATTTTAAATATCAATAACGATATCATGCAGTGTACTGGTTGGTGACTAGTTAAGTATCTATCACCATTTTTTTTTTATTTTGCCTGCATAGTGTTGATTGCCATTTTGTTCGTGTACGCCAATAAATTTAAGGATGCGTGCAGACGCTAGACATAGTACTTCTATTATTTTAGAAAAAAAAATCAGTTCACTAATTGGGCAATAACATCTCTACAGCAAGTATGGGAAATGATGCACAAGGATGTACGACTTTCAGCTAACTGTATTGAATTGCTTAATATTATTGGCAATTGGTCGATCGCTTTATTTGGCACTGTTACTGAAGTCGCTTTAAGGCCACATTATCCATTGATTGTTTTAATTTCATTTCAACAATTTTGTTAGAATAATTAAAATTTGAAACTAGTCAACTAAATAGTTCTTTAAAATGAACTTGTACTGTGTAAAGCTTGTAAAACAGAATTTCAGAAGACTGTTGTTGGTTTTGTAGTGCAGCTTATAGAGAACACTAATGGACACATATTTATTTTGTTTTAAAAATTATAGAATTGATTTATAGATTACTATTATCTTTTTACAAGGCATATCACTACTACGAAAATCTTTTTTTGCTGATACCATCCTTTTATTTTTATTGGTGGATTTGAAGCCACATGCTTGTAGAAATATACATAAGTGATTCCAATCCAAAACCGCTAGCAAAAATCAATTTTCGCTGACGATTACTTTAAATGGTCTGCATGCGAAAATAAAGTTTACTTTTGCATGTAGAACACTTATTGCACCGCCAGCGAAAAAAAAATGAAAGGCTTATAAAATATCGGTGGAACTGATCGAGAAATTCTCTTCTCCACTCATTCTCCTACCGCACCCCCGCACTCGTTCTCATCCCCAACCCCTTCATTCTCAGCAGCGGTGGTGGCGACAGAGGATGGGGGAGCCCAAAAGGGTGGAAGCGACCGACAACAAAGACTGCGACGACACCGCACCTTGTCGAGGCAGGAGGCGGCCATGGAGGCAACCAACCGTGGGTCGCCGAGGACGCTCAGCATCTTGGCACGCAGCCGGAGGTAGGGCTCGCCGTCGAGGGTGAAGGAGACGCCGGCCATGACGTCGAAGATCTCGGCGAACTCGTGGCCCTTGGGGTAGTTGCCATGGTTGGAGGTGAAGATGTGCCGGACATTTTCAGGGTCACATGTGATGAAGAACCGGATGCTGCTGGTCGCCGCCGTGCCGCGCGCCATCACGGTGTGTCCCGACGCGGCGAGGACGCCGGCGAGGTGGTCGTGGAGGTTGTGCAGGTTGGCGACGATGGACGGGAGTGTGCTGAGAATTGGCCAGCCTATGCACAAGTACAAGACAAGAGCAAGCAGCATCATCAGCGAGGAGATGATCAGTAGTTCTGCCATGAAATTAAGGTCACAATATATTGGATGCGTTTTTGTATAGTGTATGCGCGCTACCACCTTGCGTTGGCTGATGTGGTCATGGGGGTTGGCATGTGGCTTATTTTATAGGGAAGAGGTAGCTTGGCTAGCTCACGTAGCGCAACGTGGCATACAAACAAAAGGGGAACAGCGGCTATATAACATTTGACAGTGTTTGATGGAAAATTTTAAAATATAATATAACTGCAGTATAATGGTGGTGTAGTTACATACTAGTATAACTGTATAACTATACTGTAACTGAATGTAATTGCTGTATAACAAACAGTACTTGAAGGGCCGGTTGGTTAGCTGCACATGCATGCTTACGTGCGTCGTGAGGGAAGTGGTTTTCAATGTGTTTGCATGTCATCTAAATAGTTATAAAAAAATTTAAAAAGAATTGACAACATAGATTAGTACGAAATATATCACTCCACAAACATGTAAGACCAAATTCAATTTCTACAAGTTGCAACAAAAATAACAAACTAAACTGAAAATAGTTATCGCACATTCGCATCTATATTTGTTATTTTTTTATAACTTGTAGAAGTTGAATTTAAACTTGCATGTTTGTGGATTGATATATTTCATATTAATCTATGTTG
Source organism: Oryza longistaminata (assembly GCA_009805545.1). NCBI lineage: Eukaryota > Viridiplantae > Streptophyta > Magnoliopsida > Poales > Poaceae > Oryza > Oryza longistaminata. Next base: position 10,983,713 of record CM020185.1, on the reverse strand, counting down.
CCAATTTTTTTATATTTTTTATGACTATTTATGTGACATGCACGAAATGAGGGGATAGGATGATTTCGCTTTCCCCATCGTGAGGTCACAGGGGGTCGATCCCTGCCTTAAGCGCGTGGTATCGAAATTTTCATCCTAGTTTTTGCACGAATCTCAACGATGATCTAAGGGTCCAAAAAATGAAAGCTTTTTGGAAAAAAAACTGTTGACAATTTATAGCAATTCCAAGACAGAAAGGCCTCAAGCGCACGAATGGTGTCAAAATTTTCATCCTATTTTTTGCATGAATCTCAACGATGATCTACTGGTCCAAAAAAGTGAAAAAATTTTGGGGAAAAACTGTTGACAATTTTATAGCAATTCCAAGACAGAAAGGAACACATGAGAAAACAGGTTAAACAATACATACTAGAAAAAACCACACCACGATGCTACACTAAACTAAGAACACCTGAAAAATAGTACCCAACTTATTGGTAGTTTAAGAGCCTCATCGGTGGGCCTAATAAGCTAAATTTAAATTTTCAAATTTGATTTTGAAGTTGATTTTAAGATATTTTCAATGTGATTTTTTTTAGCGTTGGCTTTTAATAAGTCGCTATGAACAGATATATAAAAGTTTTATCTGTAAATTAATTTTTATTATCTAATAAGCCGTTTTGGTTATATAAATTAATTTTATCTATAAATATGTGTAACCGATGAGGCTCTATATTTCCTACTAAAAACTATCAATGTCGTATAGCTACTTCCTAACATGACATCATAAAAGATGGTAATTAAGGAGGTTTCACATGAACAGTAATTGCGGTTCTGCTGAGCTCAAATCCAGCATATTGCATGACTTGTGATACATCGATCGATTCTTCATTCTACTAGCACGTCCATTGATGTAAAAAACTAATTTTGTGGGGTTTAATTATTGATGTAAAAAACTAATTTTGTGGGGTTTAATTTTTAGCATCGCTTCTCGGTTATCTAGCGCCACAAAATTTTAATCAAGAACCCCACTACAAGCAAACCGACAGTGACGCTATTGTTTCTGCTGCTTAACTGATTATTGCTTCAACTTTGTCATTGCCTATTCAAAACCATCACTGATGCCACTTATTTACCAGCAATCACTAATACAGAACAGCAAATAGGGGATAGCTCTATAGATGCCAGAAATCATCAACCAGTAACCCTTCTACCCGTACTGTTTTTCTCATGTTTTTGGGTTTTTTTTGGGCTATCTAGATGATTTACACGTCGCCGTTTACTGTGGTTTGCTCCTCGGTTAATGTTGCGTATTTGAGTCTTGCCGGTGCGCCGGTGGACTATCTAATTAGGCCGGTTAATTTGGTGATTACTCGGTTTGTTTAGGGCTTGGATGCCGGTCGAGCTGATGTTTGTTTCCGGTTGGACGGCGCATTGTATGACGCGTGTTATGTTTCCATCTTTTGTCTTGCTCCATTTGTGGCCTCCGTAATTTCAGTTTAGTCCCTCTGTTTTGTACATTGTGTCTTTCTATTTTTTGTTTAGCCCCTTATATTTCTGACAAATTAAATGTGAAGAAGAGAAAATTTTGTTTTGGGGGTGCGCTTTTGCTGGGTAGTTTTATGCTAGGTGTGTATCTATGTTTACGCCCTAGCTATCTATCTGCTCTGTTTGGTGGGTCTCATCGTACTTTTGGGGTTTCTTCTTGCTCTCTTTGGATTGGTGTTGTTTTCCCGTCGCCGGCGGCCTGCTCGTAAGAGCAGGTACAATAAGCTATTCTAGCTGGCGATAATGCATCCACGGTGGATTTCTTTGGTGAGCTGGAAAAAAGATTAGAGGAGAGAGAGTGTGAGCCGGCGACTAATTTGTCGCCGACTACACACGCGCTCCAAGGCCGAGCGAATGGGAAGCTAGTGAGCAGCTATTGGACCCACAAGAACTGTGCAGCAACAAAGCATGGCAGGACGCCATTGAGGCCGTGAGCTCGGGATCGAGGAACGGTGGCCAGGAGGGGAGCTCGGTGAGTGACGCCATGGTGACTAGAGTGGCCAGCTTGAAGCCTAGCTAGCTGCCATGAAGGAGAAGAAGTTGAGAGCGTTGGCATGCATGCCTGATTGGAGGAGGATGAGGTAGCGCAGCGCCCGCATGGGTCACACTGTCACTGTGGCCCGCTAATCTTGGTCTGCAATCTTGACATGCTGGCGTTGTTGCTTTTCCAATAGTGGGTATGCTTTTGGTGGTTTATTTCTAGGATTTGGATAGTGGTTCTTGTTGAGTTCTTGGTTTTCCCTGTTCATTGCTGGTTGCTTCAGCATGAACATTGACTTGTTCTTCTGTTTGGTCGTACTAGTCAGTGCGGTCAACGTAAGTTATTCCTCTCTTCAATTGTCTGTTCTTTACTTTGTCTTGCTTACATGTGTTTTGTGCGTATCAATTTTTGCAATTCGACTTGTTTGTCTTTTGCTGTATATAAATGTATTGCCTTCTTGTGATGATTTTCCCATTTTAAGGGGTGGTTGTGTAGTATACACTGCCCTGTTTTTTTGTTATGTGTTTCATATTTTTTTAAAAGAAATTTAAAAAATGTTACAGTTCCACATAGTTAAAAGAGTGCTTATTGTTGTTCGGCAGGGGTAAAAATAACTGGTGGTTAAATGCGCATGTGGTAATATTTGTGTCGGCCAGTTTAATTCTTGTTTGTAGCCGCTACTTTTTCCCCCCTCTTCGGCTGGTGTAATTAAGTTGCTGTCATACCTGGTAACTTTTCAGGTGTACTGCTCAGGTCGTCTTTAGCTGCTATTACTGATGCCGTTCGTATTAGTGCTCTTGTAATTATCCTGCTGTTTTGGTTGATTCAGCTGATGTTCCTTTTCAGCCTTGCTGTCCAGTTCTCCTGGTTCTGAGCTGATGTACTAGCACGTCCATTAATGTAACACTGCTTCCTTTATATGGTTCTTTTGTGTAGCACTGCTACCTCTGCTGTTCTTTTTACAACCGATTCATTTCAGGTGTTCCTCATTGTTTTTGCCCTGTTTTTTATGTTCCCTCTGTTTCTTCTATTTCCATTGCGTTCCTCATATTCTAATTGTGTGCCTTCTTGCTTTTGTAAAATTATGGTATTGATGTCCTTACTTGTGATGTCTTATTGGGCGGTGGATATGTTTGTTTAGGCGTCTTGGTTTATGACGGCGATCCTTCGTCGTAGGAACTCTTCCTCCCGGCCACCATGTGAACCAGCACGTGCAACCGTTAATTGCCATATCTTTTGTTACTGTATTCAGTTGCACTCCCGCTTTGTCTGAAATGTAAACAGCACTTCATTTGTTCCGCCTGCTTATCGTACTAGCAGTGCATTGTAGTGGTCGATGTTCATCCAATTTTATTTTTTCTTAAACTCTTATTTTTTAGAGTTTGATTATGCTACTGTTTCTTTAATTCCGTCGTTGAATTCTGGGCCTTCATACGAGTCTCTGGTTAATCGTAGGAAAAAGAAATTGGCAATCTTGCGTCGCCGGTTGTTTGCTTCACCAGGTTGGTTTCCTCTTGTTATCTGTTTCGTTCTCTCGCTTGTTTGACTATTTGCTGTTTTGTAGTTCTTTTTTTTCCCTGATGCTTCTTGTTTGTCCTCAATCTTGTTTTTCTCTACTCGTTGTGAGCTTTTATGCTCTTTTCTCTGTTTACAGTTCCTGCTTTTGCTCCTTCTTTCCCTGTTGGGTCTATTGTTTTTTCCGCCGATTACATATGCCATTTGAAAGGTTTGTTTACTCTTGTGTTGTTTTCTCCCTAGACTGTATTGTCCTGATTATTTGGACTTCCTTTCTCCTTGTTTCCTCTTTTGTTATGCTCATCTGCCTTTTTGCTTCTCTTTTTTTTTTTGCCAGCTGCTTATCCTGGCCGATCTTACTATGGTGGTCCTAACTACTCTTGCCGAAAATGCTCTGCTGTCTTTTGGTACCATGAGAGTACACGAAAAATGGTCTTCTATCGGCGTGGTTTAAGTTCGTATAATCGCTGTTGTCGTTCTGGTCGTGTTTCTTTGCCACCCCACAGAGAGTGGCCACAGCTGCTAAAAGAACTTGTTGTTTTCTCGAGGTCTCATCGTTCATTTGTTTTCATGCGCATGATTCGCCGGTATAACTCTCTTTTTGCTTTTACATCATTTGGTGTTGATGTTGACAACTGGATTAACAATGGGACTGCCCCCTATGTGTTTCGTATAAATGGTGTTGTCCATCATTGTATTGGTTCTCTTATTCCAGAGTCAGGTCATAACCCTCAGTATGCTCAGCTTTATATCTATGACACTACAAATGAGGTTGCCAACTAAATTGCTGTTTTTGATCGCTCTGATGGAGCCGGTCAGGATATTGATCCTGATATATTGTCTCTGGTCTTATTTCCATGCTTGACATGCATAACCCACTTGTTTAGAAATTCTGTATGGCGCGTGACAGGATGTTCTGACATATCTATTCGGTTATTGGTTCTATTGGTTCTTCTGGTGATCTTTTTCCCTTCCTGTTGCTGATGAGCTTGCTGCTCTAATTGTGGGTGATTTCAGTATTGAGGCAAGCCGTTTTGACACCATTGTTGAGAGCACAAATGGCAGGTTTAAGCGCATTTATGTGGTTAATCCTTCCTTGATGTCCTTGCAGTACCCTCTTCTTTTCCCTTATGGTGATGCAGGGTACCACCTTGGTATTCCATACAAGGATATTGATGATCAGGATACTCCTGCAAGAGATCAAGTTTCCATGTTAGAATATTACAGTTACCACTGCCATTATCGGAGGGGTGAGCCGAATCCTTACACATGTTTTGGTTGTTTGTTTGAACAGCTTAAGGTGGATTGTTACTCTTGTGTGGAATCTGCTAGACTCTCTTATCATTACTTCCATCAAAGTGAGCTCCGGTCTGAGACATATCAGGGGATTTCAGACGCTTTAGGAGAGGGTAATACTTCAGGCAAGAATTTTGGTGTCAAGTTTTTACTGCCCTCTAGCTTCACTGGAGGACGCCGATACATGTTACTTAATTATCATGATGCGATGGTCATATGTCGTGAATATGGACCTCCGGATATTTTCACAACGTTTACTTGTAACTCAAAGTGGCTGGAAATCACTGATGCTCTATGTTTTGAACCTGAACATTGGTATTTTGATTGGCCTGATATGATCAGTCGTGTTTTCCATATGAAGCTTCGTGAGTTTATTGACGACATCAAGAGAGGTGATGCTTTCGGGCCTGTTCTCGGAGGTATGTTGAATTTTGGCCTTTGTTTATTGTGGTCCTTTGTTGATGCCGTACTGTTTCTGTTTTTTGTTCCTGTATCCTCCCATCATTTTTACAACTTACTTTAGTCGTTATATATTTCTTATTTTGTATTTTTTTTCTTTTAACTCATCAGCTTTCTTAATATGATTACTCCTTTTCTCTTTATTTTTGTGCAATTCTTTATACTGTCGAATTCCAAAAGAGGGGCCTTCCTCATGTCCATGTACTTGTTTGGCTTGAAGGGCGTGGAAGAGATCCTTCACCTTCGTTTATTGACTCGTTGGTATGTGCAGAGTTGCCTGATCCAACGGTCGATCATTTGGGTTTTGCTCTTGTGGATGAGTTCATGGTGCATGGGCCCTGTGGAGAGCTCATTTGCGTTGCCCTTGTACGAAAAATGACACTTGTTCAAAGAGGTACCCTAAGTGGTTTAATGATGAGACTATGGTTGACGAATCTGGGTTCCCTGTTTATCGACGTAGAAATGATGGTCGTTTTGTTAGTAAGAATGGTTGTAAAATGGATAATAAGTGGATTGTTTCCTACAACATGCAATTGCTCAAGAAGTTTCAGGCTTATATCAATGTTGAGTGGTACAATAAAACTAATTTGGTGAAGTATCTTTTCAAGTGCCTTACTAAGGGGCATGACATGTCTAGGGTGGTGTTTGCTGTAGGTGATTCTACTGCTAATTCAGGTAACAGTGATGAGCCTGATGGCAGGGATGAGATATCTGACTATATGAGATGTAGGTACTTGTCTTCTTGTGAAGCGATTTGGCGTATTTTTGGTTTCGAGATTCATGGTCGTAAGCCGTCTGTTGAGAGGTCTGTTAACATGCCAGGTATGAACACAGTCATATACCATGAAGAATCTAGCTTGGAAAATGTTGTTGAGGACCCAAGGTCACAATGCACAATGCTTACATAATGGTTCAGGACAAATGAGTCACACCCTGGATCAAGGGATTTAAGGTATTGTGATTACCCATCTCTTTGGCGTTGGGATTCAGATGGCAAGACATGGACAAAGAGAATGCGTAAGGCTAAGATTGGCAGGATGTACAATGTCCATCCTAGCACAGGGGAGTTGTTTTATCTTATGATGCTTTTGATAGTTGTGCGTGGTGCTTGTAGTTATGAAGATGTTAGGTCTTATAATGGAGTTTTATATGACACTTTTAATGAAGCTTGCCAAGCACGGGGCCTTGTTGGGGATGACACTGAATGGTACCGTATGTTTGATGAAGCAATAGTGTGGGCTACTCCTTTTTTGCTATGCCATTTATTTATCACCGTGGTTGGGTTTTGTGGTGTTGGAAATCCCAATCTTTTGTTTGGTAGATATTGGAAATTTCTGGCTGACGACATTTTGAACAGGACAAGAAATCTTTTAGATAATCCATCCTACCATGTTGCTGATCACTACTTACAAGTTCAGCTTCTAAATGAGCTTTCTGTGTTGTTCTTCAAAAATGGTCTTATGCTCGAGGCTTATAACCTGTCGTTGGGTCCAATTCCTACTCATCATAATTATGAAAATCAGCTGATCTCTGAGGAGCTCTCATATGATCGTGCTTTCCTGATTAAAGAGGCTGCTGCTTTATACCATAACTTAAAATGGTGATCAGCTTGCTATTTATGATCAGATCATTTCTTCATCCAGCACCCCTGTTTCTATGTTCTATTTTGTTTCTGGGCACGGTGGCACTGGCAAGACCTATCTATGGAGAGCTATTATTACAAAACTTCGATCTTAGGGAGACATTGTTCTAGCTGTTGCCTCCTCTGGTGTTGCATCCTTGTTGTTACCAGCAGGCTGCACTGCTTATTCTCGGTTCAAGATACCTCTGGAGGTAAGTGAGAATGGTCTTTATTCTATCTCTAGAGGCACTATGCTTGCTGCTTTGGTTGCTCGAGCACGGCTTATATTGTGGGATGAGGCCCTTATGTCACGCAGAAATTGTTTTGAGTCTTTGGATAGGACTTTGAAAGATATTTTATCTGTTGATGATCCAACTAATGGGTATCTTCCCTTTGGTGGGAAGCTTGTAGTGCTAGGTGGAGATTTTAGACAAGTCCTTCCTGTTGTTGAGGGTGGGACAAAAAGAGAAGTCCTAAATGCTTCACTTATTAAATTACTTCTTTGGGAGCATGCTATTGTTCTTAAACTGTGGACAAATATGAGACTTGTAACCCGTCATTGTCTAATGTCGATCGAATGCTGTTAGAAGAGTTTGCCAAGTGGACTTTGCATATTGGGAATGGGTCTTTACCAATGAGACAAAAGCCTGGTGAATCTTATGCTTCCTAGATAACAGTTCCTAGTGATTTACTTCTTATGCCTACTGGAGATAACATTCGTGTGCTGGTTGATTCTGTCTATCCTGATTTTCATAGATTTTACTGTGATGATGCTTACCTTGCCGGACGCACTATTATATGCACCACTAATTCTGTTGTTGAAGAGATATATTTTCAATGGCGCCTGGAGATAGTAGAGAGTACCTAAGCTCTGACACTGTATCTTCTGGTGATGAAACCATCTCTGATGCAGATCTGATCTACACCCTTGAGTTCTTAAACTCTATATCAATTTATAACTTTCCTCAGCACAAATTGTGTCTTAAGGTTGGTGTTCCAGTAATATTGCTCCGTAATATTAATCAATCTATTGGTTTGTGCAAAAAGGTACAAGACTAATCATCACTCGACTTGGGGATAGAATTCTTGAAGGTCGCATTATTACTGGTAGTAGTGCTGGTCAGAGTGTCTGCATTCTTAGAATTGTTTTAAATTGAAAGAGCTCTAGGTGGCCTTTTACCTTGTAGCGAAGACAATTTCCTGTGCAGGTTTCTTATGCTCTAACAATTAATAAGAGCCAAGGGCAAACCCTATCTAATGTTGGTGTTTATTTGCGGAGGTTGTTTTTACACATGGTCAGCTGTATGTGGCTATTTCTAGAGTCACATCTCGGAAGGGGCTGAAGCTGCTTATTGAAGACGATAGTGGATCTGCAATTTCTGAGACTAGGAACATAGTTTATAAAGAAGTTGTTGACTTTCTTTGATGTTCTTTTTTGTTGTTATGGAGCTTCCAAGATGCATAGTACTCAATCTTTACTGCTGTTTGTTTGTGTGGTTCTTGCACATTTTATTTTATTAGCTGAGTTGTCGTGTTCTATGTTTCATAATATGTTTCTGCTTGCTTTAATAAACTGTGTTGTATTTCTCAATTTATCTTGATATATTGTCAATGTGTTCTCTTTCACTTAACCTTTCTTGCAGATAACTTTCTCTTTTAATCAATTATCAAATTGTTTCTTTGCTATTATTGGGTCTGTTTCTTATTTCCTTTTAATTTGATTTATCTGACTTTTATTACATTTCTTGCTATTCGTTCCTGTCCACTTATTCTTTTGTCTTTATATCTGTACTCTCAATCTGTGTAGTTTTTTTTCCCTGAAATTGCTGGTTTCTTTGTACGGCGTTACTGACTACCTCTTATTCCTTTTTCCCTCTTATACTTTTTTGATAAACAGTACTACATGTTTTTGTTATTAGCAGTTTTGCTAAGTTATGGAATGAGAAGCTACATGTTTCTGATTTGGAACAGTTTCTTTGTACGGCGTTACTGACTACCTCTTCTTCCTTTTTCCCTCTTATACTTTTTTGATAAACAGTACTACATGTTTTTGTTATTAGCAGTTCTGCTAAGTTATGGAATGAGAAGCTAATGCTTCCCACATTCAATTTTTTGGGCTGATTTGGATCTGTTCGATGCAGATGGATTGCTCTTTGCTTAGGCATATGAACCATCAGTCTTTCAAATGGGAAGTGGTTGTTCGATTGTCTCGTTTATGGGAGTACTATGATCAGAAGAATGAGACAAACATTTATGAACTAGGCTTTATTATAGTAGATGAGGAGGTTAGGTTTCCTTCCACTTTAAATGTACTATTTGTGACTCTTAGGGAGTGTATTATGTATATGATATTTCTGTCCCATTTTTCTTCTATTTACTTTAGGGCACAACTATGGAAGGTGTGATTCCCAAGAGAGATGGATGCCACAGTTGGTCCCTTTATTAACTGAAGGATCGGTCTATCGAATTAAGTTTCTTGAAGTTATTGAATCAAAATTTCGCTACAGAGCAGTTGATAAGCCAACTAGGGTATGGTTTACTAAGTTCACAATTGTACAAGAGGTTACTCCTGAACTTGCTAGGATCCCTGTTTATGTGTACAGTGCTCTCTCATTCCCGGAACTTGCTTATCGTGTCAATGATAATGCTGTACTGTCTGGTATGTTCTCTTTAATTTTCTATTGCATTACTTTTTAAACGGTTTTATCCTACCCATACCGTTATGTGTTCTTTCTTCCTTAATTTAAATTCCATTAGTGCAGACATGGTTGGCTCAGTTCTTTCTGTGTCCTCAGTAACTCTTCAGGACACGCGAAATGGTCCATCTTATAAAAGGATAGTCTACTTGACAGATGGGAGGTGGTTATATACTCATTTTGTTATTATAGCATTTACACCTTGTTCTGTTGTTTCTGTTTTTTTCTTATTATATTTTATTTGATTTCAGTGAGAATATTTCGGTGTCGCTATGGGGCCGCCATGCTCACCAATTCAATATAGACAATCTATTTAATCCATCTGATCAAGCTCCAATAGTCGTCCTTTTCGTGGGCCTTACTATCAAAACGTTTTCTGGTGTGTCATTTGTACTGCTTATTTGTGACCTTTACATCTGTGATCTACCTTATTTGTCGTAATTAGTTTTTTTACCCTCAAGTACTGACCCTTTTCCCACTTGATTTCCTTTCTTTTCTTTCTTTTTTTCCTCTTTGCCATACTTATATAGGACGACTTGCCTTGCACAGCTGTACTGCTACAAGTGGTATATAAACATACCTATTCCAGAAGTTAATTTGCTTGCTGCGAGGTCCACTTCTTGCATCTCAAATGGTTATTTCAACCTACTTGTATCAGTTAATCTCTTTTTGTTAACATATACTTATTAATGTTGGTGTTCCTATTATGTAGTTTGGGAAATCGTATTTAGCCGATAGAGAATCAAATTGAGGCGCCTTTGCGTACTGAGCCTATTTCTTCCACTTTAGCATGTCTTTGTAAGCTGACACCGGATGATGCATTGGTAGGTTGCAGGAAAATGTAGAAGTTATATTGTCCTCCATTGAGTTTGTGCTTACTTCAAAAGTATCTGGTTGTAGGGCCAACAGTAAAAGGTCAATATTGTGGTTAGTGGCCTTGTGCCTAATCAAGCATAGTGGTACTTAGGTTGGTTGTACTACTTGCTGGAAAAAATTGGTAGCAAACGGTGATGGATACTGATGCAGCAGGTGCCCAAACCATACAGCCGAACCAAGGTAGGTTTCATATATAATAGTATTTTCCTACATACTTTAAACACACCCAAATATATTGTCTAACTGTTTGTGTCTGTGTGTTTGATGTATTGATCTTGTGACAGGTATCGGATCACCGTGTATGCTTCCGATATTTCTATTGCAGAGGGTGATGAAAGTCCGGTTGAATTCCTTTTTTTTTTGGTGAAGTTGGTCAAGCCCTTGTTGGAAAGCCAGCTATGTTGCTGGTAGCTAACGCACGAGGTCAACTGTCTTATGTGCCACCTGAGTTAACTGCTTTGGTTGGGGAGAAGCTTCAGCTTATTGTTGAGATGTCACTTTCCTCTCTGCAAAGTGAATCACCTTCTTTCCATGTTCGCTCTATAGTAGGACGAGGAGACACTCTGATTCCATCTTACCTACAGATGGTGCTGACACCTCCAGTTCAGCCGTTGTTGGCACTGTTCTTATCGAACATAACGCCTTCTTCACAGGAGGATGCATCTTTTAATTTGGAGACAGGTGCTTCTACACCAGTGGCCATAACAATTATTACAACACCTCCACCTCATATCACCCCTCCTTGTCTGTTAGAAGATGCTTCAATGAAGGTATCTTCTTACTCTCAGATATTTTTTGATGGCCATTTCAGATGCATTGTTTTGTTTTTCTTAGTCCATCGTTAATATGTTTTCCAATTTTTTGGTCGTACAATTGTTTGTTGGTGGAACACCTTGCTTATACGATTGGACTTCCAGACCGTGATGAAACAATGCCTGCGCATATACATTAGAAACGGCTAGCACATGTGTTTTCCACTGTATATGAAAAAAAGATATGTTTTCATTTTTTCTTTTTTCACTCCTCCTCCTCCACCATTCGTGCTTTTTCAGCGTCATTAATTTGTACTCCACCTTATTTTCAGAGATGCTGTATCTATGCGTCGCAAGACTTCGGCTGCTAAACGACTGTTCATTAGGGACGATATTGATCCAGACGGTGAAGACCACGGCAGGTCTTTTTCTTCCTCATCATCAAGACATCTATCTGTTCTATTTTTTGCTATATCAAAATCTTTTAAGTTTGTTGTTCTACTGGACTCATATTTATAATTTTTTCTTTTTCGGTGACAGGGAAACCGTGCCATGATCTTCTGAGCTGGGGTCAAGCTTCTTGTATAAGCTGATGTTAACTTTTGGACTGTATATGCTGTTTGTTGCTGCTTACTTGATCTTGGTTATGTCACATAAATAAGTTAGTTGCTATCAGTGTTACGGTTCCTGACAGACTTTTTGTGAGGAAGTGTTAATTTGTGGTAATGGAACCTTCCAGGATCTCCGTTTGTAAGCCAGCGAACTCAGTGGCCTGTTAGCCGAACACACCTTGTCTGTGTGCTGATCATAAATAAATTTGTCCTTGTTGGTATCGTTCCCTACTTTTTTTAAAAAAAAATGATACAACCGGTCTTATTTATTATGCTCTTCCCGCTCTTTTTTTAAATATAAGTATAGCTTGTCATTTTCGGGGTCAATTTGCAATGCCAATATGTTTATACTGAATTTCGGAAAGAAAAACTATGTGTTCATCAACAACCAAACTTACAATTACATATGCTGAATACGTTATGTTTTATTCAAACTATTTTTAGGTGTTTTTAATTTTTTAGTTTTACTTGCAAATATGGTTGATTACAGTCTGTATTTTTTTATAATAATTATTTTTTCCGTTTGTTGGGTGAAGGTGTTGTTTTTCTTTTTTTTAAATGGAACCCATTATTAATCACCTGAGTCATAGCATAGGCAACGAACATGTATATCGTTCTTCTTAGACACAATCAGCCCATATCTACAGCTTCAATATTTATGAATCGGCCGTACTTTCCTCACTTTTTCCCCACTGAATGAGCCTACTACGTTTGTGTTGTTTAGTGTGGGCTGATCTTCAGATTAGGCCATCCATATCATTGGACGGATACAACTTGTTGAATTCAAGAATAATTATTATTGTGTACGTTTTTCCTGTGTGAATTATTTCTTCTATGGCCCGTCGTAAGATTTGCCAATATCAAACGTTTGAGTCTGGTTTTTTTCCTATCTTAAAAAAAACTTGTATGATTTGTACATTTAATTTTTATTCGTATTTAGCTCCGCATTTGTAAAGACCTACAAGCTTGCCCATCTGTTTGCAATGCAGTAGCTGTGTATACTTTGCTTGATAAGTTGTATTATTTTTTGTGTCTTTTTAATTGTGGCACTACTTTATGTCTTAAAAATAAAACTAACTACTACCACTTCCCCTTTTCATTACCACCAAACCTGGAAATACTAATTAAATCCTATCTAGCTCCATTTTAACTAATTTATTTTTTGTAGTTTCTCAAACAATTTGCTTTCTAGCTCCAAGGTCCCGCGTGTATACCCATAATTATATTATATTCATGGCCTTATTCTGTTTTTTCCCCATATTTAGTTAACCTCTGTTGATGCTGAATTTCTATTTTCCTTCTAATATGGAGACACTTGAGTAGATCAAAGAAAAAAAAAATGCAAAGTTAACATAGTGTATCCATATTAGATTCAAATCTGCCTGTGCTGACAGATAGGATACTTACATTTTGTTTAGTACACCACTTTAATAGCATTATGACGACACTACATGACCAAGTTTTGGACTACGAACCTTGCTAGCTAGGTCCACAACAACTTACTACAACAAACACAGCTGCAATGACGTTAGCTATTTGCATGTTTCTCATCCAAAATACATTCATCTTGACTACGACTCTACTGTGTCAGCACTAGTGCTATAAACATGGCATTAGATGCATCCAGATTTTGACACATAACACTATGCATATTGATCAAACTGGCTGCCAAAGTGGTTTCCCCATTAGACACAGAGCCAGCAACAGCTCTATCCATGTACGTGGAGTACGTGCTGTAAATGGCCATGTTGGCATTATGCATGTGCTCAATTGTGTTCGCCCACTCCATCTGTACCATTTGCAGTTTACCTTCAAGCTGGGCCTACCTTGTGAGCAGCTGACTTTCATTTGCTTGTAGAGCAGTGATCTGCTCGTCCCTCACCATGTTGTTGTAGAGTTCCGGAATGAGCCTGCCAAGGTTATAGTCATCAACCTCAAAATACCTTTTGGTCCTTAGCTGGACTATGAGTTTCTCGGCGGCTTCCTCTTCCGTCGTATGCATGTCGCCATGCACATTAGATACATCCACCACTGATATGAATCCATTGGCTGGCAGCTGACATGGTACTGACTTCAGCGTACACCTGAAACTGTGCTGCGCCCTTCATGTCGACGACGTACTTCGGACTTTCCGCAGCTCCCAAGGCACGTGAAATCTTCTTCACAAGCAGCCTTCGGCTAATGCGAGCAACAATTGGTAAACCTGTAGTATTATAAAAGAAGAAGAGAAAAACGATCCAATGTTAGTTTGTGGATGCTGAACATGAAAAAGGAAACAGCAAATCAAATAGCACACGCGGTTCAAATATCCATTTAATGTAATACCCACAAACTAATACAGAGATAATGCATGCTTATGTGCTCCCCATGTTACAAAACTCAAGCTACACAACAGGAAAACTTCATGTCCTACTGCTATATCTATAGTAAAGTGGACTCCCTTTTTCAGCCGATAAAAAGTTCTCCTTGGCACCATTGGCAATGAAAGATTTTAATATGAAGAAAAGGAACATACTAGAAAAAGCCATGGATAGTTCTAATGCTTCTTTAGTAGATTCAGAGAGAGCTTTAGTGCGATTCGAATAATGCTGGATTGCAGACTTACCTGCTACATTATTACCGGCCATATTACCTGCATCGACGTGCTCCATTTTTCCAATCTACTAGCTCACTCGCTTATTGTTAGACTGTTGTTTTTGGCTGTGTGTACCGCTCCTCTTCTACCTGCGGCCTTGTGGGGTAAATACTGCTTCTCTTCTCCCCTCCCAGTGCGTGTGTACCTTTATACATAAGCAGGTACTCCTGTGATTTGTCTACTTCCATATTTACCCTCCATTTTTTTTTGCTAATAAACGGTCCACTGTCCTAACGTGCTCCTGTTTTACCCTGGTTGATAGAACGGTGGTCCTGTATGTAAGTACTTCCTCCGTTTCACAATGTAAGTCACTGTAGCATTTCCCACATTCATATTGATGTTAATGAATCTAGACTAACATCAATATGAATGTGGGAAATGCTAGAATGACTTACATTGTGAAACGAAGGGAGTAAGTGTTTTCTCATGGATTAGATTGCTTTTTGGTAGAATACGTGTAGGCAGCATGCAAGCTTGCTCAGAGTACGGCGGCCACGTCTGATGAGCCACGCATATAATCTACTCCTCCCTCGCTGCACAGACATGACAGAAGGAAGTATAGTCATACATCTACAAAAAGTTATAATATCGTATATCCATAGATCAGTTAGCTTACCCCATGTAATCATTTCATTCTGTGGTAATATTAATCACAAAAACTTACTAGAATCGAGACCCTTGTCAGTTCATTATATTCACTGACACAGGTTTTGTCGCCTATTTTAATCATCTTAATTACTTGTTAGTACTACTGTTGTTGTATAACCGCACTTACAGAACATAATATAACCTCCATCATTTAGCTGCATTTTTTGCCCTCCCTCACCTCCAGTTAGTTGCTTCGTTTGATGCTATATAAAGGGTTCTCTATTGATCCTTTACATCATATCAGCCACCTAAAATCGTGTTCTTGTCTCACCATTTTCACCTTGGTTCCATGGATGAACAATGTTGGGATATTGGACCACCCAGATTTGTGCCACCGCGTCAGGTACTTTTGTTTCCATAGTTCTTTTGTCTTTGTTGTTTGGGGAGTATTGTCACTTCCAAATGCAGCAGCACTAGCATCTGTTGTTCACAATTGTAGTACTAAGATTGTAATCTTCCTCGTTACTTGATCCTTGATATCCCTTTGCATTCTACAGAGACAAAAACCGATTCAGCTAGACTACTCCAGTAGTACTGATCTCCCTGACGAAAGTGTACTTCCCTATGTGTACCATCGGGACCAGCCTAGCGCTGACAGGGCCGATTCGAGCAGACGCATCAGTACAAGCGCAGGAAGTAGCGCAGAAAGTTCTCTTCCGGTCAAACCACAGGTATAATCAATCGCCCATTGACAGTTTTCCTATTAGCACCATCATTTAGTCTTTTATTCATTAACCCCCGCTTTCTTACTATTAACATGCATTTACTAACCTTCTATTATTTGCTCACTTTTATAGTACTATTAGCGTTCATTTATTGTCTTTATATATGTACATACTAATCCATTCCTATTGACATGCATGAACTATTTTTGTTCCTGCTCTACCTATTCACTCCGTCAAAAGAAAAAACTCAAACTAGAAGCGCATCTAAACTATGTTAGTACGTTAAATCTGGATGACCCTTAATACAAGCCCATTGTCCTAAGAAGTGTCCTACCCGCTTTTCAGTCCTTTTTTTTCTACGAGCGGAGTATAACACATAAATAGAGCTGTTAATAAATACCACCCATTTGTTAACTGTTCTGTGCTTCAATAAAATTAGCTATATATGTACATGACGCTGCATTCTGTACTATGCTTATTTGTTCAGGTGCCCCAGCACGTGATTTTCCCTCCCACTAAAATCGTCCATGTGATTGCACGTGCTTTTGGTATAGAGATAATCCAATGTTACGCATTTAAAGATAATATTACTGGCAACTATCGTGGTCGTATTCAGATGGAGATCCCTTTTGTTAGAACTGCTGAATCCACAGTACAACATACGTTCTATGGCTAGTCACAGCCTACACGTCGTTTGGCCAGGGAAGATGCTTGTCGCACTGCGTTGTCTTATTTAAAGACAAATAAGGGTGTTGTGGTGGTCGACACAAATTATGCTGCCATGAATAGTCTGAATTTAAGACTTCAGGAGGCTGACTCCATCCAGAAAATGCTTTCCAATTCACTGTCTCGGATGGGCTCACATGTTGCCACTCTTCAGGAAAAATACTCTATGATCCTTAATGGGCTGCTACACTAGCCCTTGGCCACTTGTGTTCTGTCAAGATCAGTTCGCCTTCTCCTTAGTGCAGCTTATCAATACAGTCCTTGCATCTCCACTACAAGGTGAAGCATCATACCTATTCAGCGCCTTATTTAATTGTATTTCATGTTGTATAATACATAGTATTGGTGAAGTAAACATTTCTACTCTTTCTGCTGATATGCCAACCAGAACTAAGGCCATACCTAAGCAGATGACAACGACGACAAACAATCTATCTCAAGAGACTGATTGTCTGCTAAAGCACGCCCCATGGCCACGTGACGACACTCCCTGCTTACTGATAGCAGTTGTTTATAAGCTAAATAAATAATTTGGGTGCCCATGTTCTGTGTACGTTGTGCCTACACTGTTCCATGTGTGTATGTACTTATCGCACTTATCCTGTGTGTATTTAGTTCTGTTTGTACAGAGCACCCACGTAGTCCCTTCGTCATGTTGTTGTTTATAGTGTGTAAATATAATAAACGACTATGTTTGCACATTAACATTTTGTCCCATTATCCTACAAATGGATTTGCTAAAAAATATTGTCTGTACTTACTTTCCTTGTACAAAAGCACAATACAAATTAGTTATTCAGCTCAATTTCAGGGTGAAGGGAAAAAATATTACAGGATACGCGAAATAAGTAGCCCATTAGCATACAATTAATTGAGTATTGCCTATTTTTAACTTGCATAGATATTGTCATGATTTTGGGGAAACATAGACAGTACTACTTTTTTTTTAAAAAAAAAGAGAAAGTAGTTCCTAAGCATGCCTGCGTAAAAAAAAAAAGCTCATTTACACTTTGTACAAACGCATTACAAGAACAGGTGCAATATAGGACTTTTCCTTTGGTAATATACATGGTAATTTTTAGGGCAATACAAATTTATATAGCAACCTTAATTACTGCCCTTTATTTAAAATAGTAAAAAATAGCAATTTTATAAAGTTGTAACTCTATATATTTTCTTCCCCGTATGGCCCTCTAAGGCAAAAAAATAAAGCTATTGAATCATACAAAATTCATACCAAATAACTCTATCCATACATTTTTTTAGGTTTTTTGGCATAAGGGCCAAACACAAATAGATTTTATTGCAACTCTATCTGGCCCATCTAATTTTTATGTTTTTCATGCGTTTGTACTAAATGATTTTTCTACAAATTTTCATGTTTTCCACGGTTATCCTTTTTACAGTACTCCCTCAATCCAAAAAATTAAGTACTCTCTATTTTTGTACTAAGACCAACAGATAATTAAGTGACTCACTGATTGGCTATAGCAATGAACATGGCACCAGATAATGCTGAAATCACTTATCTTCTTCTGATCATTGGTTTAGTTTATGATATAGTATATAAAAATAGGACTTTAACTTTTGGAAAAAAAATTAAGAATAGACAGATTGTAAGAATAGAACAGATGATAGGCTTTTGTAAAGGGAGAGCATAACTCACATTACAATGCTATATTCTTCCTAATTCTCCATTTTATCAATTCTTTAGTTGAAAGAGATCATTAATGTGCAAGTTTCAATGTACATGACAATCAGTATGGCACTATGACCATTGATTAGTAACAAGATCAATATAGAAATTAAACACTCAAAAGACATTTGGAAACTATTATAGTACAATGGAGCTGATTCTACTTACTCCCTTTAAGAACTGCATGGTTAATTTTACTCCATGGAACATAGCAATTTATTTTATTACATGCGTCATTACAACCCTAACACTGCCTACCAGAAAGTACATTAGCTTGACATAATAAAAAAATGAATGTACATTAACTTGTTGATTGTATGTTAACTGATTTTCTCACATTGCAAACAAGTTACTGTCTTCTTGATGTTGATGGAAAATGAAATATGGCTACTACTTA
Source organism: Oryza longistaminata (assembly GCA_009805545.1). Classification (NCBI taxonomy): domain Eukaryota; kingdom Viridiplantae; phylum Streptophyta; class Magnoliopsida; order Poales; family Poaceae; genus Oryza; species Oryza longistaminata. The sequence goes on along the minus strand of CM020185.1, from coordinate 10,965,112 downwards.
TGATAAAGTTGTTCCCTCCACCTCATAATATAGCAATCTAGGATTTGATTAGACCCATCCTAAGGTAATGTATATAGACATGCTCATATCTACATACATTGTCCTATGATGTCTCTCACCCCATCGTAGTTTGCTACACTATGGAACAGAGCAAGTAGTTCATTGTTAATTATATGATAAACATCTTGTAGTCCCAACAAATAACGTGCATACGCACAACACAACTCTCAATGTTTTCTACCTGCACGTTTACCATTTTACCTGCCAATTCTTAATCCACGTATACAGCTTGCATGCTCACCAAGTGTTACACCCTGTTTTGTAAACATACTATCTTTCCTTCTAGCTATTTAGTAATTAATTTTATACATTTATTTACTTGCTCAAATCCAAACTAGCGTACCTTCCTCTTCATTAGATTCTCTCCAGTCATTATATTCCTAAATCCGGAATTAGAACTATTAAAACTATCCATTAACCACAAAACTAATGCCGTACCGACAGAGTAACCTTCCAACACATTGTACTCTATCTGATGAATTGTATTGCTCACAGGTTGAATTGGACATTAGCTTATGTCTAATTCTGTATGTACTACCACTATGGATAAATGCACAAACCCTTAAACGTCACATTTGTAGTTAACATTAGAACCGACAACTACAGGGATTTTCCCACCCACGTGTCTGCGCCCGCGGGGCGCCGAAGGAGACAACCGGCACCTATTTAAGTTGTTAACCATAACCGGCACCATTATGTGGGTCTCGCCAATAGTTACTTGGTCGTGACCGTTGGTGGGGCCCACACAAAGATGTCGGTTAGGGTTTAGAACTGGCACCTTTGGTTGATCGGGTAAGATCACGCCACATATAAGTTCTTAACTTTCTTCTTGGGCTGATCGGGTAAGGAATATAACGGTGCCTCTTGTTCTTGCTAAACCATCTATAGAGGGAAAATGTTTTGCTTAATTTTCTTTTGGTTTTGTTGGAGATTTTAATTTTGATTTCTAGAACCTTAGTTTATATAATTTCTCATTTCGTTTCTCTCTTATTTGTGGAAATATGTTTGCTATATAGTGCTCAACCAATAAAATTGTGTCGTTTCTTTTTGGTGTATTTTTCTTTTCTCCCTTTTGTGTTCATTTAATTACTTCGTAGATCCATCCTCACCCCATGATATTTTTGCAACTAAGTATCAACATGAGAGTGATTCACTTTGTACTTATTGAGTATTTTTGGAATTTTTAGGTGCTTCAATTTTTTTTTAAGTTGTGTAGAGAGTTGTCACAATGTTATAATACATTATTGAAGATATTGTTATTCCAATTTGCCTATAAAATCCTTATTGTGTTTATTCTGCACTGTTTTAATAAATGATAAATGATTCATGAACTAGGTCAAAAATATATTATTGTTTAAGTCTTCTTTCCATATTATTTAGATTATGGCACGTATGCAAATTAAATCATTTCATAGGTACTAATCAATTTTAATGGATCAACGATGGGTGTATGATGCGACGCATCACTCTATGGAGTATATAAGGGGAGTAACATCTCTCATTGCCGTGGTGACGAGCACAAAATAAGTGAATGGTCCGGATTACCTTTAGTGTCCATGCATTGATTGCAAGAAAGACTGATAATTTCTAACACAGCAGGTCCATGCGCATGTACTTACAAACAAGGGGTCTTATGCCAAACTTTAGATGTCCTTACAATCATGATGAAAATGGGGATGGCGCGGGAAGTGTAGGCAAGACCGACGTACCGAATGAGGATGTGGGCTATGTTGACGGTCATTATCGATCAGTTTCGACCGTCAATACTACCAAAATAGAAGAGAACTAGTGATGCTTGCAATGCATAAATATGTTAGAATAATAATATTCCACTAGTATTAGGTACACTAACCTTTTGTAGAGAATGACACTAAAGTGGAGGAGAATCGACATCAACACAGACGACAAATCAATTGGACGATGTTGAGAACCAGACTCTTGTATGAATGGGCCAAGAACTCAGAATTGACACGATGAATTGGGCCAAAATTCACAAGTCTACGGACAGGAGCAACAGAGGAGGCTGCCAGCCGAAATTGGGCCAGGTCGGCCCAGCCCATGGTTCGGCCGAACCCCCCGCAGCTCCGTTTGATCCAGGGTTCTCCTGGACGGCTGAGATGGCTCCCCAATGACGGTTGGAGGGTATTACCGACGATTCCAACCGTCACAACCGTCATTGGGAGGCTATAAAAGGAGCTCTCATCCTCACTTCACTCACACACCAAAAGCAAGAGCTCTCTCATTTCTCTCAAGTTTAGTTTAGTAGTATCTAGCTGGTGGAATAGGAATAGAGTAGAAATCAGGAGTCACGGAAGACTTCGGAAGAGTTCGGGTATGGCTCTAGTAGCATTTCTCTTCTCTTTTGTAAGCTTTGTACTTTTATTAGAATACTCTTCTAAATACATTTATGGTATTGAAATACTTTCCGAGTATATGAGTACCTACTTTACATTATGTTCATGTTATACTGAATATACGGCTAGCTTATCTGGGAGATGCTTTGGTGCGGATATATTGTTTGCTTATGCAATTACTCTATGTCATGACGATGATATTAGAGTAGTATCTGGTAGTTTAGACGTGGTGTCTAGATTACGGGATATCATTATTTGGGGTTATATATTGCGGATGAGAGATGGGCCGCTGATGGTGACAGCTCAGTACGGGTATTCCTCCGCGCCGGTATACAATCATAGGTTAATTCCCTGGGGAGGGTATTCCTCCGTATTTAGCCCCGGTTGTATGGTCATGACGGGCTGTCGTAAGGAACTCGGCAGTCAGGGGTGGCTTCTCGAAGTACTAGGAGGGCATCGGATAGAGGGTATTAGCTAGTATATCGGTTAACTAGAATGTATGTATACTATGTATATTAGAAGTATAGGAATATAATTTCTTTCTCTTTTCATTCCACTTAGCTTAGATGATATATTATGAGAATGAGTAGTTAATGCTTGTGTGTCACTCTACCCCTGGATTATGTTTAACCCCTGCTTAGAATATGATTATCACAAGTAATATATAAATTATTAGTCAAAGTTCTCTCTACATGATCTTCCCACGGGATAAAATAAATATGATACCCTTGGAATACTCTTGGGTGAAATGCTACAATGGTATATCCGTGCGCTTGCGGATGAACTCTGTAACCATAATATACCAGAATTATATCTGCGCCATTGCTGGGAATTATATTTCTAGTAATGTCGTTAAGAAATACCTACAGGCTATGAGCATGATGACCAAACATACACTGATCACGGTGAAGCTGATCTGAACCAGATGTTGCGTGACGGGGAGAGGGCATACACTAATAATAGGGACTATTCCAAGTTCAATACTATGGTAGAGGACTCAAAAACAACAGTTTACAATGGATCTAAGGTGGAGCACAACAAGTTGCATGTGGTCCTATCTCTAATTTAACTGAAGGCAAGCAATGGATGGTCGAATAAGAGCTTCAGTGAGTTGTTACAGCTTTTGGCAGACATTCTTTCAGCGAGTAATGTAATGCCGAAAGCAATGTACCAAGCGAAGAAGATTATCGATCCCCTTGGCCTTGAAACACAAGAAATTCATGCTTGTGAAATAATTGCATATTATACCAAGGTGAGTATGTTGATTTGGACGATTGTCCAGTGTGCAAGGAATCTCTATATAATTGTGGAGATGGTGATGGTGGAACTAATGGTACAATGAAGAAGAAAAGAGTACCTCAGAAGATGTTGTGGTATTTTCCTATCTTCCCTCGTTTGAATCTATGTTCTCAAACATGAACCATGCTCAGTTGATGCGTTAGCACCACGAAGAGCGTGAGAGATATGGAATAGCACTCATATGATGAATCTTAGTGGACAAAGATAGTCAACAAGTACAGAAAGTATTTTTCACATGACATGATGAACTTATGGTTTGCTCTAAACATAGATGGTATGAATTCCTTTGGTGATATGAACATCTGTCATAGCACATGGTCAGTGGCCGTTATTATCTACAACATCCCACTACAACAGGAAGGGGCTTTGGCAACACGTCCATGTGTTACTACATATTATTATAGGTGTTATAAGCATTCTCAGTAACATAATCTATAAGTGTTATTGTAGGCCATGTTACTGGTGCAATATGTTGCAAAATATAACATGTATTACTATATAACTAAGAATGTGTTGCTACCTTGTAACACAAATATCACCTATAAGAACACATATTATATGATACCGCAATCCCAAATGGTAGCAATATACCTAGAACATTTTCTGAGGCTATGAAGATAATTGGAAAACTTGGGCTTAGTTATGAGAAAATTCATGTTTGTCCAAATAATTGCCAACTATACCGGAAAGACAAGGCCAATAATGACTTTTGTTGTAAGTGTGGAGCTTCAACATGGAAAAACAAATAGGATGAAACTAAATTAACTAAGAAGAAAGAAAGAAGGAAGCACCAAGGTAGGTGTTGCGATACTTTCCAATCAAACCAAGGCTTAAGAGGCTTTTCATGCACAAAGAAACAGCTGCAGCATTAAGTAGCATGATGAGGGACATGTAAAGGATGGGGCACTGCGTCATCCGGCTGATTCAGAGGCTTGGAAGGCAATTGATTCTGAGTTTCCTGAGTTCGCATCAGATTTTCGTAATATTAGGTTTGGAATGGCTAGTGATGGTTTCAATCCATTTGGAATGATGAGTTCAAGTTATAGTTGTTGTCCTATTATCTTAATACCTTATAATTTGCTGCCATGGTTATGCATGAAAGCTTCTTCTCTAATGCATTCTCTAATAATTCATGGTCCATCTTATCTTGGAAAGGATTTTCATGTATTTGCAGAACTGGTTTATGAAGAATTAGCTGACTTATTTGAGTCTGGAACACTTACATATGATGCGTCTCGAGATGAGATGTTCAAACTTCATGCTGTTGTACTACACATTGTGAGTGACTACCCTGGGCTTGGAATCTTTGTATCATATAGTGTGAATGGTGAGTTTGCTTGTATGCCATGCGGTGAAGAATTAAAATTGTTCTAAACGCTTAGAACATGGGTGCAACTATTGTTTTATGGGCCATCATCGATTTTTATCTCTAGATCATGAGTTTGGATAGGAAGAAAGTTCTTTTGATGGAACTGGAGAATATAGGTCAGCACCTCTTGCATATTCTTGAACTTAAACTCTAAAGAAGATACAAGAAGTTCCAGATTTTGAAAAGTCAAAAACATGGAAGGGTATTAGTGGTCTATTTTCTTTGCCTTACTGGGACATTAATTTGCTCTGTCACAACCTTGGTATCATGCATATTGAAAATAATGTATGTGATAATATATTTGGGACACTTTTAGGATTGGAGGGCAAATCAAAGGACAATTCATAAGCTCGACTTGATCTGCAAGATATGAACATTAGATCGGAGTTGCATCCACAAAGATGTGCTAATGACAAGTATTACTTGCCTCCTGCTTCTTACACCATATCCAAAAAAGAGAAACAACAATTTTGTAAAGTACTTCATGACATAAAGGTTCCAGATAGCTATGCAGGAAACATCTCAAGATGTGTAAATGTTGAGCAAGGAAAAAAATTTTGGCCTTAAAATTCATGATTGCAATATTCTTATGCAAGAACTTCTTCCTCTTGCTTTGGGAGGTGTACTTCCTGAAAATGTTACAGCTCTCTTATTTGATCTACGTGGGTATTTCAGAGAACTAAATGCAAAAGTACTTTATATAGATGAGCTTAAGAAGTTAGTTGAGATAATTAAATTGACATTGTGCCGTATGGAGATGATATTTCCACCTGGGTTTTTCACTATTATGGTGCATTTGTCTAGTTATTTAGCAACTGAGGAAAAATTAGGTGGTCCTGCATGTTATCATTCTATGTACTTTGTTGAAAGGTATTTCTCTCTTTCAAATATTAGGATGCATTCTTTATTTTACAGCAATATATTTGACACAATTTTTTCTTTGTTTTGTCCTGACTTCCTATTGGTACCTTTGTGTGCTGAAGTCATATGTGCATAATACGGCTCATCGGAGGGATCAATGGCTGAAGCATCCTTCGCAGATGAGTGCATGGTATTTTGTTAATGATATCTTGATGGTTTTGAGACTAAGCATAACCGTCCTTCGAGGAATGATGATACACATAAAGTGATTGATTTTCTTGATCTGCTGGAAGAAGATAGAAGCCTCTCCTTATATGAATGGAATTTCAGGGAGGTAGTTAAACACCAGATCCTCAAACTTCTAGAATATAAGAAAATTTACTGGAAAAAATGTTGCACTAACAGATGGATGCTGCTGGGAGAAGAAAACACCAAATTCTTTCAATCTATTGCCACAGAAAGATACAGATTGAACACAGTTTCACAAGTTTCGAATCAAAGTGGCCAGATAGTTTACTTACATGACCAGAAGGCAAACTTGTTCTATCACAGCTTCAAGAATAGGATGGGTATCTCTTGCTCCCCAACAATGGATTTCAATTTGACAGAGCTTTTTGTACCTAGAACAGATTTGGAGTGCCTGATCGACATGTTTTACACGCAAGAAATTGACAACCTCATCTCTATAATCCCTGCTGACAAGGCCCCTGGTCCAGATGGCTTCAATGGTTTTTTCATGAAGAAGTGCTGGCATATCATTGCACAAGATTTCTCAGACTTGTAGCTCATTTTCATACTGAGTCTACTGATTTACAGCTCTTGAATAGTTCTTTTATCACTCTTGTGCCGAAAAAACCCTCTCCAGAAACAGTTAATGATTTCAGACCAATTTCTCTAATGGGATCAAGTCTCAAGTTTCTTACAAAGTTGATGGCAGATAGATTGCAAGGTGTGATTCTCAAAGTGGTTAGTAAAAATCAATATGGATTTATCAAAGGAAGAACCATCCAGGATTGTTTAGCATGGGCTTTTGAGTATATTCATCAATGTCAGCAGTCTAAAAGAGAAATAATCATCCTCAAGCTAGACTTTGAAAAAGCGTTTGATACAATTGAACACACAGCCATCTTATCTGTAATGCAAAGCATGGGATTTCCACAAAAATGGCTCAATTGGGTGCAAATGGTACTTTCCTCGGCAAGCACTGTAGTTCTGTTGAATGGGGTTCCTGGTA
>CM020185.1:10944334-10954976 GCA_009805545.1 Oryza longistaminata | reverse complement strand
ATATATATATATTCTTTGAATTGCTCCTGCACGGCCACTTGTATTTCTCCAACCAAAAATGCCCGGGTCTTGGACACATCATTGTGCTAACTGCAAAAACATCTAGCTGCACTAAAGCAAGTGATGCTAATCCAATTTTAGGTGATGTTACATATTATGGGAGGATAATAGATATTATTGAGCTAAACTACTCTAGAAAATTTTCAGTGGTCTTATTTAAATGTGAATGGGTGGATGTTATTTCTGGAAAAGGAATTAAAAAGGAAAAATATGATTACACACTTGTCAACTTCTCACATGTTATACATACAGGAGAAAAAATTGAGCATGAGCCTTTTATTGTTCCTAACCGAGCTGATCAAGTGTTTTATGTGGATGACCCAATGAACCCAGTGTGGTCTACAGTAAGGAAAATGAACCCAGGAGCATATATGATACCGGCAAAGAGGAATGGATAGATGAGATGGAAGCTGAGCCTTTTCATAATCAAACAATCAACACTGGGTTAGAGCTGCTGTTGAAGGAACAATGGTTGATGCTAATAATGGATTAGGCACTGAGGCCTAGCGGGCAGCTTTTACTTTGGTACTTTGTTTGGTCCATTCAAGGTACATATATGTTTTCGATGTACTAGTTCAAGATAATTTTGTAGTGTCTACTCAAGATAATCTTTTGGTTCTAAATAAAAATTTATATATGGAATATGTTCTAAAAAAATCTATCAGTTGCTCCTTTTGTTTTGTTTTCCTGTTGTCGTCTGAAATTTTAATATTATAGTACTTATGCTCATTGGTACCTTCTTTCTTCATTGCCATGCTTCTTGTTTGATATGGAGGCACAAATATAAGCAACCAATCCTGGATGATCAGAATCATTAATTTCAATGTACCATAGCCTTTTTCATTTGATTAAGATTTTGAATGACACAACAGACATGCAGTGAGAATTTCAAGTATAATATGTGTTTAGATTTCGTATAGGCCATGTTTGGTTTTAATAAATATCATAATACATTTATGCATCACCAAATGTCATAAAGCCAATCAATCTTTTTGACATACACCAAAACCCAACTAGAATGCATTGAGTTGTATGTGTGGAAAGTAAAGACTGTTTTTTTAATCTAATTTTAGCTGACACTAAAATTGAACTCTATAGCTTTGTTATCATTTTTAAATGCAACTGAATTGACCATAATTTTTTTTCTAGGGAATTAAAACCGTGTTGTCATGCACATGCTCCTACAGGCATGGAAAGGAATAAACAATAAGTATGCTTGAAGAGAATGATAAAAACTTAATAGTTATCCAAGTCAGTAGAGAACACATGAAGTTTTCACATGAGGTAAGGCCTACATCAAGCAGTCTTTTGGTTACCTAGTTGTAGCTGTGATTTTGTAAGGCTTGTACTGTTGCAAGGTCTCATGTTATTCCCCCTTTACCTTTAGGCTGTGGCTTTGTTCTAGTTCTATTGAAATCTTTTGGACTGTGCATTCTTAGACTGTGAACATGGAATTTGAGAAATGAGCAATTATATTGTGTGATGGTAAATTTATTTTCTTGTTGCAAAATGTGAGTGGTTACAGGAGATTTCTAACTTGTATGATGCATATTTAAAAAATAACTAAATAAGTTGGATGATTTGAACTCATAGAAAGGAACTAACCTGAATATTGTCTGTATAAAGAATATATTCTAGAAAGAATATATTCTAGAACTCTAAGTCATAACTTGTTTTTTTTTTTGGAACTTCTCCTATGATCTGAAATAAATTTTCTCACATAAAAATAGAAAAGGTGCTCCACATTTTTTTTCTACTCTTATAATTTTTCAAATCTTTTTTTTTTCAACAAATAGTACCAATTTTTTGTTTCAATATCTAGGTCAAAATTAGTGAAATTTCAAGGATATATATTTCGATAATTTTGCTTTATCCCCACGCTTTTCTTTTTACCAACATGATCAAAATATTAATCTATCAATATTGAACAAGAATCATAGCCAACACTATTTTTGACAATCATATAGTCTGTTATTGTAAGATTGATAAACCATCTACCTGCAATATATTTGTGCAACTCATATATTATGTGTTACGAGGTGCTTTGTAGCACATGTTTGTGTTACTGTCTGTATCATTGTAACACATTTATTCACCCTACTAAATATGTGTTACAGGATATGCTAAGAACACAAAGGATGTGTTACTGGTTTATTTCCCTGTAACACAGTTTAGAATATGCTACTGTCATGTTTTGCCATAGCTATGTTTTGTAGTAGTGTCCCTCCTTGGCTCTGTTTGAAACAAAAGTACATCATAGTGCCAGTTCTAATTCAAGCGTCTAAAAAGCATTGCAATGATATCGATGTGTACTACAAGCCGCTGGTAGAGGATCTTGGGATACTATGGAAAGATGGAGTAAGGATATGGGATGCGTACAGACGATAGCACTTCACCTATCAGGTTGTTTTGTTCACGACAGTACAAGACTACCCCGCACGTGGTACATCGTTATCACATCCAACGATCGGGCAGGTCCAAAAGATCACACAGAAAGTACCAGGTGGATGCATCAACAATCCGAATTTTTGAACATGAGTGGATCCTTAGACAAAAAGGTAGCACAAATCTTTGAAGACTTCTATGTCATGCACTACATGCTATATTTTATGGAGCATGGAACCTAGACTCTAATGCCGAGGTATGAAATGCTAAAGAGACACTAGCTGTTATAAATATAAAATTTCTATTATATTACTTAGTAAATTTATATGCCTCCGACTCTTGCTACCACTTGTTATCAAAGGTCTCACCGACGAGCTCTGTGGGTTCATTCGTATTCATGTTGTAGGCCGAGCTGTCGCTTATAACCTCAACAAATACCCACCCGTAGTACAATTGTCAGTGCCTCCCACCTTAGCAAGCACATCGAAGAAGAGAAAAAACAAACTAGCTAGATTTGACGTAAAAGACTATTGTTGACGGTCCTTAGTACCAAATCTGACCGTCAATTCCTACATAAAGCCCCAAAGTTGTAAGCCCTCTCTCTGACCTTGTACCTCGACGGATGCTTATTTAATAAAGTAAGTGTTCAAGATTTCCTCCTGGGATTTAATTAGCTTACTTAAGTGATATATATTATGTTTGTTACAGGTTCGTCGTTTACTATTTATATTAAGTGCTCTAGTAGTTGGACTATGGATAAAGAAGAAAGTTCATGTGCGAGGCTTGAGTAGTAATCAATAACTTAGCCGTGGTGTCTAGGCTAGTTGTTATCTTCATTTGTTGTATGCTTCACGGAAAGTGAGGTAAGCGGTAGGTTGTGACAGCTTCGTCCGTCCTTTGTATCCCTCTAGGTTTGGGTACATCGTAAAGCTACATGCCGAACTCATCTTGGTAGATCAAGGGAGAGCCGTTGCTCGAAGCAAATCGATAGATTTTTTTATTTTTAACTTGAGTCTAGTTAATTAATTTATAGATATCCTCTCTAGCCTAAGGCTATCATTAGTTGTTGTCCTTGATGGAATTATGTTCCTAGATATACACATATGTTCCATGTGATTCGATACCCTTGGAATACTCTGAGGTGAAGTGCTACATCGTTATTCATGCGCTTGCGGATTTATATATGACCGTAACAAATACAAAAATTTATGTATTTGTTTAGTGATTGTGTGTGAATTATTGAAGTAATTTCTTGATGTGTGAATTATGTAAGATTACTTTATGTTTAATATATTTGAATAGTTTATATCATTATCTATTCTATTATATGTTCTCTATTGCAGTCATGATAACTGGAGGACGGGAAAGCAGATTGTACTTTGGAAATCCAACTCTGACTAGGTATCTTCGCTAAGCGCAATCACATTTGTCGTATTTGTGGAGATATATATGTGTATGTTGAATTTTTGTACATGGGAATTTAGGAGATATATGTGAATATTAATGTTTGAAATTGAGCCTTTTTTAGATATATATGTGTACGTTGAATTTTGGACTGGGGAATTTTGGGAGATATATGCTGATGGATAATATATTGTATATGTACATATGGATGTGGATGTAGCTATGAACGTGGTTGTGAATATTGAATTTCTGTAAATTTCTAGTTTGTACAAAGTTTTTTTTTTAATGCCGACATATAAGTACCAGATGTTAATAATAAATGAGTACCTTTGATGCAGCCACGTGGCTGAAAATTTGGTACCTATAACATCATATATGTGCCAGTTCTTGATCATAACCGGCACCTTTATGGAATTATAGGTCCTGGTTATATATCCGGCTCCTATAAGACGTCTCAACAGTGCCACCTAACAAGTGCCAGTTATGAATCCGGTTCCAAACATCGATTCTCAACAAGCGCACCAAAGTGGATCTTCTGTATAGTGAATGATCGATTGTGTTTTTAATTAGGGTAGTGTTTCATCTCCTTATTTATCCTCCACCTTCGCAACAAGTTTGCATCGATGTTCTTATGATGACCACTTCATTTCCTTTTTATATGTCCCCGTCAGCCCGTCGTTGCATGCCACATATATAGTTTTTAAAGAACGTCACTATATATGTAATCAACTATGCACAGTCCTGTGTATGGGTTGTATTGGTTTGATCCAATAATATATCTCGTTGTCAAACCTTCACTATCACAGAAATGGCTTAGTGCCAGCTCATATCTTTGCTGGTTTCCCAAATCAGCAATAATCAATAATTACGCGTGGCAAAAGTCACACGTGAGGAGATTTTTCGTACGAGACATGTGTTAATTTGCTGTGTATTGGATATTTGGATGCACAGAACCTATACTTTCACGCATATATAGCCTCCTTACCACTATTTCAGTTATAAAGCAATTTTAACCATATATGTAGCATATATACGGTACTCCTTTAAATCTCTCCATTCAAAACTTCTAATGTGCATTTTTCATAATAAGAAAGGTGTTAATTATTTAGACGCCTTTAAAGGCATGCGGTATAGTTGTATGAATCGGCAAAACTTTCAGCTGCTTGAAAATTTTTAAATTTCGACTAAATATTTTTCTAAACAAGAACGGAGGTTTATGAACGTACGGTAGGAGTATAAATAATGATGGCAATTTGTACCTACTAACCTCCAACTGTGCTAAGTTGGTGGATGTGAAATTAGGAGCATATATTTGGATTTGTGGATAGGGCGATCTACAGGGCTACCACTGTCTCAGATGGAACTAATTACTGGCATCTAGCCAAATAAACATGCTGCCTTTTAAGTATTTCTAAGGCATTGTTTAGTCTGAGTTCCCAAATCACCTCTTTCATTTTCAATACACACGTTTTCCAAACCCCTAAACGATGTGTTTTTTCAAAAACAGTTCTACAGAAAAGTTATTTTAAAAATTAATATTAATTCATTTTTTAAGTTTTTTTAGCAAATACTTAATTAATCATGTATTAATCTAGTGCTTCAATTTACGTGTGGAGCGAAGGGATTCCCAACTCCTAAAAAAACACAGCCAAGGGACGACCCATCGATAAAAGGACTTGACTACGACAAGTATGTTAGCAGTTTAATCTGGCTGTTTTTACTTCACGTCAAAATTGGAAGTTTGGTTGAAATTAGAACGATGTCACGGGAAAGTTTAAAGTTTATGTGTGTAGAAAAATTTTAATGTGATGGAAAAGTTAGAAATTTGAAGAAAAACTTTGGATCTAAACACGGTGTAAGTAGCGAGCCAACATACTTTCCAAAAATAGGAACACTGCATTTTCTCCCCTCACGTACGTTGACCGTTGACCCAAAGACTTGAGGTGTTCGACTGAACCTGGCCAGTCTGTGTTTACCCACGCGTTATCGACATCGCAAATGACAACTGATCGACAACTAAACATGGAAAAGTCTATACGTACTTAATTACTCGCGGAAAAAAAATTGTCTTCGCGCTCAAATTTCCAACCGTTCGATCCGGCCTGATCCAAGATTCGTGTTTTTGTTTAATGGGCCCGCAGCTGGTTTTGGATTCATTCCGAGTCGCATCAAAGGCTCCCCGAGCACCAAGCCGTTGTCTCCCGAGTCGACGAACTCCAGTGGGTTGAGGCGGCACAGGCAGACCGGCGGCGACGGCAGGTAGCGCCACATGGTGTAGAGGTCGTCGAGGACGAACAACCATGATCAATCTCCGTATTCGCCTTCTTGAGGGCATCCGTCACGACGCGGTGCTCGTCCTCCTTATGTCGAAGATCCTCTTCGGTCTTCCGAAGGGGAAGCCGACGCCCGCCCAGTCTAACTTGGGCAGACTGCTTGGCGCTACAATGCGCAGCGAGGGCCTACCAAAAGAAGACAGAAACCGTTAAGTGTGAAAAGCGAAAGACAAAATAAACAAGAAAACCCGAAAAGGGGATAGTTATACCCGAACAAGTAGACTTTCCGCGGCCGCACACCCTTCGCTGGACTCATTCCACCTGACGGCGAAACAATCTGGCAAACGCCTTCGATGAAGGGACCGATCTCCGGTCGAGAGGCGAAGTCGGCGGAGACGAAATAGGGGACAGGGAGGGAAATGTCGGACACTGTCATCTCGACTGCCAGACCCTTGCCCTCTCACTGCTGACTCGCCGAAGGCAATGTGGCAGCCCCGTTAGTGCCGGAGATGTTCGCCGCCACCGGTTGTAGCGCTAAGTTCGAGGCAGCAGCAGTAGCCGAAGCGCCGGGGGGTGGCAGAGACGACAACCTCTTTCGCGGCGGGGGGTGGTGCAGCGCCGGTGAAGTTGGCGTTCCGTCTGAAGACGCTTCGCTGTCTGAGAAACTGCCGGCCACCTGAATCACCCCTTCTTCTTCTTTCGGGCAGTGGTGCCCACCTTCGACGCGGCACCGGCGATAGACAGCAGCGCATAAGCGTCGGCGACGTCTTGAGGACGTGCGAGCGAAGCGCTAGAGCCAGCCCCAGCCTTCGGCGAACGGGGCTCGGAGTATAGCCCGTAACCCGACATCATCATCCGACACTTCCTCCCTTTCGCCGTCGTCGTCGTTGTCCGCGCCGGTCTCCACGGCTTCTTTTGTAGCCTGCCGAGTCCGCACTTGGCCACCTTTGGCTACAACGCGCCTGCGTTTCTTCGACGTCCCGACCTCGTCATCCCCCCTCGCCGGGTTCGCCCGGCTGGTTAGTTCGCCGTCGTAGACGCGATTCGCTTGGCCGTTGGATTGTCGTTGCAGCAAGCGAGCGTATTCGGTGGTAATCAAACCCCCGATCATTTTCGCTGCCTCAGCCTCGGCATCCTCCAACAAGCGGACTGAATAAAGAAAAAAAGGGGGGGTGGCGGGCAAAAAGGCAAAGTAAGTACAATGATGAAAGAAGAAGGAGAAGCTTACGATTGCTACCGGAGGGGAGCACGAGACGGGGAAGCCCGAGCACTTCCTCATCTTCTTTAACAGTAACTCCCAAGTCACACGCAAGGGGGGAGATTCGCAACATGCAAAACTCCTCATAGAGGTCGCGAGTGCTCAGCCGGCGCACGACCTTGCGAAGGAGGATAACCCGCGATTCGAGCGTGCTGTCAACCTCCACATTCGGCTTGCTGACAATGGCGATTGAAAGGCGCCGAAAGCGGAGCCAATTCGCTTTGTCATCTTCGGCAGAGTAGGGGTTTTCGACGTAGAACCACTTCTGCATCCAATTGCGGTCCCACTTCGCCATCGACGCAGGTATATCTTAGTGCCAGGGTTTACCACTGCCTTGGTCCCTTGGAGTAACTCAATTGGGAATATAGTGAGTATTGTTGATATTATCACCACCAGGTAATTCACTGGGATTTTTTGTGCTTTGTTTGCGAGATTGTGCCTTGTAAAGATTAATGTTTCGCTATGTTATGTGTTGGTTGGAACTACTTGGAACATTAACAGAATCTGGTGACATCTCTTTTAAGTTTAGCTTATATTCAACCCTCTAAGGTTCAATTATACAGGACCCTGCCATCTGCAAAATGCCATCATGTTTTACTACTAACTATAGTTTCGTTAGTGTGCTAGAACTGAATATCTAGTCCTGCTGACAAGATTTATGGGTGATTGAAAGTTGTAATGACTCCTTATATCTGAAGATTTTTTATCATCCAATTATTTTCCACATGGTTTTTTTTTAATTGCGAGCGACTTTTACAGTCTCGCTATATTCCTATAACAACAGCAGAGATGTTTTACTTGCTTCATGCTCATGTTCTAAACTTCTAATATTCATTATTTTTTCTTGTAGCTCCTGAGAAGCGACTTAGGTTTAGAACTACTGTTGATGCCTCAGAAATGCAAGTCATTGATGCTATGCACAAGATAACTTCACATATACGGAATCCTTCAAAATTCAGCAAGGCATCAAAACTAGCTCTACAGCTTATTGAGGCTGGGAGTGTCAAGCCAGGGACAATCAGTCACTTCTTTGCTATATTAGAGGCTGCAATGTCTTCACCAGGAGCTTGTAATGAGCCTTCTGTACGTGCTGATTACCAGGCTTTGTTTAATGCAGCCCAGGGTGTAACAGAGGTGAAGATTTTTATTAAGTCTTAGTGTTCTCTGTTTTATGCAGTTCCATTATACCATTGTATCTTGTACTTATAACTTGTGGTGGATTTGCAGTGTTTCAACCAACAACAGAAAAATCAGATTGATATATGGGTGCTGCATGCAGTGGTGGCAAATGATCTTTTTACGGATGACAGTTTTGTGGTGAGTGTATTGTGGTGGTGCCTGCGCTGCTTATTTTCTCTACCAAATGTGAAAAATGCATTATTATTGTTTCTGGGCTCATGTCTATGACACAGTTTGTGATTTGAGTGCTTGACTAACGTACTTGATACTGTTTTGTAGTTCTCAAAGGCTGTAGGGAAGATCAAAGATGCCATCTCAGCCCTGCCAATCGCAACAGTGGATGATGACAATGATGAAGCAGCAGCTCTGGCAGCTGTTGAAAGTAATAACGCAGATGATAACCCGCAAGCTGCGGCATCCAACTCGTTGCCAGATGATAGCACTCATGCTGCAGCCTCCAACTCAAGTGAGGAATCCTCTGATCCTTTTGGTTTGGATGGTCTAATTGAGCACAAGTCAAAGAAGTCTGAAAAGGCTCGAGAGAAGACGGTTGCCGCTCTAAATAGGAAAGCAGATGAGGATGAATCAAAGAGATTTCTGAAGTCACAACGAGAAGCCCTCCTGAAATGTCTAGAAATAGCTGCTCGGCGCTATAGGATTCCGTGGTGAGTTCTCTGAGATAGACCATCATGTGGTATGCTGTTAGCGACACATATACTACGATTTCCTGTTCTAAATTCTCCTTTTTTTTTTATGTTATCAACACATATTCAACAATTTATTGTTCTAATTCTCCTTTTTTTTTATGTTATCAGGACACAGACCGCCATTGACATCTTTGCGAAGCACGCCTACGACAACATGAACCGGTTCACGACGCAGCAGAGGGACGCCATCACGAAGCTGTGGAACTCGATCAAGGAGCAGCAGATCAGGCGGAAGCAGGGGAAGTCGGTGAGCGGGAAGCTTGATGTCAACGCGTTCGAGTACCTCCAGGAGAAGTACTCCCATGAGAAGATCAGCATCCGCCATGCTGTAGGCGGTGGCGGTGAACGGCGCGCCACTCAGTGGCTCGGCTAAAACTACGAGGTAAGGTTTGCTGTCTGCTGATGTACACTGATGTGAGGTCGCTCAGCGGAAGAAACTGCAAGAAACTCGATGGTTATTCCACAACGACGGCATTCATTTTGAGATGTTGTGTACATCAGCATGGGTTGTGAGTATGTGACATATACGGATGATGCAATTGCTTGGAATTTTGATGGCAAGAATGCGATTTATACTTTGATGATATAGCTGGGCAGCTGGCTATGTACATGGGTACGTTGTCATTGATGGATCTCCATTCTTGTGATCTCACCTATCTTGTAAACATTCTTGTGATCTCACCTATCTTGTAAACATTCTTGTGATCTCACCTATCTTGTAAACATTCTTGTGATCTCACCTATCTTGTAAACATTCTTGTGATCTCACCTATCTTGTAAACATTCTTGTGATCTCACCTATCTTGTATAAACTTGTAGTAGCTGAATGAGAGGAGAAGAAAAAAAAAACTCCCATTGGGATGGACGGTGGTGTTTAGATCCAGGAACTTAACTTTAGTCCCTGTCTTTATACACTAATTTAGAGTATTAAATATAGACTACTTACAAAACTAATTATATAAATGAAAGCTAATTCACGAGACAAATTTTTTAATCCTAATTAATCCATAATTAGAGAATGTTTACTGTAGCATCACATAGGCTAATCATGGATTAGTTAGGCTCAATAGATTCGTCTCGCGAATTAGTCCAAGATTATGGATGGGTTTTATTAATAGTCTACGTTTAATATTTATAATTAATATTCAAACATCCGATGTGATAGGGACTTAAAAGTTTTAGTCCCATCTAAACAGGGCCTAAAGTCTCCATAAAGTCCCGTTGCTCGTGCAAACCGTTTGCACGTGTGGCTTGCCAATCTTCTTTTCGTCGCGTCTCGTAACTGCACGAGTACACGATACATTCTACGTAAGTTGCGTATAGTTTTGATTAATACGGTCAAACAGCCAGTGACCAAGCAGGCATTATATCTTTCT
>CM020185.1:10920127-10935555 GCA_009805545.1 Oryza longistaminata | reverse complement strand
GGTGAACCCGACCTACATCATGCTCGCCATTTCTTATTTCTGTACTGTAGAAACTGGCAAACTAGCATAAGTGGAAAATATTGAAATGACGACGACGACTTATTGCTTAATTAACAGAGTATTATTAATTACATGCACCGACCAGTTCAACCCAAAAGCTTAAGCTTGATGAGGAAGGCGGGCAATCCTTTATAATTTCCAACACTTCCCCCTCACGCGAGGCCCCTCAAGCCCTAGCGGGAATAGAAGTGGGCTGTAAATTTTTATTTAATTGCGACGCCAGCCAGGATTCCGAACTCGAGAACCCTCGGCTCTGATACCATATTAAGTTGCATGCACCGACCAGTTCAACCAGCTTTAAGCTGATGAGAAAGGCGAGCAATTCACTTATATTCCAACAGTCATGAACTCAAGGACCTGATGTGCGCAGTCCTCCAGGCAGTCCATCCTACAGAGCCACCGAGCATTGTCTTCTTGCACTCCAGGTTAGCATTGCCTGTAGCAACCACAGAGCATTGTACTGCGGAAAAGGACACCTCTGTTCTGAGAGTAAGATGAGTCATGCAGCAAATGACAGCAGCCGCCAATCTCTTCCCTTCATTCTTCTCCCTGCTAGCTGCACAGTCCATTAGCTACGGAATGCAAGTCAAACAGATACTTGTTTCCAATTCTCATGCTGCATAATTAATACTCTTTAAGAATTTAAGTAATTGTGTAAGCAGAAGATGTAGATGAAAAGTCGAATGCATGACAGTCACATTCACAGCAGTGTTTGGAGGATGCTTACCACTGATGAATGGCCTTGTCTTTCAAGAACAAGCAAGACTGAATTAAATCTGCCAGTTGTTGTGGAGCGCAGTAGCAGGTCTTTATCGCATGTGTTGCTTATATGTTAATACTCCAATGTAGGCATTCTAGAGGCAAGTGTTGATGTGCCCACTGAGTGATTACTGATGTGAGCATCCTTGCAGAAGCCTCTTTCAAACTGTAGGAAAAAATGCTTTCCTTCGCCCTTTCAGGTTGGACTTGCCAAAAGACCCAAATACTGAATGTGCGTTTCGCCTATTTTTCTAGCAACAATAGCCAAAGATAGGAAGTTACTCACAAGCTTAACTGGATCAAGCCAATTGCACACAGAAACTGCCAGGAGATGCATGTGTAGTTGTTTACAGACTCAGTGTATATGCAGACAGCATCAACTCTAAATTAGGGAAGGACAGTTTGCAACACCAATCAGGCAGTATGAATATCGTTACCATAATCAGGCACCGGGAATATCTGCCTGCGGAGTAAATGTCCGACCAGATGTTTACCACGTTCTGCATTCTGCAGTTGCACACAGAGCTCTCGCTGGCAGCGGTACAAGAGTTAGGTGAGAGAGCGAAGGTGGGGAGGCCCAGTGATGTGGGCCTTAGGAGCTCGACACTCAAGATATACAATCGTCTAGGCAGTCAAGGCTTTGTAGATCGCAGGAAGTATTGGATTCTGCACAGCGGAAAAATTGTAGTACTCGAGGAGGTAGAGAAGTCTGTATGCGCTCTCTCGTTGCTCCTCTTGTCAGACTCACCATGGTCTCGCCGCCATACCCCTCCTGCTTACCCCAAAACGTAAGCTACGTAGAGCTGTGAGCTGTTTGCAGTAGGGTCGTGGATAGCCTACAGACTGAATCACAATCCATAGAGTTTCCAGTCGAGACCAGATTCCCTGAGACCCGGCAGATATGGAGGTAAAGCTGGGAGGAAGAGTTAACTTTCAAAGTACGTTAAGGTTTTCTAATGGACTGGAGCCCTCGACCGAAGCAAGCGACTTCAATTGTAATCTCTAGCCTTCCAGTGCGTGCAAGTTATCCCAGCTTTACAGACACAATCTGGATATTCTGTATCTCGTACTTCGTGATAGAGGAGGCAGACAGAGCAGCGGCGGAATGGAAGCTGCCTCGACTTTTCTGACCCAATTCTAACAAAAGTGACAGAGAAACAGTTTAAGATCCATGCAGCGGACAGCTCATGTGATTTCATCTGGATGCATAATCTTCGAGGGAGCTGAGGTGCTGCAAGGCCCCAACACACTAAGGTGGACAACCGCGAAGATCTGCAATACTCCAAACCCGGAACATGAATGCAGTTGTACAGACTTCAAATATTCGCCGCTATTTAGCTGAACTTCTTGAGGCAGGCAGGCCGTTTAGGAAAGCTAGGACTGCAGGGTGCTGAGAAGAGGACCGGATATCAAGAGTCAAGTGACGGTGGTAGTAATACATTAGGCATCTCCAACAGAGGCCAAACAAGTTCCTTAAAATATAGTTTTTGGGATTTTGATTAAAATAGGCTCCAACAGACTGTCAATTCAAGTCCTAAAATTTACCCCTCCTAAATCGGTGCCAATCTCATCAGAATTTGGGAAGCGGTACGCCTCCAATCCCCACGAATTGCGGCCAAGTTTTCGGCGCGCCGCTTCCTTTTCCTTCTCGGCCGTTTTCTTTTCTCGCGAGAAACAGGCCCACGCCGCTAGGCTAGGGTTTTGGGGGCCCTCGCTCCAGCTCCGTCCGCAGGCGCGTCGGCTGCCTATCCAGGGTCACGACCGGCCGGCCGTCACAGGGCTCCGCGGCCCGCTTATGCCAGGGACCGCCGCCTCATGCCACAGCCATGGGGACGCAGCCCGAGCGGCGGTGGGGATGGGGATAGGGCGGCGGTGGCGGATGGGAGAGGGAAGGGGGGTTTGGAGAGAAGGGGAGAAAGATGAGGGAGAAGGAGGAGGTGTAGAGGCTGACATGTGGGCCCAATTGTCATAGAATAGAGAGGACGAATGGAGAGGCTGTTGGAGTAAAAGACAGTTTGACTTGCTAAATTAAATGGAGAGTTGGCCAAATGGACATTTGGAGAGTCAAATTTGGAGAGACTGTTTGAGATGCTCTTACATGTTCACCCGCTCTCTCCATAATTATCCCCGCAGCCGGTCCACAAGCGCCAAGACAATAACTAGTTTGCCTAAATCTATTATTTATGCGTGGTCAATTATTGGCATTGCTTAGCATTGCTTGTATAGACGATTATACACACCATGGATGTGATGGAGGTGATCACTCGTGAGTGAATGTCGGAAGACAGGTGGAGACATTAGCGCCACCCGTAAAACAAAACCTTTGCGAAAACCGAAAACCTAATAAAACAAAATGATTTCGACTGGGGCGGCATGAATAGAATATGGGTAGTTCTAGAAATGGCAAGTCACCGACCCTGATCTATTAAGGACCGAGTCAAGAAGCTATGCAGGAAACGAAACGAGTACGACTGCATTTCTCGAATGGGTATAGACCCGGCGGACTAAGAAATCCTTGTGGGGCAGCACCACAGTCGTGGTGGTTCTGAAGTGGTGACGATTGTGTCGGAAGTGTGATGGATCGATTGGATCGATCGTTTGAATGCCGCAGCAAAATCCTAAAATGCACCTAAGTATATTATCATATATTGTATAAGCCCCTAGAATCTCGGGAGCGCCAGGACTCCCATCACTGCCGGCTCGAGGTGGTGTGTTGTGCCAGGAGTGCAATGGGGATTCATAGTCCTTGGAGCGGGTGCCGCAATGCGAGGATGACTGAAAAACCGGGCCGCGACAAGTCTCAAGTGTTGGGACTAGGCTCATGTGTTGGGCAAGTCGCGGAGTGCAGGATTAAAAGCGTATAGCCACTGCAGTGTGAGTAAAACAAATCTATTCAAATAGCCGTGTTCGCGATTAATGAGCGCCTGGACTTGTACTACTCTTGGCTAGCCTCATAGATTTTAATCTTGCTTAGATTAGGAAATGAGGTGTGACCTTGCCCAATGAGTGGGAAGGTCGTAGTGAAGGAAAATGTGGGAAAACTGGTTGTGAGGGTAAACCGGACCAAGCGCGGCTTGGGGAAGGTGGATGAACCCTCGCAGATTAATGACAACTTCAACAATAACGTCAGTTAAAGCTGCTAAGTCATAGGTTTGTGAAATGATTTGTCAAATCTAGCTTTATTCAAAAGAACCAAGCCATCCTTGAATCCCTGTGAGCACAATATGAATTGTGCAGTTGTGGCTTGCTGAGTACGGTTGGTACTCACCCTTGCTTATTTAGAAAGAGAAGTCGGAGCCGATCTGTATGTGTGCCATGCTGGTGAAGAGATGTCGAAGACGGTGGAGTAGGGACCTAGGTTCACCAGTCGCTGCCAGTGGAATAAGACGGACCGTCGCTGCTTCGCTTCCACTACTGTGTCTACTTCTTAGGATTTTTGGTCTTGTAGATGACCATGCTTGGTCTATTTGGGTGTCACTCGGGCGACCCTTGTACTAGTGATGTATTGTAAAGCCTGTATAATGATGTCAGCTTTGTGATATACAACGTGGCCATGTGTATGCTATCTACTGATACAGGGAATGGTATTGTACTCACATGAGGTTTCTGGTGTACAAAACCGGGGGCCTACATGGCGCGCCATGCCTCGGCGACACCTAGAGGTATCTGTCACACCCCAATCTGGTACCGCCGTACAACGGCACCTGACAGGAGCGTGTCGTAGGGAAAACGGCGCGAACCGCTTCCTACGAAACCGCGATCTCAGTACCAGTCCTAGGACATAGCGCTGGTACCCACGAACACAAACATGAATCATCGCAATCCTTAAAATAAATAGAGGACTTATTTACCTTAACTTAGGTTGCAGCTCAGAACAGCCCGAGAATGCAACCGACAACACGGACGAGGCAAACACCAACAGCAGCAGTAGGAGCGGAACCAACAGACTAACACCCAACACCACAGGCGACAGCTGGGAACCAGGACGAAACCCTAATCTTTACTTCACTTCATCTTCAACTTCAGGGGGGAGGAACTATATATATTTATATAGAGTAAGGGTGAGTACTTTTGTACTCAGCAAGTCACGGGAATTTAGGTGTTTAATGCAAGCTTGGAAGAGAGGCAAGGTTGTTTTGCAAATCCTTTGTTTGAAATCATTTTGGAATCACTAAGAGCAGGTACAATAACAGGCTATTAGCTAGTTGTAAACATATTTTAATGAGATAAAAGATGAGAGAGAAGAGGAGCGGGCTACAGATCTGTAGCCAGCTGCAGCACGGACTCCAAGACGCAGTGTGTGTATGACAGGTGGGACCATATATTAATAGTATAGTAAACAACTATTGTATGAATTGCCTATTAGATTGGCTATAGATAAATTGCAGCTAGTAGTGGGCTATACTATTAAACTTGCTCTAAGTGATTTATTTCTTTTCAGGTTTAGGTCGAAAAGGGACTTGTGTCTCGATTCGATTTTAAGAGATGGTTTTCAACAACTCAAATGGTAATGTACCGACCTCCCAGGTCAGATCATTACTTCTCGGTTCCCAGAGCCATTTCACTTGATTAGAGCCTTGTTCATTTTCTCGGACTCCCAGAGTCCAGCTACCCAGCAGCACAACAATCTGCTTCCACCCGGGAAGCCTAATCTATGATGCCCGCAGACATCCCGAATCACACAGATCCATTTATGACCACTCAGGTCGTCCATCTACCACATAGGCTGTTTCTGGTTACGATTCCCAATCCACAAGAACTTTTCAGAAAGCACAGGCAAACGAATCTATGCAACAGGAAACACCTCACGTTCGCCCATGTCCGTGGGCACGACTGTTCGAATAGTTAGTTAACCTCTGCAGAGGGGTACACTTTACCCACCAGATACGAACTTATTCCAAACACCCGTCGGTATCGGAGGTTCGCAACAAAGCCTTTCCCAAGCCGACCCAGGGTTACCTCATGCCACATAGAAGGATCAAATCCTCACATAAATATAGGCCATTTTAGGCTTTCACAAATCAACTCCAACCACCTCGATCGGTAATTTAGCAAGCTTCTCATCCTTGCCTTACTAGGAACCTGGTTTGGCTCCAACCGACCCCGCCACGACGTTCCCCAACCATTGGCATGCGAGGTTTCGCTAAACCGACTAGTTACCTAGCTAGGGTGTCCCATTCCACCTTTGTCACGCCCAGAAATTCCCGAATAGAATTCCAAGCAGAATGTGCATTAAAATCCCAGTCCAGGACCGGCCGGGGTACACAAACGACAAAGTTGACATACAGATCCACGTCTTACAAACATTATAAAAGTCTTACATAAATGCAGCGCTAAGCCTTGACTTGGACCGCAGCGAGATCCCCACTACACAGGCATCCTCGACGGCACGGACGAAGCCTACTCCTCGAAGAAGCCACCATCTGACGCATACTCAAACTCTGGGGTTTGGGAAAAAATAGAGCAAGACTGAGTACTACCCACTGTACTCAGCAAGTCATACCGGAATAGGGGGTATGATGCAGGGAATTATCAAGGGATAGCTATAGTGGTTCATGGCATAAAGCGAGCATTTATAAACAGTAGTTGAAAGTAGTAAATCAATTGTAATAATTAATCAATACTAACCATCCACTGTTCAACGCTACACCACGTTGCAACAAGCCCAACCAACCACTTGAACTAATTAGTTCTGTCAGACTAAACTAGGGTGAGACTAATCACGGTGAATCTGGTTGACCGCCCATAACCGCGGGCACGGCTATTCGAATAGTTTTACTCTGATCAGAGGTGTACAACTGTACCCACAAGACATAGCCCCACGACACGTTACCGTGCGCCGACATGCCACCACGACATACCAGAAAGAGGCCGTGACAGGACCCTTCGCATAACCCCCTCTAGCCAAGCACAGCACACCTCAGGTTTCACCCCCGTCCCCAGCGGGCAACGGGCAGTCCCCTCTCGTGCCTAGGTGAATCCGGAAGCGACAGAGGCCGTCGCAGGGCCCGGCCAGCGCCATCACGCCCACCCTTGCCTGGATGCGTCAGCTAGAGGAAAGCTACACTACAAGCCCAGCCGTTGTCCACGCTGGCTTGTGGTAAGTACGATAAGTTCTTCCAGGGCATCCCGCGAGCCGGTCCTTAATTGCCATGGGCGCGACCAACAAACCATGCACCCACAGCCCACCATTTAACATATTTTAATTAACTAACATCGGAGCGGTGGCATTAACCAATGTCTTACTAGAATCTGATATCTATGCATTAATGTGATTTCCCCCATTGTGTGCTAGTTGAACTAAGCATGGCTAAGCAATCCCTAGTCCAATCTCTAGTCATGTTTATAACCCAAGCTAACAATGGAGCATGGTACAAAAATATCATGGCTGTAACAGTAGGTAATCATCCCATGGTATCATTGTAAAACAATGCAAGATTTGAAGGAAAACAGTAGAACATTTACAATATAGGATCAACATGTTCAAGTGACAAGCATGACTTGCCATGCTCTGCTGCTGGAGGAATCTCGGCGACTATCTCAAAGTACACCGGAGCGTCGGGAGAGCCGGAATCTAAGCGACATACAAAGCAAACAATGCAAACAGGCTATAAGACTACTGAAACAGAGAACAAAACCATTTTTAATGGATTCTACGCATTTTTCTTGATTTACTGAGACTTGAATGGGCTTAAACGGAGCTCGGATGGTGTTTTACTATACAGAAAAATCCTTTAATTGATTTTTACTTGCGCCAAAAAAATCCCGAGGAGATAGGGCGGCGCCGCGACAACTTGCCCGGGCCCCGGCCCAAATCGGCGTGAACCTCGAGGAGTGCGGTCCACGGTTGGACGCGGTCCACGGTACTCTGGGGCTAGAGCGGCGCACCACGTGGCGCAACACGCGGCTGGGCACCGTGGCAGCCACGCGGCGCAAGCCGGATCGACGGCCCAATATTACAGAGGTGTGTCGGACGGAGAGCTCGGCGGTGACTCGCGCCAGCGGGGACCTCGCGGGACAGGCGCTGGCGGGGCGCACCGGCGGGGTACCGGCGGAACGCGGCCGGGATTCGGCAGATGGCGACGTGGGACGACGACGGAGTAAGCAGGGCGCTACCCAGGGCAAAAGAGGGAAGGAAAGAGGTAATGGGAAGGAAGGGACGTCATCACCGAGGGGTTCCGACCGGCGTGAGGGAGACGACGGCGAATCGTGAGAGGAACGACAGACGGGGGTCGACAAGCGGCGGACAGGGGTTCCGGGACGACCTAAGAAACAAAAATGGGGAGATTAGAGAGGGGGAAAGAGAGACCATAGAGGACGGGAGGCGGCGAAGGCAGCGCGCCATGCGGTTCACCGGCGCACGTGGGATGGGCTTCCGGCGACGGAACCTCGACGGAGGAGGGGTGGACGAGGTGTGGAACCTGCCGGCGACGCCGCAACAGTACAGCGGGTGGGCACCAGCGGTGGCCTAGAGAGTGGGCCGCGAAAGTAGTGGAAGAGGCGCGGTGGTGGGTAACGGTCGGCTTGGGAGGCGATGGAGAGCGAACCGGGAGAGGCCGGCGGAAAAAGGAAAAAAGAGGGAGGAGGAATGCCGGGGATGCTGGATTATATAGGGCGGGGAGGGCTTATTGGGAACTGCCGGAGTGGCGCCGATTTTCCGCCAGCTCGACGTGGGGAAGGTGGAGTGGGAGAGAGAGAGGCGAGATTCGAATTTCGAATCCCGCCGTCCGTGGGGGCGCGTGCGACGCGGAGGGGTGAAGGGTGCGCCTTACTAGGGCGGAGCAGCACTGCACGGGGTGCCGACCGACGGTTGCCGCGGGGAAAAGGCCGGGCGCTCGGCGCGGTTGCCGAGCGGCCGCAGGTCTTGCGGACGGCGGCCGGCCGGAGGCTTAGCGTGGTACGACCTGACAAGTGGGCCCACACTGTCAGCATCCGAGGGGGGAGGGGGGGGTCTGTCGTGGTGAAGCCAGCTGGGCCGTTAGCCTCGGCCGGCCAGCAGCGCCGTGGCCTTCGGCCGGCTCAGCAAGAGCGCGGGAGGGGGAGGAAATGGGCCGGCGGCCCATTTGGAGAAAAGGAGGGGAAAAAGGAAAAAGAAAAAGGGAAAAGAATTTCCAGGGATTAAATAATGCTTGTGCTCATTTTTAATTGGTTAAAATTATTTCTAGAGCTCTGAAAATTCCACTAAAAATCTTGTTAGCATATTTCGACATGTAGAACTCAAGAAAAATCCCACAGGCCAATTCCGATTATTATTTGCATTAATTTATTAGGGTTTCTCTTGCTTTGACACCGGTAATTCTCTAGGTGATTTATAAATTCAATTTAGGCTTGGGAGAAGAACTTCAGGGTGTGACAAACCTACCGCCCTTAAAAGGAATCTCGACCCCGAGATTCGGAAGAGCTGGCGAAGAGGTGCGAATGGGCGGCCTTCAACTCATCTTCCCTTTCCTAGGTTGCTTCTTCTTCTGAGTGGTGGCTCCACTGAACCCGGCAAAACCTGGTGACCTTGTTTCTGGTTCTTCTTTCACTGGTCTCAAGAATACGAACTGGCTTTTCCACATAGGTCAGATCTTCTTGAATGTCGATGTGCTCCGAATCGGCTTGTTCTTCGGGTACCCTCAAGCACTTCTTTAACTGGGACACGTGGAACACGTCATGGATACCGATCATATTGGATGGAAGTTCTAGCTGATAAGCAACTTCTCCTCTTCGTTCCAAGATTTTGTATGGTTCCACGAAGCGTGGTGCCAACTTGCCTTTCGTCTGGAAACGGTGTACTCCCCGGAGCGGAGTAACACGAAGGTACACATAATCCCTTGCTTCAAAAAAAAAAGCTCTCTTCGGCAGTTGTCGGCGTAGCTTTTCTGTCGAGACTGGGCAATTCTCAGCCTCTCCCTGACGGTTCTGACTTTCTCTTCTGCTTCCGTTAACACTTCTGTTCCGAACAGTTGACGTTCGCCTGTTTGATCCCAGAAGAGAGGTGTGCGGCACTTCCGGCCATACAACGCTTCGAACGGTGCCATTTGTAGACTGGCCTGATAGCTGTTGTTGTAGGAGAACTCCGCAAACGGCAAGCTTTTGTCCCATGCTCCACCGAAATCAAGCGCATAAGTCCTTAACATATCCTCCAATATTTGATTGACCCGCTCGGTCTGACCATCGGTCTGCGGATGGTAGGCTGTGCTGAAGTTCAGCCGGGTTCCCAATACCTCTTGCAATTTCTGCCAGAACTTTGAAGTGAATTGGCTCCCTCGATCAGATACTATCTTTTTGGGTACTCCATGCAGACACATGATTCTCGAGAGATAGAGCTCTGCCAACCTTTTGCCTATATAAGTAGTATGCACTGGAATGAAATGAGCAACTTTGGTAAGTCGATCCACGACTACCCAGATTGAATCGTGGCCAGATGATGTCTTGGGCAGACCTGTTATCAAATCCAGTCCAATTTCTTCCCATTTCCATTCCGGGATCTGAAGAGGTTGTAACAATCCTGCGGGCCTCTGATGTTCTAGTTTAACTCGCTGACAAACATCGCAGAGCGCAATGAATTCAGCTATTTCCCTCCTCATGCTGGCCCACCAAAATTTTTCTTTGAGATCTTGATACATCTTGGTACTACCCGGATGAATGGAGTATTGAGTCTGATGAGCCTCAGTGAGTATCAGATCTTTCAACTCTTTGTCATCAGGCACGCACAATCTTTCTCCCATCCAGATTGTGCCATGTTCATCCTCAAGGAAATCCCGGGCTTTTCCGACTCTCATATTCTTTTTCAGTTCGGCTATCTCCGGAACATTTACTTGAGCTGCTCTAACTTGATCCACGAGCGTGGGCCGTGCCTCTAGAGCAGCTACGAACCCGTGTTCTACGATTCCCACGTTGAGACGTTCAAGCTCCTGCTGCAATTCCTTCCACATGCCTTCGGTGCATAAAGCATTGCAGTAGCTCTTCCTGCTTAATGCATCTGCCACCACATTGGCTTTGCCTGGATGATAGTGAATGCTCATGTCGTAATCCTTTATTAACTCCAACCATCTTCGCTGTTGGAGATTTAGATCAGGTTGGGTGAAGATATATTTCAGACTCTTGTGGTCCGTATATACTTCGCAGCGGTTGCCAATCAAATAATGCCTCCAGATTTTCAAAGCATGAACCACCGCTGCCAATTCCAAGTCATGTGTCGGATAGTTCCCTTCATGTGGACGCAACTGCCGCAAGGCATAAGCGACCACTCTGTCCTCTTGCATTAGAACACATCCAAGCCCGTGGCGGGACGCGTCGCAGTAGACTTGGAAGTCCTTTGTTTGGTCGGGCAGAATCAGAACTGGAGCAGACACTAATCTCTTCTTGAGCTCCTCAAAACTCTTGTCACACTTGGCCGTCCATTTAAATTTCTCATCTTTCTTAAGCAACTGAGTCATGGGTCTGGCGATCCTGGAGAAATTTTCAATGAACCGACGGTAATAACCCACAAGTCCAAGAAAACTCCGAATCTGTGACACGGTCTTAGGTGGGGTCCTTTTGGTAACTGACTCCACATTCGATGGATCGACTGCCACGCCCTGAGCTGTAATGACGTGACCCAGAAATTTGACTTCCGACAACCAGAAGTCACACTTGCTGAACTTGGCATATAATTGGTGCTCCTTCAACTTCTCGAGTACCAGACGGAGATGTTGCTTATGTTCTTCTTCAGACTTTGAATAGATAAGTATATCGTAGATGAATACCACAACAAACTTATCCAGAAATTCCATGAACACTTTGTTCATCAAGCTCATGAAGAATGGAGGTGCATTGGTAAGTCCAAAAGACATAACCGTGCACTCATACAACCCATACCGAGTGGTGAAGGCTGTCTTGGGAATATCCTCTTCCCGAATCCTCAACTGGTGGTAGCCTAATCGCAGGTCTATTTTGGAAAACACCTTGGCCCCTTTCAGCTGATCGAATAGATCATCAATCCGCGGCAACGGATATTTGTTCTTGATGGCGACCTCATTGAGTGCGCGATAATCGACACACATCCTCTTCGTCTTGTCCTTCTTCTCCACAAAAATGACCGGAGCACCCCAAGGTGAAGTACTCGGTCGAACGTACCCTTTCTACAGCTGCTCATCAACCTGCTTCTTGACCTCTGCTAGCTCGTTGGCGGCCATTCTGTCGGTCTCTTGTAAATTGGAGCAGTTCCCGGTGCCAAATCTATCCGGAATTCAATCTCCCTCTTGGGTGGCATGGTAGTGAGGTGCTCGGGGAACACTTCTGGGGATATCTTCCAATTTCCTCGAACTCTTCTCCTCGGTGACCACTGGAATTTCCACCTCAATCTAATTCAAGGAGACCCCCTGCTTTGGTGAGACTGGTGATTTGTACACTACTGTTTCTCCCTTCTCACTGGTCAAGGTGACTGTGCGATTCGCACAATCAATGACACCCTTGAACTTGGTCAGCCAATCCATCCCAAGAATGACATCTAGGTCTTTGGATTCAAGAAGAATGAGGTTGGCTAGAAATGGTGATCTTTGGATTTCTATTGTTATAGAAGGGCTGAATTGAACCGAAGTGGAGCTATTCCCTGGGGTATGAACCCGCATTGGTGTACTAAGTTCTTCTCTTATTAACCCATGTATCCCAACAAACTTCTTTGAAATGAACGAATGCGTTGCGTCTCTTCTGCGGACGCGTGGTTGACACGAGCCTGGACAAACCTTGGCCCGGCACGCCTTGGCTTCGGGCATTTATCAGCAAAGTGGCCATGCTCGCCACAGTTGAAGCAGGACCCTGGCTTTGTTCCAGTCTCCTTCTTGGCTTGGGCTGATGGAGCTGACTGTGCTGGTGCCATTGGTGGGCGCGGAGCTGCACTGTGGTTGGGCTGACCTCCCTGGTGGTTCTGGCTGCCACTGGCGCCCTGGTGAAAGCTGCTCGAGTTGAAAGGGTGATGATGGCGGATGATCATGGTGGTAGGTCCACCCTACTGTCCGGGAGTGAAGCGCGGTCGCTGGTGGCTTCCTTGGTTGGACCGGAACTGCGCTGCCTTTCTCTTCCTGTCCATTTTGTTGCGCTGATCTTCCTGACGGATTGCCTTGTCAACCAGCTTCTCAAAGTCGGCGTAGTCTCCAGAGATCAACTGGTTGGTCAGCTCATCATCCAGGCCTGCTAGGAACTTCTCCTGCTTCTCTGCGTCAGTGCGGACATCCTCCGGTGCATATCGCGCTAGACGATTGAACTCATGGAGATACTCAGTCACTGTCCTGTTGCCCTGATGGAGTGCCCGGAATTCCCTCTTCTTCTGTGCCACCACTCCGTCTGGCACCTGCGCCTTCGTGAAGCTGCGACAGAACTCCGCCCAAGTGACTTCTGTGCCTGGCGGGCGGGTAGCCATGTGATTGTCCCACCAAGCTGACGCGGGACCCTGGAGCTGGTGTGTGCCAAAGGCGACCTTCTCCTGATCCGAACCGGTGTTCAGACGATTCCCGTGGACGTTCGCTCCTGCGGTGCAATTCCTTCACACATGCCCTCATGCATTGGGCGATTGCAGTAACTTCTTCCTGCTTAATGGTCTGCCACCACATTGGCTTTTCCGATGGTAGTGTGCTCATTTCATAGTTATGATATATTCCAACCATCTTCTGTTGTCGGCAGATTTAGGATCCGGTTGGAGTGAAGATGTATTCAGGATCTTTGTGGTTCAGTATTATTCGCAGCGCTTGCAAGTCAGTTAGTTGCCTCAGGATTCTTCCAAGCTGACACTGCTGCATTTTCAGGTCCATGGTTGGATTTCCCTTATGTTTGGCGTAACTGGTCGCGAGGCTACCGACACTTGCCCTCCTGATTGAAAAAGAAAAAAGGAAGAAAAGGATTTCCCTGGAATTAAAATATTGCATGCTCATTTTTAATTGGTTAAAATTATTTCAAGGGCTCTGAAAATTCCACTAAAAATCTTGTTAGCGTATTTCGACGTGTAGAACTTAAGGAAAATTCCACATGCCAAATCCGATTATTATTTGCATTAATTTATGAGGGTTTTCTCCTGCTTTAGCACCAATATTTTCTCGGGTGGATTAAAAATTCCATTTTAGGCTTAGGAAAGAACTTCAGGGTGTGACAAACCTACCCACCTTAAACGGAATCTCGGCCCCGAGATTCGGAGGAGCTAGCGAAGAGGTGCGGATGGGCGGCCTTCAACTCATCTTCTCTTTCCCAGGTTGCTTCCTCCTCTGAATGGTGACTCCAATGAACCCGACAAAACCTGGTGACCTTGTTTCTAGTCCTCCTTTCGCTGGTCTCAAGGATACGAACTGGCTCCTCCACGTAGGTCAGATCCTCCTGGATATCGATGTGCTCCGAATCGGCCTGCTCTTCGGGTACCCTTAAGCACTTCTTTAATTGGGACACGTGGAACACGTCATGGATGCCGATCATATTGGATGGAAGTTCTAGCTGATAAGCAACTTCTCCCCTTCGTTCCAAGATTTTGTATGGTCCCACGAAGCGTGGTGCCAACTTGCCTTTCGTCTGGAAATGGTGTACTCCCCGGAGCGGAGTAACACGAAGGTACACGTAATCTCCCGCTTCGTAAGTGAGCTCCCTTCGGCGGTTATCCGCGTAGCTTTTCTGTCGAGACTGGGCAATTCTCAACCTTTCCCTGATGGTTCTGACTTTCTCTTCTGCCTCCGTTAACACCTCTGTCCCGAAAAGTTGACGCTCGCCTGTCTGATCCCAGAAGAGAGGTGTGCGGCACTTCCGGCCGTATAAAGCTTCGAACGGTGCCATCTGTAGGCTAGCTTGGTAACTGTTG
Organism: Oryza longistaminata; assembly: GCA_009805545.1. NCBI lineage: Eukaryota > Viridiplantae > Streptophyta > Magnoliopsida > Poales > Poaceae > Oryza > Oryza longistaminata. The sequence goes on along the minus strand of CM020185.1, from coordinate 10,920,935 downwards.
TTGTACGAAAATTCCGCATATGGTAGGCTCTTGTCCCATGCTCCACCAAAGTCAAGCGCACAAGCTCGCAGCATATCCTCCAAGATCTGATTAACCCTCTCGGTCTGGCCATCTGTCTGTGGATGGTAGGCTGTACTAAAATTTAAACGGGTCCCCAATTCTTCCTGCAGTTTCTGCCAAAATTTTGAGGTGAACTGACTCCCTCGATCAAATACAATCTTCTTGGGTACCCCATGCAAACACATGATTCTTGCCAGGTACAGCTCTGCCAGTTTCTTTCCCGTATACGTGGTATGCACTGGTATGAAGTGAGCAACCTTGGTTAGTCGATCCACGACAACCCAGATTGAATCGTGACCCGATGATGTCCGGGGCAGTCCTGTTATAAAATCCATTCCAATCTCCTCCCATTTCCATTCCGGGATTTGAAGAGGTTGGAGTAAACCTGCTGGCCTTTGGTGCTCTGCCTTCACTCGCTGGCAAACATCGCAGAGTGCGACGAATTCAGCTATTTCTCTTCTCATGCTGACCCACCAAAACTTTTCTTTGAGGTCTTGGTACATTTTGGTGCTGCTTGGGTGAATGGAATACTGTGTCTGATGAGCCTCGGTGAGTATCAGATCCTTCAGTTCCTTGTCGTCAGGTACACACAATCTTTCCCACATCCAGATTGTGCCATGCTCATCCTCAAGGAAATCCCGGGCTTTTCCGACTCTCATGTTCTTTTTCAGCTCTGCTATTTCAGGATCATTTACTTGAGCGGCTCTAACTTGATCGACGAGCGTAGGCCGTGCTTCTAGAGCGGCTA
>CM020185.1:10889509-10918873 GCA_009805545.1 Oryza longistaminata | reverse complement strand
AAATCTTAAGGGCAATACAATGTTAACCACGGAGTAACCTTATGCGTTTTCATTGAGCCTCATGTGGGCCATATATATAGCCAACGGCCATTCATAGAGAACTCTATCCTCAATGGCGGATACTCTCAAATGGATTCTAATAAATCTAGGGTACTATACAAGATACTGCATCCCAAATGCGTGTCCCCAGATAGAAAGCCACAAGTGTTGTTTTCCTCTCCTACCCCTCTCCTTTTTATTTGCCCGGCTTAAATTTATCCGCCTCCATCGCCCTCTCCTTCTATCTTGTCGTCGCTCTTCCATCTGTCTTGTCGCTGCTCCTGCCACTGCATGTCTCCCCGCATCTAGATCCATTCCCCCTCTCTCCCGCGCGTCGCATGTCGCCACCCTCTTCTCCTCCGCACGGTGAGGGCGCGCAGACGCGTGGGCTGACAGTGAGCGGGAGGAGTGCTGTCACGACCCCTAAAAATCGCCTAAAAAAAATGCAGCATTTTAAATCATTTTTAAAATATTTTAAAACCCTACAAGCTAAACTCTAATAATCTAGGAAAATTTTCAACATAAAAATAAGCTAGATAAAATTTTATTAAATACTTACTTGTTCCTCTATTTTCTAGATTTTTCTGGGAATTATTTGGGAAGCGCCCGAGTCACTTATTTTTAATAAATTAATTACCTAATATCAATAATTCGAAAACAAAAATTATTTACTATTACAATAGACGTATATATCCTAATAAATATTATCCACACACACAAAATGCCAGTGTGGGCCCCAAGTATTTTCTCCGCTCCCTAAAGCCGCCCAACTATCCCTCCTGCTGCCCGTCCGCTTTCGGGCGGCCCAACATGCCCTCCTCTTCAGCTCCGGCCCTTCCAAAGCGGGCCGCCAAGATCGGCCCCAAAGGCTGCCGCCGCCCCCCTATCTCTCCTCCAGCCCGACAGGCCGCCCCGGCCCTTCTCCTCCCCAGCCATCGCCTGAAAGCTCCACTTCATAGCTCCGGGCCCCCGCGACCCAGCCGTATGCTGAAGCTACCCCGACCGACAGAGGCTCCCGGGCCCGACCGCCCCGCGCCGACCCTGCCAGAGCGTCCCCGAGGATTCGCCCAAAATTCGCGCACCCGAAGCCCCCCGATCGGATGTATTGAGGGGTGTTAATCCCCACCTCCTAACCTCCGTATCCTTACCCCAAAAAACCATCGTACGCAACGATCCCCTCCCTGAGTACGTACTCGTCGCCCGCCGAGATCGAATCGTTTCGAGTTTATCTCACAAACCGTTGCACAGATTCGTCTCGTTTCGCCGAATGTGCATTTGAAGGCCTTGCGGTAAGCATGCAGTCCCAATCTCTTCAATCCCAACCGGCCTATAACCTTAAGTACCCTCTAGATCCCTCTCCCTCGTTTAACCCCTTTCCCGTCCTCTCCATCGTGGTCCCGCAGTTCGTTAGCGTCGCCGCATTCGAGCTTCTCAACCGACCATCGGCCGTTCCGGTCCGCTTCTGCCTGCCCGGACTCCGGCCAAGTCGTCCCGCCCCGCAGATTTCTCGGCCTCGCTTTTTCCGAAAGGTGATCGGGTGTACCGTCCGCCTTATCCTTAGCAGTGTTGCACAAGAGTAGTAAGGACAGCCTCCATCCTTCGTGCGCCTCTCCTCCTTCCACCCGTTTCCGCGTCCCTGTGCCGGACCTCGTTGCGCCGATCGCCGCCCATCAACCGAGGCTGCCCGCCGACCGCGCCCCGCCGGCCCCGCCGCCCGCGTGGCGTCCTCCGCAAGTCCGTCCCCGCCCAAGGTCCCCGGTCGCGTCCCGCTGCCGGGTCTGCCCGTCTCTGCTGGCCTCTTCCGCGCACTGCCCGTGGGTGAGTATCATCTGGTTCCTCTCTCTATGTCGTGTAAAGGTTTGCGCCTACCACAATCCCGCCGCCCTCCCCCCGCCTTTCGCGACCGTCGTTTGCCGGCCCTACCGGCCCCAAGCCCATCACGTAGAGCGCGCGCCGTCCGTCCGCGGTGTCGGAAGGCGTCGTCAGTTCCCGTGATGCTAACCCAAGTGTGGTGAGGATCCAATTCTTTTATAAGTATTCAAGTTAACGATCTAAACACTTTCGGAAAATCATATACTAAGAAACGTAGCTCGCGTTCAGAGGTTCAAGTTGCTTAAATTTTTCTAAAAATCGAGATGCTACATGTTAAAAATACCACATGTGCTGTTTAGCTTGTTAGTACTGCTTTGTTGATTTTGTTTATTGCTTTAGTTTCCGACGTTCCGGAGAGAGCGTTTCAGTTGAGAAAGTTCAGAGGTTTTTGTGGAAGCCCAGGCAAGTCACACAGATCCCAAACAACCCTTTGAAGCATGTTGAACCCGTTTAAAGCATGTTTTTATTTCAACTTATGCATTATTTTTTAATGTCATCGGGTGGTGAACCTTTCCCAATTAATATGGCCGAAGATGACCTTGTTTTTCCTATGGTTATAATTTGATTAGCATGAACCTTATATATTGGATTGGTTCAGCTAAATGCCTTATGAATGTTTGCTTAGCCATGCTTAGAAACATTAGCTAATTAAAGGGGATTAAACATAAATTATATTATATTGTTATTATTAATTATGGTTATAATCAATGGTAGCTCACAATGGTTAATCGTGTGATGTTAATTAGTTGATAATTAAAACCTGGTTAAGGTGGGTTGTGAGCATATGGTTTTGATGGTTGTGCTCATGACAATTAAGGACCGGTTCGCGAGCTACTGTTGTAAAACATTTACCGTGCCAACCACAAGCCAGCGTGGGCAACGGCTTTATCTTTTGTATAGCATGATTCATTATAGTGTGCCAGACTGTGAAGCGGCGAGAAGTCCGTGGGGGTCGCTGGGGAGTCCGTTGCCTCTGGTTTTGAGAGGGAGATTATGATCCAGGAACGGTGCACTGTGGTGAGTTGTGTTGTGCGAGGGGTAATGTCACAGTTCCTTTCCGAGGTACCGTGGTGGTACTAAGGCGCGTGGTGACATGTTGTGGAATTGTGTCTTGTGGGTACAGTGGTACATCTCTGATCAGAGTAAAACTATTCGAATAGCCGTACCCGCGGTTATGGGTGAGTTGAGCAATGTTTATCGTGATTAGTCCCATATTATTCATTAATAGTAATTGTGATAATTAATTTGATTCCTGGTTTGGAATGGTATATTCCTGGTATGGAGGTTTGATTTGTACAACCGAGGTTGGTTGTTCAAATGAGGTTGGGCCTATGCAACACGGGTGTGTTGTATGGTGTTTATTTAATATTGATTAATTATTCAACTGTTTTACTATTTTCTTAAATATTTATTAAATGTTGTTTATGCAAATGAGCTATACCATGCCATCCTTTGTTATCTTGTGCACTTGCATATTTGCTGTGTGGCTTGTTGAGTATGTCATATGCCCATTCTTGCAATATTCATTCATCAAAGGAGGAGTATTTCAGTGAAGGTGATGATCTGGAGGATTAGGCTTGTTTCTGGTTGAGATGCCTGTGGAGTGGAGTCACCATAGCTGTTCCGTAGTTTGCTTTAGTTTATTTTTCCCACTGTGTAGAATGTTATTCTTTGAGAGGAACTATCCACCTCTGTAATAATTTATTATTTGCGAATATTAAATAGTTATTTATTTGTACTCTATTATCAATTTGTTATTGTGTGCCTCGGCTGATTCCTGGACGAGGGTTTAACACACATGTAAGCGTTTGGAATTTTGGATAGAAATTACAGGCGTGACAAGTGCCAACAACGAGAGGGGCACGTGGCGGGGTGGCCAACGGCGAGCGGCTGGTCGGAAGGCCAGATGTAGTCGGCAGCGCTATCCCCAAGTCTTCGCCGTCACGGATCCGTCTTCGCCAGGCCACCAATGGCAAGCGGCGTGGTTTGCGCTAGAGAGCGGCGCGCAGGACACATTGGCCGAAGATGAGCGCCGCGCTAGGCAGGGTGCCCGACAGTGAGCGCCGCGCCGTCCACAGGTCGTCGCCGTCGCGCATCCATCTTCATTGGGCCGCTGATGGCTCCTCCACCACCTCGCCGCCTCGCACCGTCACCAACCTCTACCCATCCCCTCCCTCTCTCTACGCTTCGACAGCAACGCGACAGCGGTTGCTGCTGTGCACGAGCTCGTCTTGCTCCACTCCGGTGGAGGGAGGAATCCTCGTTGGTGGCTGTGGCGAGAGGGACTAAAAGGGAAAATATGGAGGGAGGAGGTGGGGGAGACGGGGACCACGAGCCGTGGCTCAGGAAAAGGGAGTGGAGACGTACGTTCCCCTCGTGGGGTTCGCGCCACCCTCCAGTGGCACAGCTCATGGACGGTTGATGGATGGTGTGACTGAAGGGATGACGTAGGGGTACCCATTGTACATGGCCTAAGCAAGAATATAGTATAGTGTATGGTGTTGTCAGTGGATAACATCCTCAAAATACATTCCATGAATGGCTCAGCTCTTCGCCCTCCTGAGTTACTGGTCGAAACAAGCCTGTCCTGGACTTGTTTTTGACGAGGTACGGCCATTCCCACTTCTATTCCAGCTTACCAACAGCTTAAAACAAGATGACCAGGCAGTATCTTTGTTGGTCAAAACAAGACAAAGTGGCGTTGGCGTATTTTACCATATGCTCCAATGCTTCAACTCTTACCCCTTCCAAGAGTTCGAACGACACCTCGCGCCCATCTTCACCCCCGGAAAAAATTACCCTCGGTGAATTAGCCCCTAGCTCGCTTGGCGTCATTGCTTCATCGCCACGTAGGAGCATGAATGGACTGAACTTAGTTGGTCTTGTAGGGGTTGTCCGAAGAGCTCAGAGGACCAAGAGCATTTCGTCTGGTCATTTCCCCTTTGGCGTCCCCTCAAGTCTTTTTTTTTAAGCTTCTAGGATTTTGCCTTTTGCTCTTTCGGCCGCCCCGTTCACCTGCAGGTGCGCCATCGACGCAAACTTAATTTCAAGCTTTAGCCCCTCGCACATCTCTCTGAATTTCTCATAATCGAATTGCTTGCTGTTATCAGTGATGAATTCTTTCGGCACCTCGAATCGGCAAACAATGTTTCACCGAACAAATTTTTGCATTGCTGCCGAAGTGATTGCCCCAAGCGGTTCGACTTCTATCCATTTAGAAAAATATTCTATTACCACTATAGCAAAGCGATACCTGTTTAAGGCAGTGGGAAATGGGCCAATTATGTCCAACCCCCATCTGGCGAAGGGCCACACCGGGGCGATTGGTTGCACCTCATACTGTAGTGACAAACGGCTTCAGCTATGCTGCTAACAACCTTCACATTTTTTGATGTGCTAAATACAAATGCACAAGACAGTCGACCAATACACGCCTTGCCGAAAGACTTTAGATGCGGCTGTCCTCGGCTTGATGTGCCCCACATGAATCCTAATGGATTTCTTTCGTCATTTCCTCTCTTTCGGCCAAAGAAATGCACCAAAGCAGAGGCTGCAGCATTCCCGTCCTGTAGAGCTGCTCCAAAACTAGCTTGTGCTTGGTAGCTCAGAGATGCAAACATCTTTCTTCAGCTTCATTTTCCGGTAGGCAACCGGTTTGCAAGTATTTGGTGAATGGAGTCCACCAATCTTCCGGGTCTTCACCTAAGACCTCGTGGTCGATTGTCATTATCTCTTCCACAGAGTTTGGCACAATTGGCTCATAAAATGACTTCAAAGAAAAGTCCTAGCGAATGTGGGCCTCCCGAGGCAGCCGCCTTCGCCAAGGTATTTGCTTCTTCGTTCTACCCTCTTCGCAAATGTTTGACCGTTACTCTGGCGAAGCATTTTTCCATTGATCGAACCACTTCCAGATACTTCTTCATACTTTCCTCCTTCGCCTCAAAAGACTTGTCCAGTTGACCGCTAACAAGCTTAGAGTCCATGCGAATTAGCAACCGCCGAACACCCAAGGCTTTCGCCTTCCTCAGACCCATCAGCATAGCTTCATACCCAGTGATATTGTTTGTTGTGTCGAACTAGAGTCTGGCAGCATAGTGGATCGGCACTCCCCCTAGCGAAATGAAAATTGCTGCAGCCCCCACCCCTTTGTGAGACCACGACCCATCCGAAAACATTGTCCATGGTTGCTCAAACATTTCGGGCCCTGGGGCGAAGTCCGGCATCCATTCGGCCAAAAAATCAACCAAGATTTGAGACTTGAAGGTCGAAAAGAGACAACTCTGCTGCCCACTTGCTCAATCTCCCAGTAATCTCTTTGCCTCTCAACACTTCGTCAATGGGGTATTGCGAACGCACAGTAATTTTATTGGCTTGAAAATAGTGCTTCAGCTTTCTCGAGGCCATTATCAAAGCATATGCCAACTTCTCCATTTCCATATATCTTGTCTTCACCCCTTGCAGAGCCTCTGAGATGAAGTACACTGGCTTCTAGCACAACTCTATTTCTTGCACCAAGGTTGAACCAACTTTGACAGGCAAAGCTGCTAGGTACAACAACAATTCGCTTCCTACCGCCGAGCTGACCAGAGCTGGTGGGCTTTGAAGATATTGTTTGAGCTCGTTGAAAACGACTTGACACTCTAGTATCCAACTGAATTTGCCAGCCCCTCACAAGGTTTTGAAGAAAGGCAGAACTCTTTCGGCCGCTCTTGACAATAATCGGCTGAGACCCGCAATTTGCCCCGTACTTTGCACACGCTCTTTCGAGGCTGCATTTGTTATATGGCATCAATTTTTTCTAGGTTAGCTTTTGTGCCTCTTTCATAGACCAAGACTCCCAACAACTTACCAGCCCGAATACCAAAAACACACTTCTCTGGATTTAGTTTGATACCTGCCGAACGCAAGTTGCCGAAGGTCTCCTTCAAGTAGGATGCATGGTCGAAAGCCTTACGGCTTTTAATGACAAACAACATTTGTCCCCACCTACGAACAAACGACTTTCCAGATCAACCTGGCGAAGGTTGCTCCAGCATTCCTCAGTCCGAAAGGCATCCTGAGATGACAAAAGGTACCAAAAGAGGTTATGAATGCCATTTTGGCCCTGTCGTCTGGATTCATGAAGATCAGGTGATATCCAGAGTAAGCGTCCAGGAAGCTCATGAGTTCGTAGCCGGCTGTCGAATGAACTAGCTAGTCGATTCTCGGGAGCGGGAAATCATCCTTGGGGCATGCGTTGTTCAGGTCAGTGAACTCAATATACATTCTCCACTTGCCGTTCGATTTCTTGACCAGCACGAGATTTGCCAGCCAATCAGGATGGTCGATCTCTTCGATCACTCCGGCCTTGAGCAACTTCTGGACTTCGGCCTTGGTGGCTTCTTTGCGATCGATTGACATCTTCCGGAGCTTTTGCTTTCTTGAATTCACGCTTGGCTTGACTGCCAGGTGGTGCATGACTAAACTTGTTGACTTTGGCCTATAGGGCTGCTTCATATGCCTAGTATTGTTCTTGCATTTGGCGAAGGGTGTCCTGCAGCCTCATCATGGCTTGTCGCATCGCCTCCATCTCCGCCTTTTGCACCGCGGATGCTTCGGTCTGAGCTTGCTTGGGTCGAAGTCAGTTGCACCGAGACGAGGGCAGTCGAAGCTGTCACTTGGGTTGCAGCTTTGGTCCCTTGACCAGTTTTGACCTACTCCGCACCCCCTTCGCCCCTTGGTGGCTATGTTTATGCTCCGGTCCTTGCTGGTTCTTCACTGGACATCTCCACTTCGCCTTCTCCCTCCACTACTACAAAAAAGCTCATAGAGATCGGCACTATAGGTGCCGGAATAACTAAAACCGGGGTGCTCGGCCATCTAGAGAAGACAAAGGGGTAGGATCAATGCATGCTCAAATCCAATTTTAAATAAGGCAGTAAAGGACTCAAATAAGAGAAGCGAATAAGAGCGGAATTTTATGCATAGATCATTTTGCATGAGAGCGAATAAATAAGACAGACTTACATAGCGATAAAATAGTGAGAAAATTAGATACATACTAATAATAACAATAAAAGCATAAACACCTTGCAACCCATATTCCTGAGCTAGGACCTAATGTATTTCACCCATCAAATCCCAACTGACTGTCGAATATATCTCAAATAATTTTACTACAACAATAGACTGACTGGTTTCGACAAATCTCACTTAAACGAGCGACCAAGATTTTTCCCTTGAACCACACGAACAGATCCCAATTTTTCCCGGAACAAATCCAATTGCAAAGAACATATGCAATGAAAAGGATTCAGAGGGCTCTTAGGTTTTCCATTTGGTTTGTCCTACGGTCAACCTGGCTCTGATACCAACTTGTCACGCCCAGAAATTCTCGAATAGAATTCCAAGCAGAATGTGCATTAAAATCCCCGTCCAGGACTGGCCGGGGTACACAATCGACAAAGTTGACATACAGATCCACGTCTTACAAACATTATAAAAGTCTTACATAAATGCAGCGGAAAAATAAAAGATAACTGGAGCTAAGCCTTGGCTTGATCTGCAGCGGGAACACCACTCCACAGGCATCCTCGACGGCAAGGACGAAGCCTATTCCTCGGAGAAACCGCCATCTGACGCATACTCAAATTCTGGGGTTTGGGGAAAATAGAGCAAGACTGAGTACTACCCACTGTACTCAGCAAGTCATACCGGAATAGGGGTATGATGCAGGGAATTATCAAGGGGTAGCTATAATGGTTCATTTGCATAAAACAGGCATTTATAAACAGAGGTTGAGAGCAGTAAAACAGTTGTAATAATTAATCAATATTAATCATCCACTGTCCAACGCTATACCACGTTGCAACAGAACCAACCATCCACCTATACTATCCATTTTCATTAGACTAAACTAGAGTGAGACTAATCACGGTGAATCTGGTTGACCGCCCATAACCGCGGGCACGGCTATTCGAATAGTTTTACTCTGATCAGAGGTGTACAACTGTACCCACAAGACACAGCCCCACGACACGTTTCCGTGCGCCGGCATGCCACCACGACATACCGGAAAGAGGCCGTGACAAGACCCTTCGCATAACCCCCTCTAACCAAGCACACCACACCTCAGGTTTCACCCCCACTTCTCGCAAGGCAGCGGGCAGTCCCCTCTCGTGCCTAGGTGAATCCGGAAGCCGCATAGGCCGTCGCAGGGCCCATCCAAACTCCATCACGCCCACCCTTGCCTGGATGCGTCGGCTAGAGAAAAGCTACACTACAAGCCCAGCCGTTGCCCACGCTGGCTTGTGGAAAGTACGAGGATTTCTTCCAGGGTTTCCCATGAACCGGTCCTTAACTGCCAGTGGGGCCGCGATCCAACAAAACCATGCACACCACAGCCCACCATGTGATTATTTTAATTAACCAACACCAAAGCAGTGGCACTAATCCAACATTACCATTAGAACCTACAGTCTATACATTAATAGATTTTCCCCATTGTGTGCTAGTTGAACTAAGCATGGCTAAGCAATCCCTAGACCAATGTCTAGTCATGTTATAACCAAGCTAACAAAGGAGCATGGTACCAAAATAGCATGGCTGTAACAGTAGGTAACATCCATAGTATTATTGTAAACAGTGCAGTATTTGAAGGAAAACATTAGAACATTTGCAATATAGGATCAACATGTTCAAGTAACAGGCATGACTTGCCTTGCTCTGCTGCTGGAGAACTCGGCGACTATCTCGAAGTACATCGGAGCGTCGGAAGAGCCTGAATCTAAGCGACATACAAAGCAAACATACAAACAAGCTATAAGACTACTGAAACAGAGAACAAAACCATTTTTAATGGATTCTACACATTTTTCTTGATTTACTGAGACTTGAATGGGCTTAAACGGAGCTCGGATGAAATAGTTATGATTTTTAGAAGATTCACTGTGTTTATTACTATAAAAGAAAAACCTTAATGAGTTTTTATTGCGCAATAAAGGATCCCGGATGACGTCATCAAAGGGGTGGGGCGGCGCCGACACGGCGGGGCCCACATGTCAGTGCTCAAGGGGAGGGGAGGGGCGCCGCACGTGGCCCCAAGGGTCAGCGGCACAAAGCGGCCCGGTCCACCGTGGACCGGGACCACGCGGGTGGTCCACCGCCGGTCCACGGACCGATGGCCCGGATCGGCCTCGGGCCGTCGGACGGCGCAAGGAGCAGCCGCGGGCTCGGCTCGGCTTCAAAGCGACCGGCGGCCATGGCAACCGGCGGCGGCGCGGAAGCGGCGGCGGACGGCGCACCGGACGGCGGCGTCGACCGAAGGCGACGGCGAGCGCGTGAAGGGAGGCGGCTCAAACGAGAGAGAGGGAAGGAGGGGGAGAGGGGATCCTCACGGCGAGTATGGCGGCCGGAGCGGAGGATGAAGGTGCGGCGACGACCGGCGATGAGGAGGGCGACGGGCGGGCGGCGGCACCTAAGGAGGGAGAGGAGAGGGGTTAGGGTTGGGAGGAAACCCGCGGCGACAAAAATGGTCGGCCGGAGATGGAGGAATGGAGGGGCTCACCGACGTGCGAGCAAACCGGAGCTCCCGTGGGGTTCGGGCGATGCGAGCGGTGACCGAGATGCTCCAAGCGGCGGCAAAGCTAACGGCGCGGCGCTTGGCGCGGTGGCGGCTCTAGCGGCGGCGGCGCGCAGCTGGAGGCGGCGGCAAGCGGCAGCGTTGGCGGCGAGCGGGCGACGGCGGTAGGAGGCGCGGGATGGAGCGGCGAGAGCGGAAAACGAGAGAGGAGGGGCACAGGGAACGTTTATAGGGGAGGGGGAGGCGGACGTGGCCAGGAGGGCCTCCGATTCCGCGGCGACGAGGGGAGGAGAGAGAGAGAATGGGGGATTCAAAATGCGAATCCCGCCCCTTTCGAGCGCGCGCGCGCGGCCGGAGACGCGGGAGAGGCGGCGGACGTGGGGAGGACGCGGGGGCGACGCGGCGTGGCGGCGCGGGAGGAGCGGAGGAGGTGGGCGCGGTGGTTTCGGCGGCGGTTGCCGACGTGGGGCGGCGGCCGGAGGAAGGGGACGACCCGACAGGTGGGGCCCACCTGTCGGCGTCCCGGAGAGAGAGGAGGGGCGGCTTGGGCCGGCCCACAAGGAGGAAAAGGGCACGCGCGGCGGGCGGACTGGGCCGATGGCCAAGAAGAGGAAAAAGGAGGGAAAGAAAAAGAAAAGAAGAAAAGATTTTCCCTGGGATTTAAAATTGCATGTGCTCAATTTTAATTGGTTAAAATTATTTCGAGGGCTCTGAAATTCCACTAAAAAATCTTGTTAGCGAATTTCGACATGTAGAACTCAAGAAAATTCTACATGCCAATTCCGATTATTATTTGCATTGATTTATTAGGATTTACTCTTGCTTTTACACCGATATTTTCATGGGACCATTTATAAATCAATTTAGGCTTGGGAGGATAACTTCAGGGTGTGACAGCCTATTCACCCCCTCCCCCTCTAGGCTTCATCAGCGCGTTCAAGTTTAATATATATATTATATATATTGATGTCCTTGATGAATTTTTTTAAAAAAAAACAGCATATAGTGTATTTTTTTCATTTGAGAAGAACATAAAAACGTATAATTTGCTATTTTCGTTATTTCTGTCAATTGAAAACAAAACATATTAACAAATAGGACACTACCTCGGATAACATGTCAACGCCATATCCGTTGGCGCTGAGATGACTGTCTTTTTTTTTAATAAGTTTTGACACGAACTATTATTTAAATAAGTTCTTCGAGAGATAAATTTGTCAAAATTTCGGTGGTTTCCAACCGACAGCACGACCTCCCTGGATCCAAAGCCATTCGGGCTGGAGAGGGGGAAAGAGCAAAGCTTAGCAAAAAGCTAAGGGAGAAGGGAGAAGGAGAACCCAAATCCACTGACGCTGCTGCAGCCTTTATGCGATCCGATACATATTCCTGTGGATCCAACACACGTTACCAAAAAGCAAAAGCAAAACACCACCGGCGATCACACTCAATTACAGGCCGGGATAACAATTAACGTATAGTACTAATTCAGTTGTTTCACTAATAGTGTCGTCCGTCTCATCGTTGTTGTCCCATCTTAATTAGCTCTCAAATGGTTCACGCACGCACGGACCAAGGTTATGAAATCAATCTCATCTTATATATAGCTAGTTTTGCTTTAAAAACGGCTATGTTTAAAGATATCCTACGAGAGTACTAGTGCCACTGCAGCTAGATCAGATCCTTCATCAAAGAAGGACTGCAGCCGGCCTTTCTCGAGTCCCGGGGTATTAAAGATGCTCAGAGATCGATCGAACGACTGGATCACAAGTCACCAGCTTTAATTTATCCGCTTTTCTAGCTTGGACTAACACATTTTTTACGTACCATATATACAAAGCCATATTGCTACTCTCTGCTGCTTGATTGCGCAGTTAGTCGTCCAACCTCGGCCTGCTGTTACATTTTGCATGCATATATGCATGGCTTCTGAACTGACCCATCCGATGCCGTTGTACGGTACTAGTCGCTACCTCCTTACTCCGGCGCCGTCGAGCGCGCCGGCAGGCGGCCGCCGGCGGACGAGGATGGCCGAGGATCCTTCGGCCCAGTGCTAGTCGTGCTCGCCGTCATCTCCTTCCTCGCCGTCTCCGCGTGCATCGCCGGGCGGCTCTGCGGCCGGAGACCGTCGAAGTCGTCGTCGTCCAGGGGAGAGCAGGTGCGTGGCGGTGGAACTACCGCTGCTCACGCGGACGCCGAGAGGGCTTCGGCGTGATGCAGAATCCGGCGGCGGCGGCGGCGGTCATGAGGCCAGTGCCGAGCTCACGCGCCACGGTGCACGACGTCGACGACGACGTGTTCGAGATCAAGTTGCGCGCTCCGGTGAAGCGCCCACGGCCGCGGGACGGCAGGGAGGATCAGGCGGCGACGGCGGCGGTGGCAGCGCGCCGCACGCGCGGCCGCGCCTGCAGTGCCGCTCGGCGTGCCCGGCAGTACGCGGCAGCGGCAGCTGCGGCGGCGGCGGCAGGTTTCAGGGGGCTCCACCGGCGAGCGCGGCGGCCGCAGTGAGGCTGCCGCATCTGCAGGTACTCGGCAGGGGTAACGGAGAGCGCCTTTCGCCCATGGAAAGCAGAGTAGATAGTTAATATAGCTTATGATTATGACAGGGTCTAATTACTATAGTTTGTTTGAGAAATTCGATTTGTACTTGCTAGTTCAGTTTGTAATCTTGAGGGTCTCTTTGCGTCCATTTTGGGCCAGGATTTGATATGATTTTAGTGCAACCCAAATGTTATCTCCGAAGGATGGACTATAAGCTGACACTGTTTAAGTATGTAACAGCCAACGTTCAAGCTGTTGCTGGGCTTAATTATCGGACTTCAATCCGTATAGAATCTTGTTAAATAGACTCTCCTTAGTAGTTGGCGTGGGCGTCAATCGTTTTGATGAAAACTACCTCGAACATTCGATATTTTCTTAAAAAAAAAAAAGATTTTGCTATATGCAAGGGTGGTAGAAAAAAATCACAAGGGAAATGTCAGACCCACGCTTCGGTACCATTACCTCCGTTTTCACGGAACTAACATGTCATTTAGAAATTTTCTGAAAATTACATACAAGATACACACTCCTAGAAAATACATTTTTCCTGACGTGGGATCTTGATATCGCATGCGGATATGACCTTTGGAGCCAAATAACCGCCTACAAAAATAAAATCGAGGTGAAGTTCGTTGTCACTGCAAAAATGCATTTTCACGGCTACTTAAGCGACGCGCAGGTGGACCTTATGTGGTCCGCCTGCAAAAAATCGTACCTAACTAAAAAAATCTAAGTCTTATCCAATCCACCCCTCCCCACCACTCATTTCCTTCTCTCCCTCAACACTTCTTCTCTCCTCAACACTTATCCAATCCCCACCGGCCGGGCCTCTCCGGCTCTCCCCTCCCCTCCCTCCCTCTACCGGCCGGGCTCTCCCCCTCCTCTCCCTCCACTGGCGCGGGGCGTGGCGACACGCGACGACAACGCGCGCGGGGCAGCGGCGATGACGCGCGCGCGGGGCGGCGCGGCGACTCCCCTCCCCCTCTCCTCCCTCCCAGATCGCACCAAGGGAGGCCTGGGGAAGGCGGCAGAGCGCGGGGCGGCGACGACGACGGTCATCGGCGGCGGTGGCGACGACGGCGCGCACGGCCGGCCGGCGCTGCGGCTCCCTCCCCCCTCCTCGCAAATCTGGCCGAAGGAGGGAGGGGGAGGCCGGCGGGGGTGCGGCGACGACGACGGCGCAGGGCAACGGCAGCGGCGGCGGCTCCCCTCTCCCCTCCCTCCCAGATCCGGCGGAGGGAGGCCTGGGGATGACGGCGGGGGCGCGGGTGGCGACGACGACGGCTCGGCGGCGGCTCCCCTCCCCCTTCCCTCGCAGATCTGGCCGGAGGAGGGAGGGGGGAGGGTGGCGGTGGCGGCGGCGGCGCGTGGCGCGATTTTTTTATTTGTTTATTGGATTTTCGCAGGCGGGCCGTTACCCCGATTGCGAAAATAGATGATTTTCGCAGTCGTTGGGCTACAGTCGGTCCTCCTCCACGCCTGCAAAAACTACTTTTGGCCGCCTACAAAAATGCATTTTCTAGTAGTGACACTATAGTTACATGCAAGTTACACTTTCTATTATATTTACATCTCTTAATTTTTTTACTTAAAATTTGCTGATCGGGAGTTTGCAAGTCGGATGCGCTCTGACGCTTGCAACATGGAAAAGTTATTTAGTGCTCTCTCTCCTCTCCAAATATAACAAGTAACTACTTCTTTACAAACCTTTAAATATTTTTTCTTATAAATTACTTACACGATCTACAATCTAATCATAACATTATATTAGTTACAATTAAATCTTACAGCAAGATTTTGCAAAACTATATTTTAACAAAAATATTTATATGTCCAAAAAATCGAGTGTCAAATGTTTCAATTTACTTTATCAGATGTTTAAATGGAATGCAACACAAAAGAAATATTAACTATAACACTAACAATTGCTACACGAAACACTAAGTCCCAACAACTAAAACAAAAAAAAAATCATATTAAACATACATATATTTACAAATACATGATTTTCATACTGAAATTTCCAAAATAGTATCACACATGGAATATAGACATGTAATCAGGGTTCAAATTTTCATACTGAAACTTCCAAAATTTCTGGTCTATCAGACAACCCCCTACAAAATTATTTCACCCAAAATTTTTGAATTTCTCAAACTTTTGAGAATTTGGCAAAAAAATATTCGCATTTGGCCAAATTGTTAAAAAAAATCAAATTATTCTAATCAAAATAACCAAAACTTCAGCCATACTGGTACCCCCGCTAGTACTACTGAAATTGAAAAATTGAACCCTGCCTGTAATTATGGAGACATTAAGAATAACCATCCGTAACATTTGCAAATAACATAGTGTAACATTAGTGAATACTAATTGAAACATTCAGATAACACCGGGTGCAATATTTTTAAAAAAAATCCATTGCAACAAGAAAACTAAAAATATGCAACAAAGTCTATTTTGGTTGAAACATCCCGTTTCTCACATATGAAACACCATTTTTTTAAATATCGAACTCACATATGAAACACCATTTTTTTTTAATTATCGAAACATATATTTTTTTCTTTTTCGTCAGCAAATGATTATATGAGATCATGTGGTAAGATTTAGTTACAACAAATACAACGGTATAATCATATTGTCAATCGACTAAGTGGTTAAAAGAAAAATTAGTTTGAAGTTGAATTTAAATCCTAGGAACTGATCACCGTCTGCATCTAACGTTACTTTTTTTTTTATGCTGCACGCATATGTGGTGCTCTTTTCATCTTGCGCTCTTTTTTTTCGTGCGTGTTGTTGTGGTGTTACTTGTCCCAATTCTTTTGGCTTGCATTGGGCGCCCCGTAGGGAGTATTCTCCTATTCTTTCTAGCGAACTCATGATTTCTTCCCTTCCTATTCTGCTTAACGACGATATGCAGTAGGCCACTAGACGGTCATCAAACCTGTTACACTTCTTTATAGTGCAATACATGTGAAAATGTGAAATACTAATACTTCGGCTTTTTAATATATAACATTATTGGCTTTTTGACAAATATTTAATCATTCGTCTTATTCAATTTTTTTTTTTGCAAACAAAAAAATCAAGTCATGCTTAAAGAACATTTGACAATAAATCAAGTCACCATAAAATAAATAATTGCATAATTTTTTTAATAAGATGAATAATCAAACGTATTAAAAACTTTGAAGACTTAGTTTTAGATGATTACATATTCTCCAGGACACGCCTTAAGTTCACATTAAACTCATGGGAACCAACATTTTTTTTAATGCCACCCGTCAAAATAGTTGTGCATATATTCGCTAGAATGAATTACATTGTGAAACGAAGGGAGTAGTGCCCAAATTGGAGAAATATTTAGGGTGTATTTAGTTCACACCAAAATTAGAAGTTTGGTTAAAATTGGAACGATGTGACAAAAAAATTGGAAATTTGTGTGTGTAGAAAAGTTTTGATGTGATGTAAAAGTTGGAAGTTTGAAGAAAAACTTGGAAACTAAACACGGCGTTAATTGCATTTCGAAATAATATATTTCAATGCAAATTATACTAAGCACCGCGCACATCAAATCTGATGGTATAAACAGCTGGCGTTGTTTCATGACTAATCTCCGGTACAATCAGCAATATGTTAAAAACTTCGGCGGCTTCCCTGCACCCTACAACAAAGGGATGTAGAAGGTTGAGGCATGCTAAGCCATAAAAGTCATTGAATTTACAACTGAATCTGAATGTCTAGTCATTACTCACAAAAAAGGCATGCAGCATAATAAGACCTATCCTGTCACAGTATCTTAGCACAACGGAGACCGATAGCTGCCATGAGAACCGATTAGCAAGCATTTTAAGGTAATGCCACATACAGAAAGGCTTTGAACAAAAGTGTTCTAGTACAGGCTGAACGTGCATTCACGTACATTCATAGTATGTTAACTAACTATGCATGTTTCATCACAACGATTTTCAATAGTTGACCTAGTTTGTTTCAAAATACTTGAATCCGTGCTTCTTAAAATATTCCCGGAATCCATACACGCTCTGGTCATAGTTGAACTGCAGAAAGTAAAAACCATCACATCAGCTCAACTGAAAAACGTCAACCAGTCTGTCAAGCATAGAGTGACAAGTATTCTCTTCTTTGCGGCAACTAAAACCACTAATGCAGGTAAGTTCAGATTTGAAGGAGTAAAATACGATAAGTATGGAATTTACTTACAGGGAGAACTTTCACCGAGTACTTTGTGACATTAGGGTCCACCACCTTTCCTGGGCTAGCAGCCTGAGAAAGTGCAGAGCAAATCATTACAAAGACCAAAGCTCATAATTATTCTTGCATAACTCACAATGTGCTTAGGTATAACAAAATTCAAAGTCATAGGGACAAACAGTCAAACACAACTGTATAACTTGATTATATGTCATATGATATGCCTGGAGTAGAATCCTACATTCCTATACAATTGGAACCCACTAAATGCAGTTACTTCCCTAAATCAGCACCCTTAGCCAGCAACATCACCTAGAAATACTAGATACCTCAAGTAAAATAAAGAGACTGTTATAGATACATTAGGTCATGCTTAAACTGTTCACTCAGAAACAAGAGATATAGAATATAGATACCTCAAGTAAAGATCCTCTAGAAAAAGGTATAGTAAAGATCTAAAGTCAAAATTTACTCATGAAGGTCCATATTTCCATTGAAGTTGTCGATATTTATATTCCTAAACAAACTAAACAGTTTAACAAACTCTTTCTCCTGTCAGGGCACAAAAAGATTATTTTTGTAGCAATTCCCTAGGGATTTAGTGATAAATCATTACATTACTTCAATCGTCACCAGCGAGTCCCCCTCCAGTTGCAACATAATCTATCATATTGCCACTTGGACTCACAGTAAGATGGCCAACAGAAGTTAATAAAATGACAGAGAGAGTATGAAACAGAAGTACACCACAAATTTTAGAAAACAAAATAAAACTAGAAACTGTGAAGTATACAATTTATAACCTGTTCTGGGTTGTAAAATACTTCAATAAACGGATACTCATTCTTTTGCCTTGTGAGGCAAAATCCAGGATACTTTGGGCATTCAACCTGAGCACAAAAGAAGTATTCAATGTCTATTTGTTTGAGAGCGAAGGAAAGAAGACAGGTGACAGCAGTAGCACCACTACCATGAAATGGTAATAACCAGGACAAGCAACATGAACTAACTTCTAAAAGCATTCTATTACATAAACAGAAAAGTACACAAAGAAAGAGGAAACAAAAAATTGATCGAATGATACAAACCTTTTGGAACTGTATTAGTAGAATATTTCTAGGAGTTATGTTGCATCTTTGGATTGATCAAGCAATTTTTTATCTTACTCAGACAATTATAAATCAGTTGATATTTTATACCTACAAGGCCTTCAGTGCTATTTAAACATGTAGGGCCCATTTGGTACAGTTCCTATTCCAAGATTCTTGTCCCGTGGAGCTGGAGCTGTACCAAACACTTTCGAGATCCTGGATAATATGGACTAGAGCTGTCGCTCTGCTCTTGAAAATTACAGTACAAGGGTGGAGCAGCATTAGCGCTCCTCACCTCCGCTCCAACCTCGGAGTAGGAGCTGTACTAAACAGCCCCTTAGTTTGCCACCTTTTCCAATTCAATAGTGACTATACTAGTGATCTAACATCAATTCAATGGTGTTTGAAAATCAAGGTAGTAGAATTAAAGAAAGTAGCTTACTCGAACAAACTTTACATGCGGATGAAATGTAGCAGCGGCTTCCTCCAGTACCTTATCAAGGTGTTGAGTATAAGTGCACCTACAGAAGCAATTTTGAGGATTACTATATGCAAATCTACTTACTATTATGAGACTAGATATTGCACCCAGTGCTTCATAAACAAGAAACAACAAAGGAAGGTTAGATATACTTAATAGTAAAGGCAACAACTACTGGACGGCCTTCATGCAACAGCTGCACGAATTGACGCTCTGACGTGAACGGTATAATTCTTGATGGCCCTAGATCCTTGGGATATCCAGTGTAGTACCTGCCATTTCATCAACATATACAAGATGAAAAAGATGGTGTAACTTTTAGTTCGATACTAGGTCCATATTATTTCACAGACATTGTATGCTCTGCTCAATTCAAACAATTGGCCAGTTAACAAGATGGCGATGAGGCAAACATCTGTTGCCGAAATGGCAGTCATTGTTCTCTCTACTTTTATTTGTCTTTTCTTTTTCTTTTTTTTTTTTTTTTTTTGTCAATCCCGACTTTGTGGCGTCAATATTCTCAAAAAATGCCTTCAATTTCTCCAAATATTACATATCCAGAACAAAGAAAAGATGACTACAAATTCACCTGCACGTCGACCGAAGTTGAGACACCATCCGATCAAGAAACGAACCGTCCGCCATCCCAGACGTCCACCGATGCAGAGCTGGATTCACCAAGGTAGTGGAGGGATGAGGTAATCACTCACATCAGTAGCAGCAAGAAAGGTATTGGGGCTCAGATGAATTATTTTCGGAAACAAAACTGTAATTAGTACAATGGTTAAGGCGAGGAGGACAACATGTGTGGGTAGAGAAGGGATAAGGAAGAGGATATGCGTACGGGCGCTCACCGGCGAGGATGCGGCAGCAAAGGTAGCAGCAGCAGGACACAGGCGACGCCGCTCTCGTGGAAACCGGCGCAGGCACGGACGGCGGAGCTTCTCTCCCCACCTGATCTGCCGGCGTGGGCCGCTGCCGCACTATCCCGCCTGCCCGCCGGCGGTGAGACTTCGAGGCGGGCAATTAGCCCCCCGCTTCTTCGGCCACTGACTTCAGCCGCCGCACAAGTCGACGCGGCGCTAGCTTCCGGGCTCCGGCGGCGAACTAGGAGGAAAGAGAGAGGTGGAAAGGAGGACATGAGAAGGCCTAGGGCTATCGGCGTGCCGTGCGGCCCAACAACGCCCTAGTGACCAGCCCGAACTGGTACCAGTGGTGGCTTGATCACTTCAAATTGGAGGGACTATTGGGCCAAATTCCCATACTGTAAAAAAGGGGGTTTTCTTTTCTGGCCCCCATAGGCCGGGAAAGGAATAAGTTTACTAAAAGTCCCTCAGAGAGTTCGAAATTCACCCGTAAACCGCAATACAAGATATAACCCATCCCTCAACTTATAAAACCAGGCTATATTTTGTCCCAAGGCAGTATTACTTCTGGTTTTGGCTAGCGTAGCGGTTGAGTCGGCATGAGACCCACATATCAGGAAATTTCGATCTTTAAAAAATAAATAAATATTGGTGGACCCCACCTATCAGCTACACAAACTCTCCCCCCTCCCTTTGTTTAGACGATTTCCAACCCAGCGGACGCAGGCAGATGGCGAGACGAGCAGTGACCGGAGAGGCCCTCCAAAGTCCAACCCAAAGCTCCACACACGCGCCAACCGTGAAACATCAACCAAGGGCAAAGCGGGACGCGCGTAGATCACCACCTAGAGCGCCTCCATGTCGATGTGCCATGTGGCGCAGCCTCCGGTGGTCCGCCACCACCATGCTTCCCCACGCACTGCGCTGTGACGACAGCGACTCATGCGCCAACCTCTCCTTCTCCCGCGACCCTATCCACCTCCTTTCCCTGCAACTCCTCACATCCGCACTCACCGGCCACCTCCCTCCCCAGCTCACCGCCTTCTCCGCGCTCGCCTCCATTTACCCTGCCCACAACTTCCTCGAAGGGCCCCATCCCCCTCGACCAGTGGCGGAGCCAGGAATATAAGCCTGTGGGTCAATTACTGCTAGCTTATATGTAAGTGGGGTTATTTTTCTAACTTTTTTGGATTTATACATGAAAATCAAGGTCTTTAGGGGTGTTTTTCAAAAACCTGTGGGGTCAGCCGACCCCACAGCTTGTACTTACATCCGCCACTGCCCTCGACAATGGCAACACCCCCCGCCCTCCATGCACAGCAGCTCATTCGCGCTCCGGGTCGAACGTGGAGCGGTCGAGCACGGGGATGCCCAAGATGGCAACACCGACGGCGAGGTCGGGTGGCCACGGCAGCGACTATACCTCGAGGCGTCGCTATCAGCGAGAAAGAGGAGCGGCTTCATCTTCCCGCCATGGCCAGGATGCAGGAGGTCGTGCAGGGTTCTGCACCACCCTCGTCAGCCGCCCCACTCCCCTAACCGGCCTCCCCCGCCTCCTCCCTCTCCATGCGGTGGAGGTTGTGTCAATGATGGTGGATTTGGACTAGGGAGGAGCTCGCTGGCCTCCCCGACCCGTCCGCACTCGCTGGCCTCCCTGCCTCGTCCCCCTTTGCGCGCACTTGCTGGCGGACCGTGACACCCGCGGCCTCAACAATGGCGGGCAGTTTGCGAAGAATCCGGTCCAGTGACACTCCAGCCTCCCTGACCCCCTCGTTGGCCTCCCTCACCCTCAGAAAGTCCAATTTACATCCCTCCCAACTTACCCTGTCTCTCTCTCCAACAAGAGGGACCCGTGGCACCACCTGTCAGCAACCACCATGGCCGCCCACTTCGCCCACGTCCCGCACGTTCCACGCTCCCACATGAGTGTGGATGTGGTCCCCTACTCCCCTCCACGTCCCCCTCCTCCTCCACCTCCACCCACACTCTCTCCACGAAAACTGGCGCCTCCCAAGCTGTTTCCCACCCCATGTCGCCACCCGACTCTGCCGGTGATTTCCGCCTCTTGTGGCCTCAAGTCGTGCCTCCCAAGCCTATATAAACCCTCCTTGAGCTCCTATCCTGTTTTTCCTCCAATTTCCCGAACTCCCCGCGTCCTCTCCAACTCTCCCTACGTGGAGCAGTGCTCCACCGCCCGCTGCCGATCTCCAGCTGTGTGCCGCTGCCACCCTAGCCACCTCCACTCCACTTTGCCACCACCGTCGGCTTCACCACACCGAGCACCACCCCGTCCGCTGCTCCTTTTTCGCTCGCCTTCCCCTGGAACCTCAACTTCGCCACACACCCGACCCACCACCTCCTTCTGCCGCCTACGACCGCCTTGCGCTGCCTCTCGAGGCCACGTCGTCACCACCTCCTGCTTCACCAAGTTGCACCGCTCCTTGGCCATTGCTTCGCACCCTCAAACCACTTCGTCGTGCCACCTTCCCGCCTCCGCCATTCCACCGCTTGCGGCCACCTCGAGCCGCCGCTAGGGTCGCCGCCGAGCTGTAGAGCCGCCTCCTCCACGTTCGTGGGACCAAGGCGTCCCATGGATGCCTCCTCCAACGTTTACGGGATCTAAGAGGGACAAAGAGAAGAGGAGGAGATAGAGAAGAGAGAGGATGAGGTGGATCTGTGGGGCCCACCGATATGTGGGTCCCACTATTTTTAATCTTATTGTTTAACTAACATGTGGACCCACATATTTTGTATTAATTATAAAATTGTTAAATTTTGCTTCATATGCCACGTCAGATGAAAACCAAGTAAAATTAGCAACGTAGGCGTCATGTCAGCTAAACCGCCGTCCAAACCGCCATGAGACCTATATTGCACCAGTTTTAACAGTTGAGGAACTCGTTGTATCTAGTATTAGAGCTTAAAGGATGAAAGTCAAACTCGCTGTCAAGTTAAGGGACATGAAGTGAACTTATTCCCTAGAAAAACGTCGAATTTGACTCCCCCAAAGGCCCTATTCATTCTTCAACTCCAAACTTCAACTTTCATATTTTCCGTTAGTATGCTTTTCAAACTGTTAATTGGTTTGTTTAAAATTCTTGCATATAAGTTGTTTAAAAACTTTAAATAAATGCATTGTTCAAGTTTATAATAGTTAATATTTAATTAATCATGTGATAATGAGATTTTTCGTTTCGCATATGTTGAAAGTCTCTCTCCAACCAAATCAAAAGAATGTAGCCTAAGGGCTGTGTTCGGAGTACCCATTTCCATCTTCTACTCCATTGTTTTTAGTGTGCGTGCTTCTCAAAATATTAAACGGTGCATCTTTTACTAAAGATTTCTATAGAAAACCAAATTAATCTATTTGATAAGTTTTTTTAGCTAATACTTAATTAATCATGAGCTAATGAGCTATGATGTTTTCCGTGTGAGGAGGAAAGGTTCCAAATACCTTTTACTCCGGAACACAACCCGATGGTTTAGTTTGATTTGTATTCTCCATCACAAAACTCCTCTAACTACTAAATCCATATAAAACGACTCCTTTAATGGTTTCACTAGTGGGTGATGTGCACTAGGGTTCCCGATCTTCCGAAAGGTTATGATAAACAACGATTTGGACGGAGTCGCGACACAAATCGATCCGGCTTCTTAAACACGCACGCTCTTGAGCCCCGCAATCGCAGCACCACGTCTCCTCTGGAAAAACAGATTTAGCCACTTGCTGATTTTCAGATTCATCAAGTTTCAAACTAGCAGCTCGCTCTTTATCAGCTTCTACAATTTCAGCAGGGGTCAAAGGTAGCAAAGTAATTTTCTTCCCATTATGCACAAAAGTGTATTTATTACTCCTACCATGGTGTGTAGCATCATTATCATGTTCCCAAGGACGGCCCAGCAAAAGTAAACAAGCTTGCATAGGAACCACATCGCAATCAACAGAATCTGCATATGAGCCAATGGAAAACGAAACCCTACAAACCTGTGTTACCTTTGCTCTATAGAGTTTAGGGTCGTGCAAACCCCTCTCGACGCAACCCTAATGGGTTCCAACACGATACACGGGCCAAAGGCCCAAATACGGTGACGCAGCACCGGGACAGATTCTGGATGTCAATTTGTTTGATCAATTCCCATTGACTCGGAAAGAATTTGGACGTGGGACCAAAACCATTGGAAATGTTATCTTCTTAGCTTTCCATCCATATAAAGAACGCCCCAATCCGAGCACGTATGCGACCTGGGCGCCCGTTTTAGTGCAGACTGGTCCTGGACTCCGAATTGCACCCGACGTCGACTTGGTTTGGGCCTCCACCTTGACTTGGACGCCCCCGATGATCCTCCATGGCTCTAAGTCCTTCTCCAAGTGTCTCCTTGTCCCCTCCATTGTTCCTAATCACAATATAATCATTAGGTAGCAATCTATTCTCGAATTCATACAAAGAAGAACATAGGAACGAGCTCACCTCTAAATTTAATTGTCGCGCACGAGCTCTTGTTATCGGTCCTTGAATGACCGTTGGAGGATTGTTGTGTGTATCCGAGGTAGTGATGTCCGCATCAGTGGGTTTGGCTGACGTGGCGCCTACATGATACGTTGCCAATCTTCATCCGATGTGATAGCTACATGTCATTACAATTATAAAAAAAAAGAATCAAAATTACCATAGCACTCACATGTCAGTGTTCTCCTTTCTTGTGCCCTCTCTTGGCAGGAGGCAACCGTTTTAGCTGTGTTCGGTAGGGAGAGTTGGGAACTCTCCCTCCAAACTTACAAAACGAAGTGATTAATTAGCACGTGATTAATTTAGTATTAGCTGTTTTTTTTTAAAAAAATGGATTAATATGATTTTTTAAAACAACTTTTGTATAGATTTTTTTTAAAAAACGCACCGTTTAATGGTTTAGGAAGCGTGCGCACGGAAAATGAAGGAGGTGGAATTGCTGACCAAAGCTACCGAATTGCGAACCAAAACTGTCTCTCTTCCCAACTCATCTTCCTTGTTTTCCACGCGCACTTTTTCAAACTGCTAAACGATGTGTTTTTTTTGCAAAAAGTTTCTGTACGAAAGTTTCTTAAAAAAAATCAAATTAATCCGTTTTTAAAAAATAGCAAATATTTAATTAATCACCTACTCGCTGCTTCGTTTTCCGTGCGAGTACTTAGTGTTAGTGTTGAGGGTAAGAATCAGTTCTGACCAATACGTAGGGACTGGACTTCTTTTTCTAGCTCCAGCAATCCAATGTCAAGTCCGACCATCAGTGGCTCAAACAGCCGGCACACCATGTGCTGGGATATGCGTAGGCTACGATAGCATAAATCAAAATTTTCTATCGCGTAAACCAGGAACCATGCAAGTATTATATCATAGATCGTTACCACTCGACGCGCTGCGCAGCGGAAGAAGACGCTGAGAAGTCGAAGGAACTCTCGCGAAGTAGCGCGCGTCGATGTAGACGAAGTAGTCGATCGAACCGATTCGACCTTCTCCTCCTCGTGCGTTCTCCTTGCCGTACTCCCACGCTGATCAGCACCACAAACCAGCGGCGCCTCTATCGGTATCCACACGTACAGGGACGGAACGCCACGCGCAGATGTGCTAGCACCCGCGCGCGGCTAGGGTTTTGCCCGGGGAGGGAAGTGACGGCTAGGGTTTCTCACGTGATGCAATACCTCCGCCGGTCACACCCCTCACGAATATATAGGATCCATCACTCGGGCCTCCAAGGCCCGTAGGACTCCTATTCGGATCCCTATCCGAATTAAGCTCATATTGGATCTCTATCCAATCCCCTTATTCTGGCCCATTAAGCGTGCGACACTGTAGGTTCATATATACTCAGCTGTAACCCGAAAACTTCTCTTCGGTCCACGCGTCAACATCTGCCCCTAGCAGAACGTATTGACCCACCGGGCATACATAAAGATCATATCGGCTGAACCTTTAGTGTATACTTGTATGAACCCCTTTGCCTCACCCGATTAAGCTCAAGGCTAGATATGTGCCATCCTCTAATAGCTCAATCATTCACTCGAACCTGTTGATAGATTATATAACTTGTGATTGACTCCTCAATCACCTTTGGCATGGCCATGCACTTCCATAATCTACAACATCGAGGGGCCCAGAGATATCTCTCCATAGGAGGGGCAAATCCCATCTTGATTATTCATATCCCACTACATGTTTCATAGCATACCCGAAAAATACTTTTATAACTACCCAATTACGGAGTAGCGTTTAGCAGCTCCCTAAGTAAGCTACTACACATGTTGGGAACCATGATAATCTCAGGTCTTAGGATTCAACACCAAACACTATATGAGATCACTGATGACACAACACATATGGTTCTTGCAGTGTCTCATGTTGGGTCTATACCAACAACATGTTCACTAACATGTGTCCACATTATTAATTTGTATCTCTATACCATGATCTATGAGACATGATCGTCAATTAATACATGTGGTGATCATATAAACATATTTGTTCCACATATGATATTTGATCAGGAATCCTTTAGAAATAGTAACAAACAATATAAAGAGTATCATGAAAGAATCACATATCATTAACCAATAATCAGTTTATCTATTTCAAGGAACAATTTCGATAAATATGTAAACATAGTATGTGTTACAATCATCTTTATGATTGACTCTAGGGCATATCACTAACAGTCTCCCACTTGCACTAGAGTCAATCAATGAACGTATCTTATACCCATTGCCCTAGTGTGTGCCTCATGCTCAGGCTGAGGGAGTGGCTTTGTCAACGGATCTGCAACATTCAAATCCGTATGTATTTTGCATATCTTCACATCTCGTCTACCCACTATCTCCCGTGCAATGACGGTGATACCGCCGTAAAATGTGTTTGGACTTTTGATGCGATCTAGGCTCCTTGGCTTGCGCAATGGCACCACTATTATCGCAATAGAGGTCCATAGGGCTAGAAGCACTAGTCATCACTCCTAGTTGAGAAACAAATTTCTTTACCCAAACAGCCTCCTTTGCTGCTTCAGAAGGGGCAATGTATTCGGCTTCTGTTGTAGAATCAGCCACTGTATCTTGCTTGGAACTCTTCCAACTCACAGCGCCTCCATTCAGGCAGAACACAAATCTAGACTGCGATCTAAAATTGTCGTAGGCTCTCCGGACCTTCCATTATATTTGAGAGATGAAGTGAATAATTCAAGTCATCAAACAAGCATAATGAAACATCTGACGCATCGAGAGAGGAATATCGGAGACATTGCTGGGCCCTTAGCCTGCCAGTCAGCTTCAGCCTGAGATGTGCCCATCAAACCACCCGTCAAACCACTCGAAGGCGGTGACCAGATGTGTTACACATTCAGGAGACTTGACAAAAATGGCTAAAGATCTACAACCTCTCAAATATTCCTAACTCATACTCATGTGAATCTAGTTCCCAGGATGTGCACTAGATCCACACTTTCATCTTAAGCATGATTATACATAGCAAACACAACTAAGATGAAAGAAACTTAAGACTTACAACAACTTAATAATTACATAGGCCGACCGGCCAAATAAATATATTAGAGAACAGCGGAAGCTTGACTACCCAATCACAAGCACACTGACTAGGGGTATATCCCATTAAGTTCTCATCCTAGAAGAATCAATCGGAACCCGCATCACTCAAAGACTAAGTCTAAACCTGCAAACAAAAGGTTATATCAACAGCAAGTGTCAGTACATTTAATGTACTGGCAAGCACAAGTCAATCCTACCATACTGCATGTATAGATTAATCACAGAAATTAAACAAAGATGGACTATTTAAAGGCTAGATTGAATTTTTAGGAAGAGGAGAAAAATTCTAGAAAAAATACATTTAGCAATGATAAATAATCTAGTATTTGAATAAATTATTTTCCATGTTCACTTATGTGCAGTTAAATGTAATTTTGGATGAAGTATGGCTTTAGCCGATTAAAATTTAATTTGATTTCTTTTAGTTTTCTGCTTTGACTAATTAATTTGTGGTATTAAACTTAGTTATTAACTTGTACCAATATTATAGTGAATTGCTTATGCTAAACATAGTTTACATAAATTTTTCCATGATTTCATCTTGCATAGATTATTTTAAAGAATTAGAATAACCTTTCTTTGTATATGTGTTCCCACATCATAATTGCACCTAATATTATTATAGGGTTTACATTAAACTTCTTTTGGGCTGAGAAAAATATATTAGAATTTAATATTAAGTCCACATGTTATGTTATCACCCAAGATTAACTATAGTTTTGCTTAGTAATTTTAACCCTTTTAGTTTATGCTCATGAGACCTATTATGAAAGCGAGAGCAAAATCCAAATGCACAATGGACTCAAGCCTAGGCATGCATTATGCACATGTATGCTCAAATGCTTGATGATATTTCTAGTCTAATGTTGGGATTGAAAAGATTTTGTTTTGTTCTCAAATTTTAATCATGCAATGGTTTAAGTTGGTCATCACCTAAATTAAAACAGAAATTTTTGGCTCTCAACATTGGAGAAGTTAACCTCTAACTATTTTGACAAGAAATTTTAAGTCCTAAAATTTCGGGTATGTTACAAAAATCATCTTTGTCGGTTTGGAAGCTTGCGTCAGTGTAACCATTTACAACGAGCTCTTCATGTCCTCCATAGACTAGGAACATATCCTTAGTTCTTCTCAAGTACTTCAGGATATTCTTTACAGCTATCCAGTGACTCTCACCTGGATCTGATTGGTATCGGCTTGTTGCACTAAGTGCATATGAAACATCTGGACGTGTACATAGTATAGCATACATAATGGATCCGATTGCCGACGCATATGGAATCACACTCATCTTGTTTCGCTCATCAGTCGTTTGAGGACACTGATTCTTGCCAAGATTAATGCCATGTGACATGGGTAAGAAACCTTACTTAGAATCTTGCCTGTTGAACCTCTTCAACACCTTGTCAATGTATGTACTCTGGCTTAATCCAATTAGCCTCTTTGATCTATCTCTATAGATCCTTATGCCCAGAATATATGCTGCTTCCCCTGAGTCCTTCATTGAAAAACTATTTTTCAACGATGTCTTAACGGATTCAAGCATAGGAATATCATTCCCAATCAATAATATGTCATCTACATATAGGATTAGAAACACCAGTGCGCTCCCACTAATCTTCTTGTATACACAAGGCTCTTCTTCGTTTTTGACAAAGCCCAACGCCTTGACTACTTCGTCAAAACGAATATTTCAACTCCGAGATGCTTGCTTCAACCCATAAATGGATTTCTGCAATTTGCATATCTTTTTAGTTGATTGTGGATCAACAAATCCCTTGGGTTGTGTCATGTACACATCCTCATCGAGATTTCCATTGAGGAAAGTTGTTTTGACATCCATTTGCCATATCTCATAATCGAAATAGGCAGCAATTGCTAAAACAATCTGAATAGATTTTAGCATGGCGACTGGTGAGAAAGTTTCATCATAATCAACACCTTGAATTTGTTTGAAACCTTTCGTCACCAATCGTGCCTTGTAGATGTGAACATTTCCATCTACATCTGTCTTTTTCTTAAAGACCCATTTGCACTCAATGGCTTTTACACCATCAGGTGGATCAACCAAGTTCTAAACTTGATTGACATGCATGGATTCTATTTCGGATTTCATGGCTCCAAGCCATTTCTCA
>CM020185.1:10856000-10884108 GCA_009805545.1 Oryza longistaminata | reverse complement strand
GAACCTGTTGATAGATTATATAACTTGTGATTGACTCCTCAATCACCTTTGGCATGGCCATGCACTTCCATAATCTACAACTCGAGGGGCCCAGAGATATCTCTCCATAGGAGGGGCAAATCCCATCTTGATTATTCATATCCCACTACATGTTTCATAGCATACCCGAAAACTACTTTTATAACTACCCAATTACGGAGTAGCGTTTAGCAATCCCTAAGTAAGCTACTACACATGTTGGGAACCATGATAATCTCAGGTCTAAGGATTCAACACCAACACTAAACTAGATCACTGATGACACAACACATATGGCTCTTGTAGTGTCTCATGTTGGGTCTATCCAACAACATATTCACTAACATGTGTCCACATTATTAATTTGGTATCTCTATACCATAATCCATGAGACATAATCATCAATTAATGCATGTGCTGATCATCTAAACATATTTGTTCCACATATGATATTTGGTCAGGGATCCTTTAGAAATAGTAACAAACAACATAAAGAGTCTCATGAAAGAATCACATATTCATTAATCAATAATGAGTTATCTATTTCAAGGAACAATGTTGGATAAATATGTAAACATAGTATGTGATACAATCATCTTTGTGATTGCCTCTAGGGCATATCACTAACACCATGCAACTCCGTAAACTGTCGAGGACGAGAGGACGTCCGTGCTCGTAACACGTGCAGGAAGATGAAACCGAGAAGAAGCCTACCACCGTCATCCGCGCCAGCGCCACCATGTCTGGCTATCCGGCACGAGACGCACCGGCCATGTGTCACAGTGCCTACACTGACCGTCCGGTCGCGAGAGCCAATGGCCCATATCACGGTGATGACACGTACGTCCCGGCGCAAAACCTCCGATTGGACGTCACACCTCAAATCGGAAAAAAAAACTAGAAACAGAACACGGCGAATGTACATGCGCAAGCCCAATTGGGCCAAATAGAGGTATTACCTGTTACATTTATATGAACGGGAGAGAATGGCAAAAAATTAAAAATCATTATCAACTCTAGTTACAATGTTGCCCGTGCAGCGAGGCAAATTAGAAACAAAATACATGCTACTATACATGATCATTACTCGTAAGTGATTATATCACCAAGCCAACTAGGGAGAAGATATCCTTATTATCCATACATAGTCATCGAATACATAGCTTTTAGTTTTACTCTTATCTGTCCATGACAAACTATTCGAGCTCACCCCTGTAAGATGAGGACATAGATGATGGGGACCGATGCCAAGTAATGGCATGATTATTTTCGATGAATTTTCTGCACTAAGTAAGAAATGTGAAAGTTAATATTACACATCAGTAAGTGATAATATCATATGCTAATAATGCGTTGAAATCAAAAATGGTATCAATTAATAGCTATAACAAAACTGAAAGAAAAAATTGATGAACAAATCATCAAGCATACGCCTTTAGCCTTTTGCAGCCTGAAAAGAATCCCTTTGGCTATCAACTATTATCAAGCACACCATATAGTAGCATCAAAAGGGATAAACAAATTGGACCAACGAAATGGCTGCAAAGTGGAAAAGGGGATAACAAATTGAAATATGCTTTTTAAATCTCCAAAGGCACAGGCGGTCCTAAACAAAGAACAACACTGTCACACCCTGAAAATCGCTAAATTATAAAACGTTGTGAAAAAGGAATTTTTAGAAATTATTTAATGATTAAAGCAAGTGTGTGAATAAAATCTATGAAAATTTTGAACATTAAGTTGATATAGATAAAATTGTATTAAATATTTTTAATGTCCAAGTATTTTCTGGATTTTTCCCAGAATTATTTGAGCATTGAAAGTATTTTTAATAAATGAAAGATCATTCAGTGATTAATTTAATTGGAAAAGTAATTAATAATTCTTTCTTTTTCCTCCTTTGGTTGTAATCATTCCCGGTTCACTCTCCCTGTCCACCGGTTCGTCGTATCCGCCGATCCCGTTTGCCACCGCGGTTTCGTTTTGTATGACGAGCCGAGTCCATATTTCTTTCGGTTCGTTTCTTTCTCTTTCCCAAATGGCACCGCATATCTGTTTCCCCCACCTTTCCTTTCTAGGCAACCCTGCTCCCGTATCTTTTCCCCCTCCCCCTCTCGACCTCTCCACCGTGCGCTCCCCTGCCCTCTCCCCTCCGAGTCCCTCCTCTCCCCTTTGCCGTGCCTCCCTTGGCCCACCTAATCCTATTCAATCTTCCTATTTAAGCCGACCCCTCCCCATCTTTTTCCTGTTTTTTTCAGCGCCCCTAGCCTCCTTCCTCCTCCCTGTTTAGCCGCCTCCTCCAACACCCTAGCGCTGCTGCCCTACGCTCGCCGTGCCGCTAGCCGTCACCCCTCGCCATCGTCATCTTGGTCGTCGCGCTCGTCTTCTCCGGTGAGCTCTCTTCTCTCCCATGTGTTTACCGGTGTAGTTTATCCTAGGGATTTAATCTAATCTAATCTAATCTGTTGTTTGGCCCTAGCGACGTCATCGTTTCCGTGTGTGTAGCCGGATCGTCATCGTCGACCCTCTCTCTCCGATCGCTTTGGTTCGGTGAGACTTCTATCCGTGTCCCCTCGGGTTAGGTTTAGATTCCCTCGGTCGTGTCACCCCGCTGTTGCTCTAACCCTAGCACAGCCGTTGCTCTGTCGCTAGCTGCTGCCGCCGGCGCCTTGTTGCCGCCGCGTCGCTGTTTAGCCGCCGTACGTCGCCGTCGCGCTGTCGCTGTTCTGTGTGCCACCGCAACCGCTTGTTGTGCCACTTGCCGTGTGTCAATCCAAGCCATCCGATCTTGGTCGACTCGGTCGAGATTAATCTCAGCCGTCCAAAATCGATAATAAATCTGTTCTTTCTTTTCAATGGCATATTATTCCTTTTAATATATGTCATCTACCAAATATGATCTAATCTATTTCCGGTTTTAATCTTTTGTCTCAGCTATAAGTCATTTGTAAATTGTTTAATCAATTGGAATAGTTCTTTTCTTTATAGGTGTATTGGAATTAAATCTTGTAAAATTCATATCTAATTCATACGAACTCGAATGGGGTCGTTCAAGTCTCATAATTCATCTAAATTCAAGCTCTACCTATTTATGAACTTTAATTGTACTGTTTATTTGGTTTTTATTAGTGTTTTTTTCTTGTTTTGCATTCTAGGTTTAGTTTTCCCGTTGTTTCGGAGGATCGTTCGTTCGTTGGAGAAGTTCCTAAAGCCGAATTGAAGATGCTTGTTTGCAAGGCAAGTCACACAGATCCCAACAACCCTTTGAGCTGTTGAACCCGTTTTAAAGCTAATATTTTATTTCAACTTATGCATTATTTTCGAATGTTATCGGGTGGTGAACCTTTCCCAATTAATTAATGGCCGAAGATGACTTTATTTTCCTATGGTTATAATTTGATTAGCATGAATCTTATATATTGGATTGGTTAGCTAAATGCCATATGTATATTTGGCTTAGTCATGCTTAGAAACATTAGCTAATTAAAGGGGATTAAATATAAATTGTATTATTTGTTATTAATATTATGGTTATATTTAATGGTACTCACGATGGTTAATCGTATGATGGTATTAATTTATAATTAGAACTGGTTAAAGGGGGGTTGTGAGCATATGGTTTTGATGGTTGTGCTCATGACAATTAAGGACCGGTTCGCGAGCTACTGTTGTGAAACATTTACCTGTGCAAACAAGCCAGCGTGGGCAACGGCTTTACCTTTTGTATAGCATGGTTCATTGCGGAGCACCAGACTGAGAAGTGGCGGAGATAAGCCCACGGGGGTCGCTGGGGAGTCCATGCCTTGTTTATAAGGGGGTGATTATGATCCAGGAACGGTGCACTGTGGTGGATTGTGTTGTGCGAGGGGTACTGTCACAGCTCCTTTCCGAGGTACCGTGGTGGTATCGAGGCGCATGGTGACATGTTGTGGGGCTGTCTTGTGGGTACAGTGGTACACCTCTGGCCAGAGTAAAACTATTCGAATAGCCGTGCCCGCGGTTATGGGCGAGTTGAGCAATGTTTTTCGTGATTAGTCTCACACTACTCATTAATGATAATAATGTGATAATTAGTTTGACTCCTGGTTTGGAATGGATAATTCCTGGTTTGGAGGTTTGATCTGTACGACCGGGGTTGGTTGTTCAGGTTTGGTTGGGCCTGTGCAGCATGGGTGTGCTGTTCAGTGTTGATTAATATTGATGATTAATTACTCTACTGTTTTACAAATTCTCAACTCTTTGCCAAATGCTGCTTTCGCAAATGAACCTTATATTATGCCATCCTTTTGTATCCTTGTGCACTTGCATATTTGCTGTGTGGCTTGTTGAGTATGTCATATGCTCATTCTTGCAATAATCATCAAACCTCAGTTGAAGAAAAATGATCCAGAAGGAGAAGACGTTTGGCTTATACCCCAGTTGAGCTGCCTGTGGGAGTGGAGCTGAAGCTTCGCTAGATTTTATTTTCCGCTGCAGTTTTCTTCATGGTGAGGACTAAGTGCCTCTTAAGTAAGTATTTATCGTTTTAGTTAATTTGATGAATCTGTATATTAAATTGTCAGTTTGTGTACCTCGGCTGATTCCTGGACGAGGGTTTTAATGCACAAATTAGTTCGGAAATTACTTGTGAATTTTTGGGCGTGACAAGTTGGTATCAGAGCCATCTCGACTGTAGGTCAAGCCAAACGGTTAAACCTATAAGGACATGTCTTTGCTAAGACAAAAATCTATTTGCAAAAGTCTATTTTCCTCCTTATCCCATTGCTCCTTGCAAAAGCTTCTCTCATCCTCCCTTCCCCATCTTTCAACTTGCTTTAGATGAATCCCTACAAGGAGAGGTTAGAAAAGATGATGGCACGCTTTGATGAAATTTGGGGTGATTTGCCCAAAAAGATTGATCAGATTAATGAGAGAAGAGAAGCTCTGGAAAGCAAGGCATTATTCTAAAGGAAGCTGAGAAATATGGGAACTATGGTTTTACTAGTGAGCTTGGTTGTATGACGTATGATCCTGGATATGAGGTTCCACCAAAGTACACTAAAGTACCTACTCATGTTGGGGACCAATTGCATTGCAAGACAACCGTTACTCTTGTTTCTGACAAGGAAGATCTTCTCCAACTATCATTTACTAGTGAGGCCGATTGTTTCTTCTATGCTCGTGAAGGAGTTGTTTACGAAGCTTTGTGTCGTCTCCGGTATCATCTCAAGGATCGTCTCGAGAATCCTATATATCACTACCATCTAAAACATGGTGATGATTTTTGGATGATTTGTGCACATAGTCGAGGAGAAGTGAATCAAAATATGGTGCAGATGACTACAAGATTGGATGCTATTGATGACATCCACACTAATTACAAGACTCAAGCCATAAATCAGAAGCATGCCCAACAGGAGAAAATTGCCAAGCTATAGAAGATGGTTGAACAAATGGAACACATGTCTCAACCCGAAGATAGTGACACCGCCAAGATGTTGAAATATACAAAAACTCGTTTTGCCCAGTATCGCAAAGACACCAATCGTAAGCTCGTTCTTCACAAGAAGAGGATCTTCGAATTAGAAGATGAATCGTGGAAGTTTAACGTAGAACCTTCATTGGATGAAAGATGATTACGAAGATGTGAAGCCTATTCATGTTGTCAAGCATCTCAGCACTGGAATGATTTTTCTCATGGAAGGACGATTCCTGTGAAGATGAGTCAGTTCAGAAGCCTCGAAGACCAAAGGAAAAATGAAGAAATTTCACGCACCTATGACAGAACCTAAGCTTTACCCTTAAGAGTAGTGGTCTTTTGTTTAGTTAGATCATTGTGTTAGCTTGCTTGCTTAAGTATTTCTTAAAACTCCTCTAAATGGTTTTAAGAATATTTGAGGCGAAAATCCATGCCAAAATGAGGATTTATTCTTTAAACCGGCCTGGCTGTAGATTAATGCCAGTGTAAAGAATGGTGAGGCAACATTACATGCCCCCATATATATATTTCTCAAGACTAATGATGAACTGTCTCAAGAATATTGTGGCGCAAATCCATGCCGAAAATGGGATTCATTCTTCGAACCTGACATCAGATTAATGATGGTCTAAAGAATAGTGTGGCGAAAATCCATGCTACTACTAAAGAAAACATGAGTGAGGCGTAAATCCATGCCTTTCCCAATCCATGGCGAAAGAATGTGGCATTTCTTGAAGGATTTTATCAACCAAGTCGTGATCATTTAAACTCTGGGTGCCAGCCGACTTGATCGAAGGGTTTCACAGATTCACACTAGCTGCACTGGCGTGCTGCACTGCTCCCATTTATCGACAGGAGAATCACCGTCACTGTAGGTATAAATAAATTACCATCACAGATGATTTAAAGCGGAATAGACCATCACTTATAGAGAATGCTAGTGTGGCATAAGGTGGATGCATATAGCACTAGCAGAATGAACCATTGCTAGGCATCAATTAGAATTGACCATGTAGGTAAGAAAAGGTATAGCTTCACAAAACAGATGTTGCGTAATCCAAGTGGCATAAACCATCACTGGGAATCAAGCGGAATGAATCATCGCTGAGAATCAAGCGGAATTAAACATCACTTGGAATCAAGGGGGATTGAACATTGTATTTAGTTGACTCCAATAATGGAACGATGAAATTTTGTTTGGAAGTAACAAGGTCAAACCGGACACCATATAATCAAAGCAGAATTAACCGTTGCTTCAATTAAAAGTAAAGGCCATCATCAAAGATAGGCATCGTATCACTCCTTATATTGGAGATTGTAGTCGAGAAACAAGTTAGCTTGACAAAAAAAAAACTTTTACTTGCTAGATATAATGTGTTTTGAAGTGTTGGCTTTTCCATTGGCTGCCAGCTATAAAGTAACATCAGATAAGGTTGCCGAAGGACTTAGTCATTGAATATCGTCGAAAAACCATGGCAAATATAGCAACACAAAATGTTTTGTGTTTGTTTACATAGGAAATTAAAACATGTTACGGATGGGCTACCAGTTGACAATAGACCTCCCAATGCTTGTCTCATCGAACCTAGAGACATGGGTGGGCTAAGATTAGGAATGGTTTTTAGGACATCGGCTATGGAATAATGCCATTATTTTTGCTGAAGGGTGTTAAATGGCTACTCTCCTCCTTCAGATCAAATGTGTGACATGCTTGATTTGCTACTTTGATATTCTGGAGACTTAAACATCAAGGGCTTCTTATCTTCTTCTTTCTATTTTTTTTTTATATCCTTGATGCTTCTTGCCTGAAGATTGAATGATTCCATCTAAAATATTGTTTGATGGTCATAGCTTGATTGTAAAATTTCTTCCAATAACTGTACTTCTTTATACGACTTGTTGGAGAACCATCCCCTTGGGAATTCAGAGAGTAGCCATTCAACTTTGTGACTAAAGAACCCCTCGCAGGCTTGGTTTTTTTTTTTTGGTCCCTCATTATCACCTCGCAGGGTTGGCAAGTGGCTGCACACTGCACCACAACTTATGTTGGGACAGGTAGCCCTTTCATGCTCTTTATCTCTATAGTCTCCCCCTGGGGTTTTGTGTCTCCATCGGTCTGAGACGCATTGAGAAAACGAGGGACATGTTAACCTCGCTAATCGGTAGTTATCCGAGCAATTATTTCCATTGCCCCTGGTAGTCGCTGCTTGACATGTGTGTTGTGTGATGAAAGATGATTGATTCTTTTGCTTAATTAGTTTTCGACAAGTCCTAGGGTAGCCAAATCTTTAGTCGTGAGCATGACATGACATAGAGAAAGCCAGTTGCCCTTGTTTCATATGGGAACTGAATGGAATGTTGTAGGGAAAAAACATTCTATTTTTTTTTTAGAAAATGAAGGCTATAATTGCATAGCACCTCCATGATAATGTAACAAAGTAGATGTTGATGGCAGAAGTAGCCGGATGAAACATGGCTATGCACTGTCCTCTGTATAGTAACAGCTTGAAAGAGTGGAGGGAGAGGTCGGTGCGGACGACAGTCGAAGGAACGTGACTCGGCACCTCCCTGTAGCAAAGATTCAGGAAGAAAATATCGATGGAGAAGTTGGTGCAGATGGCAACCGAAGGAAACATGGCTTGGCATCTCTCCATATAGTAGATTAGATCTACCATAGTACTTGTGAAAGTTCGAAAGCGAGTCCGGTAGTGACGGCGACCTAGGAGGAAGCAATTCCTCGTTGAATTGGCGGGGCAGTCGTGGAGGTCATAGATGCACCTTTGACACCGACAGCTCCCTAGTATCACGAATAGTGCCACGTTGCTTCATGGCGTAGACGAGCGGCAATCAAAGCACATGGGCAGCAGTGTATTGACTCATGTTGGTGTAGATGGGGCTAAGCTCCACGGCCACAGTCGACACCTTGGTGTCATGATTATGGGTCCTCGATCAGGCACAGCTCGGCGGTGTCCACAGCTGCTCCGACGACCTCCTGTGAGGAAGCATGATGACACTCTCACGTGAGATGGTGTGATGGCAATCTTTCGTGAGGTGGCGTATTTAGTCGTTATGGACGCGGTTGATCAGCGATGTTCTCGATGGCTCCGGCGTTCTCTATCGGGGATGGCTTGGCGACATCTGCAGCTGCTCCGTTGATCCAGGACGCGCTCCGGCAGGGCGGCGTAACGACATCCTCCTCCTGTAGATGATGATCGGTCGACGAGGATGAGCATTGCTTGAAAGTGCCTCGTCCGCTCGATGATGGCAATAGGGTCTCATGTATTGTGGACGCAAGCAGCTCGGTGACGACCACATCGGCTCCAACGACCCTCTATGTACTCCGGCAGGTTAGCGACAATAGGAGAGCGAGCGTCATGGACAGATAGCATCGTTCTTGACATGATGGGGAGGAAAAAAAACGACTCCAATGTGACGAAGGGCAGGTTCCCCTGACGAGCAGCACGACGACAACTCCGACGTGGCAAGTTCGCCTCAGGAAAGTGAGGACAGCCGGCCTCTCGACGACGTCGCAGCGTTGGGTAGATGCATTACCATCGACTCGAACGGGCGATGTCGACTCCAAGGACGAGTAGCATCTTGTCGACTCGGACGGGCGGCATGACGGCATTCTGTGGCGTGTAGATGAGTCATCCACGGTGACTCGTCCGGCAACAACAGTGTGTGCGATAGATCGGCCTATGCATGTATGTGTGCTGCAGATAAAAGGAGAAGGAAACAATCTTAATTAGTTTTACCCTGGGCAGCCATTGATCTCACTTTAATGCTTGCTGATGGTCAGGGCGCTCGTCGTCCCGCCGGATGCGGTGCTTCGGCCGAGGTCGCTCCCTGTCGCCGATGTGCTCCGGCCGCTCATGTGCTGCTGCTTTATACGAGGCTAGTTCATGGAAATTGTTCTGTTAAGGCTCAGAAGCTCCTCCAATGGGCACGCTGTTGTTGCTATTGAGTGGTGATAAGGCCATCACCATAAATGTATATGGCTGCTCATTGGGAGGATGAGCAAGCCCCTAACATCCTAGTTACAAGCTTTAATTATTGTTACAGCTTGGTACCATGAACCCATCTTCTCATGCACGAGGATGGTTAGCAGTTTACTCTCTATCACAGCTCATGGAAGAAAAGCGGGCCACTAACATTGCTAGTTGAGAGATGGAACCATTAGCACCGTTGCAGCTATCATCTCCGCCAATGCACGAAAAGAAGTGCACCACTACCGCTGATGTAGTAGGAAGAAGGAGGAACATTGTCGCCGTCACCACATACGGGGCAAAGAAGAAGGAAAGGTGCAAGTAGCAGATTGAAAGGAAGGGCCACCGCCACTACCCCTTGAACTACTAGCAAAGCGCTTTGTTCTCTGATTGCGCCGTTGCCATGGAGCCGGATCGAGTAGGTACTTGTTTTCCTGTGAATTCGATAGTACATGAAGGGAACGATGTATAGAGCGTTGCCGTCTGTCAATCTTTGACCTCCATATAAATATTGTTATGGGATTACTCATGACAGGGATAATAAAGTAGTCCTCCATTCTCTAAAATCCTCATATTGATCTGAGAATTTTAACACAAAAGATCAACGAAATTTCCAGCTGAGGGTAGAAATGTGTGCAGTCCCTTTGGGCAGCTAGCACAACATTCACATAAATAGCGGCGTATATAATCTTAGTGCCGCCGGTAATGATGGGAGTCTCGTCCTTGCCCCCTGTACTAGGGGTACTGAGTTAGCATCTGTTATTTCTGGCGGCCTACTATCTGGTGTTCTGTTGCGGCGAGCAATCAGCCATAGTTGCAGCAAGATAGTGTCTTGACAGCTCGTCACGCCACCTTAGCAGATGTAGTGAATATCCTATGCCTCTAGAAATCACATGATAGAGGACCTGGTAGCTAGCTTCCTGTTGTTTTAATGCCCTAATCTTAGGGACTTGGACAAACAACTGATGACAGGTAGCATCATTGAGCTCCAAGCCTCCAACCACAGGATCCATGGACTGGATGGTGAGAAGGTGAACTCTAGCAGCGACTTAGACAGTAGTGTCGTGGAGCTGGTCACAACCATTTTCAGTCGTATACGCAGCAACCCCCATGTTCTTTGTGTACTGAAACTTTAACTCAACTGACAGGACAGGCTTGGCTGATTTCTTGACCAAACCATGCATATAGTGACTGTTTCTAGAGGATAGAGAACATGTCCTAGTGCACTTGTCATTCATCCTCGAGGAGGATAGAGTTCTGTTGTTTCCCATGGGTTCCATGCAACTGGCTATGAACAATCTTCCATGTTCTTGATGTGGAGGAACCATCATTGAAGAGCTGCTGCTTTCTACAACAGCCTAGGTGAGGAGCCTGTAGCTGCAGTGTTCGGTGTGGAACCCATCATTACCGATGTTTATGTGGAGGAACCAGCGACAAATCTTAAGGAAGAACTGCAGCAAGTCGCCTCTGTGTATCATCGTCGTTCACCCTATACAGCCGCCATGATTTTCATGAGGAATGACTGGAGAGAGCAACCGATATGGTCGCATGGATTTATTTCTGACAGCAACTTGATGGCTTTTGCATTGTTTGGAATAGCCTTGTTACCAACTTGCCCAATCCTGAAATCTCAAACAGATAATTACATTGTTGATTTGAACAACAGATGGCATGATCATTGACCGATCCTGTCGATCTAGATCTTCCACAGCTCCACAAAAAGCCTCAAGTATATGTCCCGCCATGAAGGAAAAAAAACTGTTCTCCAATCTCCATGAGCAGAGCCAATGAGATCATCAAGTCATTGACGAAGGAAAGGTACAGATGCACAAGTAGTGATTTGTACCAATATATGTCTATGCACTACTAAAACGCCAGTACTTAATGTCCACGTCAACCAACATGAGTGTAGGCTCGAGCCAATGTTTAGTATCATGTCGTGTATGAAGCGGGCAGCTGATCAGGATCCAGCGCCCAGTTGATCAAAGTAATTATTTAATTTAGTCTCCATACAAGTAGTTGTGGACCAGTTTGGATGCAAGAACGTATTAGACGACTCTTATGTATCCTTGTTGTAGCTTGCTTGAGACAGTTGATAATCATGCTTACTCAAATGTGTATGAAATCCTAGGTCATCTCCATCAGAGAACATGCATGATGAGTAAGTCTTCCACTTGGAGCAGTGGAATAGACGAAAACGAGTGTAGGCTAGGGTTCAACCTAGACCATCCACAGCATGGACAGGAGGATAAAACGCGAGGATGCGAGGCCGTGCGGCTTCTGTCGTCGTCGGCGCCGGAGAGCCGCGCGAAGCCGCCGCCGGCCACTAGCCCACTACAGCCACCACACTGCTTCCTATACCAGCCAAAACCCCGTCATGCTCGATGGAGTGCTGCTATCGACTTCACCGAAGACCCACTGCACGCTGCTTTAGCCATCGTCGAGCTCTGGGGAGGTGCTGCAGCCAGGGGCTCCGGTGGTTCCGTCTCGACGACAACCGGACAACGGCGCCCTCAACCGCGTTGGCCTCCGCCTCCGCTGCCGTTTGCATGCGCTAGGAGCCTGGGAGGTTGGGGAGGCGCTGCCTACTGGATTGCTGGGTAGAGCTTGTTGGGCGAAACACCCGAAATTTCGGAAATTTCATTCCGGAATAGCGAACCCTGTAGGCAGCATAGTAGTAGTTGTGGGACTGCAAGTAGTACCTGCTTGTCCCCTCGAAAAAAAACTTAGTACCTGCTTAGCCAATCACTGTGAATAGGGCAAAATTTGTCCTAGCTAACACACATTGACCAGCATGACTCAATATATGAGCTAGCACAATGAGCAGGTTAGCTAGACAATGCTCATGATACCCAAAAAGCACAAATTTAAGAAAGAAATTATTCAGTTGCCCCCGGTTGATCTTGTGTTGATAACTTGAGCACTTCACAGTCCATGAGCTGCCTTCAAAATCACAAGTACAACCGGGTGGTTATCACTATATATGGAATCTCCAATCTTGACATGGATACTGGATTGGAATAAAAGGATCAAAGAACAAGAAAAATCTGCATCCACCATCAGGACTGTTGGGGAAGTAAGCGGAGATGAATCCGACGACCGTTTGTGCGCAGCAAAGATGGGAGGAGAACCAGGTCCCACTAGGCGTGCCATTTTGTTTGGAGAGAGAATTTAACTTTGATCTCTCCGCCCAGCGAATTAAAATGAGATAAGATGTGTGGGCGTGCCAGTGTACTAAGTACACAAAAATAAAATGGACGAAGGAAAATACATTTATTATAATTCTTGAAGAATTACAAAAAATACAATATCCTTTGTCAAATGCGCTCCACGGCCCAAAGGCAAGGTGGATCTGACTTAGCGATTGTGCTCTCCTAGTTCCCGGGGTCTCGGAAGACACCCGGTTAATTACTCTCACGGGTTAAACCCGTGAGATACCTCCGATTAAGCTACGCTGGTCGTCGTCGTCTGTCTTCGCTTCACGTTCTCCCATGCATGATGGTGATGGTGGTGTAGACGATGTGTGTGGGCGCCGGCAGCGGTCGTCGGTATTGGTGACGTCATCTTCATATAGACTCCGCCCGCCCTGCCATTCAGCCTCGTCGGTGGAGGTAAAGATGGTGCTCGTAGTGGGGACTAGCATGGCATTGGCTGGGGTGGGAATAAGACAACGGTGTCAGTAGTGGTGCCAGAGCTCGAGTATGCTCATGGTGACCATGAAGAGGTCATTAGCGAAAGCACGAATGACATCGGTGGTGGCGTCGAGCT
This sequence comes from Oryza longistaminata, assembly GCA_009805545.1. NCBI lineage: Eukaryota > Viridiplantae > Streptophyta > Magnoliopsida > Poales > Poaceae > Oryza > Oryza longistaminata. Next base: position 10,870,878 of record CM020185.1, on the reverse strand, counting down.
TGAGAGTATATATGCCGACGATGGTCACGAATAAGTCATCAGTGTGTGTATTGATATCGCTAGGAGCAACAGATACACTGGTGGAGATTCCAAGCTTGTGGTCACTGGTGGTTGGGGTAGCATCACCCATCGAGTCTCCCCTGCAAGTGGTTTTAGGGGATGTTAGGGGCGTAGCCTAGCCTGGGAACGATGAGATGCGTTCCAGGAGCTGGGTGGCCCTCTTATATATGAGCCGACAATCGGGGCCAAACTCAAATGATGTTGAGCCGCCTCCGATCGCAGTGGCTTGACTTGGGAGTGCACCGACGGCGGCCACGAAGAAGCCATACGTCACGTGTATTGGCACTGCAGAGTGACAGGCATCGGTTGGGATGCCGAGCTCGTGATCAGTAGACGGTGAGGTGAGGATTCATATGAGGATGACGCCGGTGGCGGCGACGAGTTGGAGGACCTTGCCATCAGCAAACAAGCAGTAGACGTCGGGGCATATATGTATATATATGTATAAGGGTTTCGTCATCGAACGGATGAGGTTGGCGAGCGTGATGGCCGTTGTCGCTGGCGTGAGGATGACTTCGGTAGTGACGATGGACACGAGGTCATCTTCAACCGGTGGAGACGCCAAGCATGTTCGTGACAATAGCCGACGGCTCCAAACTTGCACGTTGGAGATGAATGCATGATTGGCGCCGGCAACGACTACAAGGCCGGGTTCGTCAACGGTGGAGAAACAATCGGCGCCAATGGCGATGACCAGGAACAGGTTTCGCCATTGGTGGCAGCCGTGAGGAGAAACATATGCCAATGATTGATGACGAAGACAAGGATACTTTCGGTTTGTGAGCGAGATCGCATCACCGGTGTCGATGGCAAATCATGGAGACGCCCCTGGCCATGCGAGTCTGAGAGTATGACCGACGATGGCGACGGGTCGGAAGTCGTCGTCAATGGCAGTGTGCATATAAAGATTTTATTATCGAGTGATCGAAACCGGCGAGCGTGACACCGTAGCTGTTGGTATCATGGTATGAGGATGATCCTAACGTGCCGAAGCGAAAGTGTCGTGGACGGACAGCACGATGACCTCGGCCCCGACTGAAGAGAATGAATCATGGCCAGACCTGGCGAGATTGCATCGTCGGTGATGGTGAGTGGATGTTGGCGGCGTCACGAGGCAGGGACTGCAGCCGACAAGGCAGGATATCCGACATCTCAGTGACATGGTGGTACCGGGCAGATGACGTCACCAGTGGCTGGCGTCTCCAACGAGATGGAGCAACATGACCTCCAGCGGCATGGGTTGACAGCGTGTGCGTCGCATTGGCGCCGAGGATGGCTCTGCTACCATGGGAGCTCGATGTCGGCGTCCATTGACGGTGTTCCTGATCCACGTAGCTCCATGCGGATTGGCAGGACGATGTGACCGAAGACGAACAAAGAGATGGCATCTTGCTTCCCCGGAACCATGGGCGAACGCCAGTCTCGTGCATGCATACATGAACTGCAACAGGGAATAAAGAAAAGAAGAATGACTAGGTAATGTTACCCATGCAAAATTGGAGAAGCATCGTCTATATGGACGAGGTCGCCAGGCCGCCGAGGTGTTGTGGTGAGGTCGCCACCGCCGAGGTCGCGTCTTGCTGCTTGTCGCTGGCCGATGTACCACCGATGGATGATTGCCTCTGGTTATCTCTGCTTCAGTGTGTGTTTGCTCTACTGCCAAGGCTGATCACTGCGCAACCTGGCAACGGCAGCGGCATGAACGGACAGGCCGATGGTGAGGACGCGCAGCTTCTGGCCAGGGCTGTGTCTTGTCTCCTCCATCTTCTCTCTGCTGCCTCCATTGCTCATAGCCGACACACACGATGCCTCCCATGCACCATGGCTGATGGCTGTACTGCTTCGAACTTTTCTAGCTACATATGTGTGTCTCCTGCTATCTCCTTTGTGTGTTCCCTTCCTCCCGTCTCTGTTCTCCTTCTGATGCTCCTGTGTCCCTGGGTGTGTGTCCTTTTTATAGTGGAGATCTAGAGGAGGCGGTTCACAAGCCAGCTCTGTGCATGGGTCGATCGATACGGCCAGCCAATTGATCGATTCTGTATAAGATTTTTATCTTTTTCCATATGCTGTGATTACCGATTAGTAGCCATCCTGCTCAATATATTTTCCTTCTGAGCATACTGCGCCGGCGACTCCTTTCCGATCCGGCGTGATATATGGATCGATTGTTTCTTTGTATTCGTATACACGTACGTGATGCTCATGGCAAGGAAAATTCATCCAGATAGCTATCTTGCCTTTTAATTTCCTATGTTTCCATGCAAACATGTATTTGGTTTCCATGCAATCCACTGCCGGCAAATCACCATGATTAACATCCTCTAATGACAATGCTACAGTGGCATGTTTCCACTCACATGAAAACATTCACACCTTTTTCCTTTCACCAGCCAACCATGAAATTAATTGTATCGATCACCCTATACCAAAATGTCGTGAGTATGTATATACTGGAGCAACCGACGGCAAGCGTCTCACAATATTCATATTCATACGTATACGTCATGGACGCCAGGTTGTGTCATTAGTGATAATTAATCACCAATTTCGTTATTATATCGCCATTCACAAAATTAATTCTTTGACACACTCCATTTCTTTCATATATAAAAAAAATGTACAAAATATCGTCGAACAATGGCTTGTGTGCGCAGTGTGGTAGTGTTATAGCAGTCATGCTGACGCCCTTTCGTACTGTAGCAATTGCAAAACACTGTAGCGCTGCTCACGTTTCACTGTTCCCCTCTGCCATTTCTTTACTTGCTGCTTTGGGTTCTTTCACTTCCACTCCAGAAAATAGGCCTTAATTGCTACTGGTGACTGGTGAATGCCGATACTAGTGAGTAGTGACTGTGAGTTTCCTTCTTCTATCTTCTCTCTTCGATTGGACATAATTTTGTTTTCCAAGATTACAACCAGGGTTCAGAGCAAACCCATGTGGTTACTGATTGACAGACAAATTCGATGTATGTGGATGAAGGTATGTACATAATTTACCACAAGACATTTCACTCTGCATGTTTTATTTACTAATTAATTATGTAACGCTTAGTCTCTCCTATAATAGTCTCCAGGAGCACCATGATTTCATCAATGCAAATCACCCAAAGTATTAACAGAAACTTTATAGATGAATCCAGTTCCAGTATTGGTTTGGCATTGAGCAAGAGTAACATCGTATGATGCTTCCTGATGCATTTTGTCCTTATTATTTATTGTCATATTCTAAACTGTGTGTTGATGTATTCAGGTAGACAAATATTCTCTTTTCCCAGCTGGCAATGTATCTATGTTTACCTACAGGTATTTACTTCTTTTTTTTTTGCGTCAATTTGCAGGCTGTGCTACTGCTTCCGTTGGGAAACCGTTCTGCACAATTAGAAGAACCTGGTATAATATATATATATATATATATATGGTATTACATTGTAAAGTTTGTTCCCAGAGGTGATCTTTTATGCTTTAAATGTCTCCAGTTCTTTTTATCCAATGTACATTACATAGTTCTATTCCTACCAACACTGTAAAATTAATGATTTAGGTTGTATCTAAAAAGAGATCAGAGGTGCCCTAACTATTCTGCTCCCACAATGGATGCATAATAGGCCACAGAAGCCATTGATCTCCATCGTCAACAATATTGTCCTAAAATGTCTCACTTAGGGAATTTACTGTATCTATTTTTTCCTTTGCCTAGGGCCATTGGTTTGATTGTACTTGAGTTAGTCAACATGATAAAAGAACAATTTGATTTAGACCAATAAATGTTCAACTAATTAATAGCATTGCATAAGTATTGTTTTGATCTAAATACACTTAACAAATTTTGTGGTCCTCATTTTACTAACGCCCAACTACAAATCAGTACACAACATCAATATTATTCTCCTTTAGAGATATTCATACAGGTCTACAATATTATACTATTGAAAATCTTCTTCAGAGATGTTCCCACGGAATACCATCATGAGGACAAAAACATCCAACATAATTTTCATCTTAATTATATTTTATAAGTTTCCGCCGTAACGCGCAGGGTATCATCTAGTTTTATTTGACTTGGCCACACCTCCACCAAACGTTGACGTGCACTAGTGCACCGTACAGCTGCATGTAGGTATGGCTATCACCGATCCAACGAATTCGGATCGTGTGCAGTGAATGCAAGTTACGCAACTTAACAACTGCAAGCATCGCTGCTCGGTTGGCTAGCATCGCTGATGAGCGAGCATCGATCCCTGGGATCGTCACCGGCGCGTCTCACCGAGATTTATTCCCAAATAATTTTCCAGCTTTCCCGTGCCAGCGCCACAATAGTAGAGTGACGTCTCGTGCTCTTCCGATCTCCCCCCTTCCCCCAGCGGCGATGCCCAGTTTGCCCCCACCCTCCTCTCTTTTACTGATCCGTTTTCTTGCAACCATTCCCATTCCTCTTCTCCGTCCAGAATTCAGATGCAAGTAAAATCCCTTCCACTTCCTCACCACGAACTAGCATCTCATCAATGGAGATTGTTTCGTCCTCCATGGCTACCGCTGGTCAAGATGAAGGCGGATCCACGCTGTTGCATCTCTGATGAATGTCTCGTGTGCCCAGTGTTGTAGCAGCCATGCTGACGCCCTTTCGTAGGGCCTCTTTCTTATACCTACTTTTCTTTACTTGCTGCTTTGAGTTCTTTCACTTGCGCTCCAGAATGGGGGCCTTAATTGCTACTGCTGACTGGTGAATGGTGATACTGGTGAGCAGTGACTGTGAGTTTCCTTCTTCTATCTTCTCTCTTCGATTGGACATAATTTTGTTTTCCAAGATTACAACCAGGTTCAGATCAAAACCATGTGGTCACTGATTGACAGACAAATTCGATGTATATGGATGAAGGTATGTACATAGTTTACCACAAGACATTTCACTCTGCATCTTTTATTTACTAATTAATTATATGCAACGCTTATTCTCTCTTATGATAAGATCCAGGAGCACCATGATTTCATCTATGCAAATCACCCAAAGTATTAACAGAAACGAAGTACATGGCATCCTATTACTGTTCTTGCTTCTAAGAACTTTATAGATGTATCCAGTTCCAGTACTGCTTTGGCATTGAGCAAGAGTAGCATCGTATGATGTTTCCTGATGCATTTTGTCCTTATTATTTATTGTCATATTCTAAACTGTGTGTTGATGTATTCAGGTAGACAAATATTATCTTTTCCCAGCTGGCAATGTATCTATGTTTACCTACAGGTATTTACTTCTTTTTTTTTTTGCATCAATTTGCAGGCTGTGCTACTGCTTCCTCTGGGAAACCGTTCTACACAATTAGAAGAACCTGATATAATATATATATGATATTACAATGTAAAGTTTGTTCCCAGAGGTGATCTTTTATGCTTTAAATGTCTCCAGTTCTTTTTATCCAATGTACATTACATAGTTCTATTCCTACCAACACTGTAAAATTAATGATTTAGGTTGTATCTAAAAAGAGATCAGAGGTGCCCTAACTATTCTGCTCCCACAATGGATGCACAATGGGCCACATAAGCCACTCATCTCCATCGTCAACAATATTGTCCTAAAATGTCTCACTTAGGGAATTTACTGTATCTATTTTTTCCTTTGCCTAGGGCCATTGGTTTGATTGTACTTGAGTTAGTCAACATGATAAAAGAACAGTTTGATTTAGAGCCAATGAATGTTCAACTGAATAGCATTGCACAAGTATTGTTTCGATCTAAATACACTCTTTAACAAATTTTGTAGTCCTCTTTTACTATTGTCCAACTACAAATCAGTACATAACATCAATATTATTCTCCTTTAGAGATGTTCATACAGGTCTACAATATTATATTGAAAATCTTCTTCAGAGATGTTCCTTCAGAGATGTTCCCTCAGTATTACTTATGGTCTCCAAACACCGTTTCTATATAACATCACCAGGACAAAAACATCCAATATAATTTTCATCCTAATTCACTTTTATAAGTTTTCCGCCGCAACTCGCGGGGTATCATCTAGTAATAAGAGCGTTTCAGCCGGCGATAAGCCTGCTCAGCTTGTCACTTTCTGACGTGGAGGATAGACAAAAGATGAGAGAGAGAGAGTAGCAAGCGCTTAGCCAAGAGCTAGCACCGGCACAAGCTCCTATATAAGACACAGCCAATAGTGTTCATTAGTCATTTATTCTCACCTTTGGCATTGGAGAAGAGAAAAATGGTGGGTCCTCTCTCTACATAATAAAATGAATATTTTGTATTAGAGTATGTGTGCTTTTATTTCTTTGATTATTTTATGATGACGTTGTGCTGGCTTATAGCTAACTCATATGTTTGTTATTAAACCTGCTCTAATCTAGGCGCGTCGCCGCTCGCTCGGCTCTAGGAGAGCACGATCTGTTCCCCTCTCCCTTTCTCATGATGGCGGTGGCAGCGTGTTCTTGGCGGCGGGTTCATTGCGGCGGCGAGGAGGAGAACGAGGAGGAGGAGGTGGGGGCGTAGATCTGGCGGGCGGCAGCGGGTTCTTGGCGGCGGGTTCTTTGCGGCGGCGGCGGGTTCCTATGCATCAACCTCACTAGTCTTGTGGCACTTACAGGAAATGACCAACACAAACTTTGGCACTAGAGAGAACATTGCAGTATGACGAAGAGGGTTCTCGTTCCTAATTCTCAGGTTTCTGATAAAAGCAGAACCTCTGCACTTCTCATTTTGACAAATCCTGGACAACTGAATTTTGTATGATGATGGTTCTCTATTTTCTGTTCAAAATACAAAGTACATGTACTGCCTGAAAGGACTGTAAATGCATCAAAAGAGGATGATCATTATCTAAAAAAAAATCAAAAGAGGATGGTGTATTGTAGTTTGATCATGATGGTAGCCCTTGTTTGTAATCTGAAATATTTAATCTCTGTAAAACGTTAAGAGCTTGGAAGGATAGTAGTGCAGATGCTATAAGCTGTAATTTGACACCTTTTTTGTTGTTCAAATTGCAAGAAATTATGATCCCTTTGTAATCTGTACTATGAATTTTTCTATCTGAAATACAAATGGCGTGTTAGGTGTTCTGAAATATGCATTCTGATGGATGTGTTAAAAAATGTGATTATTTATCTGATTCCATTGATAAATAAAATATGGAATTGTGTAATCCAAAATTTTAAATGTCTGAAATTGTATAGTCAAAGTGTCGAAACTTGATTTCGGCAATACTAAAAGGGGTTGCGAACAAGCAGGAAAGTGGATGGGTTATGAGACAAAAGATTTATACAGGTGCAGGCCTTCTCGATGAGAAGTAATACCCTACTCCTGTCCGGAGAAATATTTCGCCGATTGTAGTATTGATCTGACGATCTCAAGTGTGGTATGCCCCAAAGAGCCATGCTCTCCTTATATAGTTAGAGGAGTTAGGATTACAAGATAGAGATCTTATCCCATACGGTTTAATTCTTTATAACTACTTTACAATCATAGCCGACTAAGATTACAGGATATTTACTTGATACACAAGATAATACAATACCCAAGTCTTATCCTAAAGGACAACATGATTACAGTTTTACAGTTAAGTAGCTTTGTTATGTAGTCCTTTTTTTTCGAGGACAAGGAAGATCTTTATTCAGGATTTAAATCAACTCTTACAAGCTATAGTAACTCATCACAGTTATTCTCTAACCAGATTTTTGAGCAGGCTTCATAACGAGCCTTATTAGCTAAAGAATGACTGACTGAGTTTACACATCGGTGAACTTCTCTGACCAAGCTAGATCTCCCTGTCTCCAGTCATGAGGTCACACACCTCCCTGACTAAAAAGACCTGATCTGACAAGATTTTCTCTTTCATTTGTATCAATTGCAAAGCCTCCAAGCAATCTGTCTCTACTATAATCGGCCGTACAGTCCATTGGATTGCCAGTAATCCACGATCCCAGATTCCCAGGCGACTGCATCATCTCCACAATTCCCGGTGACTGCTCCTCGTCGGCTCCACGATCCCCGGTGACTGCGTCGGCCACATGTGCAGGTCTGGGTTCGATGCCTACCAGGGTGTATGCTGCAGCTGCATCATCCGTGGCGCGAGATACCGTCTAGTTTACAAGATGAATGACCAACTTGCATGCATCGTGATAAGTTGTGGTACCAACGGTGTAATTTCATCTTTATTGTTCTATATTAAGTCTGTTCAATTTTGTATGAGCAAATAATGATTTCCATAAAAACAAGGGACAATCAACATTTATAAACAAAAAAAAATGTTCTTTCCGGTTACGACTGTCGTTCCCTCTTCAGCTGCTGCAGTGTGCCGATGGCCTTGCTATGTAATTTTTCCTTTACTTCCATTAGGGAGCATGAGTGATCCCATCGAATGATGAACTCCAGGAGAGAATTTACATCTGGCACCGGCAGGCCAAAAATTCTACAAGTATAGCGTACAGCTAGGTTGCAGGGATCATCTCCACATGCTTTCTACAGATGCTACCGTTCAAAATCGATGAGACAAGGATTTTACACAAATTTGAGACCTGGCCTACCGTTTTTTCTAAAATTTTCGCCCCAATTACATAGTGCGCGCACCATTATGCACACATGCACACCACACTAACGCACCTGCGAGCGAGCGCACCCCCCTTACCACATGCTCACAGGACCTATCGTTTTTCTGACTTCACTGGGACTCCCTTGTACATGCCCACACGCTGCTTCAGGTCATCTCGGCGTGGCCTGGTGACCGTGTTGTTCGGATCAAAGAGGAGCACCTCCTCGAATGCCTTGAGCGCGGACTTCAGATCTTTCTTTTGCTCGTACGTACGCGTCCCCGAGGTTGTTCCAAGCTGTCACATAGCCTGGCTGCCTTCTCAAATTGCTGGATCGCCTTGTCGAGTTTGTTATCCCGTTTGTAGCTGACTCCCAGGGCATTGTACACCTGACAGACAAGGTGAAACAGTTAGAGGAAGAATGAGGGGATTCTACTTTATGCCTCATCTGGATGGTCTAGTGCATGGCCAGGATATTGGCCTCCAAATGACACCTTAGGGAACCGTCTTCTAATGTTTTGACTTTTGAGTCCAAAAGCACAATTGAAGAGAGCATGTAAGATAATGATAATCTGCAGTTTGCATGCGAAATTCTCATCCCAGGTGAAGGACACAGGTCAACTTTGGTCAGGAATTTCACACGGGATCAGAGCTGTATTGCATTCCATCGTCACCGGAGAGCGAGATGCAAGTGATTGATCTGGTCCTGAAGTCAAGTTATCCCTTCAGGACAACAGATCGACCTAATGGTGTGTGTTTCTTAGTGGTTCTTCAAGTTGGCAATCGGTTTGTTGGTCTAGCTGACACCCTGCAGTTTGTGTATATGCTAGAACGCCACAATTCGGTATGGATTCGTTATGAGACAACTTCAAGATGCACAGATCTGACTGCGAAAATTATCATCTCCGGGTTTGTAGTGCTCGATCGACGCAGTTTTATGGTATCGGATGCTGCAACATTTGACTGCTTGTTGCTCAACATGGACAGCTTGGAATGGACCATTGTGAAGGCATGCCAATGGTATCGCTACGGCGCATTATTTGTTAGGTCTCTATGCATCCATGGCTTCGTATACACGCTGTTCAATGGAGGCATTCTTGCTTTCGAATTGGTCGTCAGCGAGAACGATGGTTCATACTACCTTGATGCTCCTATCTTCTTGAGGGCTTGGAGCAAGATTGTCAGGGAGAGGAGCATGATTTGCTTTGCTTCGGTTGGTCAGGATGATGACGATGATCACAGCTGTGATCACTGCCTTGTGTTCTGTCTTGCTCGTGGTGGATACCCCCGCGCAGGCTATTCTTCTACGGTTAGAAAAATGCTGTACGATGATGTTCAGATCACCATGATCCAGGTGATGACTCGTGAAACAGGACGAGGAACTAGAGAACCTGTGAGGCCGCCTCGGTATGTGGATGTGTGCACTAACTCTGTCGAATGGATGCAAGCTTGTTGGGTTTTCGTTGCATGAAAAAACAGAGCTTGTATCTTTTGATCCGTTGTTGATCAGAGGGATGGATATACCCTACGAATGTTTATGCACAATTTGAAATTAGTAGTGTGTTTATCTATCTAGAGGATGGTAGGCTAAGGATCTCTTGGGTTTGGGGCGGTTTGTATGGAGATTAATTACTTAACTACAAGGTGATAAGCTGGTCTTTAGGCTGTCCCTTTTGTGTTTATTTATTTTTGCCGCATGAAAAATCTTAATATTTACGCGTGTTTTAGGTGGTCCCTTTTTGTGTTCATTTTTTTTAAGCATGAAAATCCTAATATTTGCACGTGTTGCTAACATATTAATGTTAGCTGGTTCATATGGGCAACGACCCCGCCTCCCTCCCTCCTTCACCTCACACCGCCCAAGCGGGCTGCCGGAAACCGCGTGGCTGTAAGGACACCTAGTGGTGGGGCCTTCCTTTCTCTCGAGGTTGTGGCGTCGGAGCTCTTGAAAAATGAAAAAGCATCGAGAATAATTATAAATATGAAATATTACGTCTCCATGAAAAATTTTATGCTAATTGCGCAAGGACTAATTTAAATTTATATGAAGAAAGCCTGGTAAAAGAAAGAATAAAGTTAGACAAAATAACTAATGCAAAATGATAAATAAAAGAAAATAGTCCACACAACAATTTGACTACTATATCTTATAGTCCACCTAACCCTTGTACTACTAATATTAAAAGAAAAAAATTTAAAAATGAAAAAAATTCGGCAAATTAAAGGGAGACGGCGACGGCAACCGACAGATCGACGTGACGACGTCCATCCGCGCTCGCCTCGCCATCAATCCATCCAGGCCAACCCAGCTCGTGCACGTATTTCTTGGTGCGACATTGCCATCCGCCCACTGGGTTTTCTCCCCCATCATGTGGTCGCCGCTATATATCATCACGCATTAAGATAGTCAATTTTATCAACGGCCGATCGGTCGACACAGAGGCGAGATCCACGCGAATCTCAATGATCTATAGTACGTATTAAGCAGCAGGTGTTTGCGTCGCCAGTGACGCGGCAACCACCGTTACGGCAAGCGAAACGGTTTGGGGGAGAAATTCTCTGAGGAACTTGACAAAACGGAGATACAGGATGAGAAAAAAAATTGAGGCATTGAACACTGTAAATCTGTAATAAGATGCAGAGCAATTCGAACATTGCGGAAATGTGGCGCTAATGATTGTACTTGTGCTCAAAACAAGGCATGAGGATAGAATGTAAGCAACCACTGATAAGCTTTACAGCCTTATCCCCGCAGAGACTTGCAGTGCACGGACAGCAATCTGGCCTGCTCAAAAAGAAGCGAAAACAATACAGTTGTTTATCGGCGAATGCCAAGAATCAAACATCTGTATACTCTTCACTGAAAAGGGAAAAGGAAGGAAAGATTTACTTATCTCCTCAAAGAATGCAAAATTTTATTCCATGGAGAACATGAATTGCCTCGGAGGGGAAAAAAATCATGTAAAAGAGATAATTACATGTAAAGAATGGCCAAAAAATTGTTAATGATCTTGTGCTGAACATGTTTACAAATCTCTTCGGCTTCTCCAGCTAGCTTGGCTCATCTCGTCACTACAATCTCGGCTGCCGAATTCTCTCAGCTGGAACAATCTAATTTCTTCGGACTGTGGTTCTAAGAATACTTCACTGCGGCCAGGTTGAAGGCCATTGTTCAAGTTAGAGTCTGCTAAACTATCTAGTGCTCTAACCACCTGAGAGATGCAAAGGAAACATCACATTTTGGTCTTTGGGTGTCATTAGTTCATAAATGAATTTGGATGTGTTCATTACCTGCCCCATCCGCGGTCTCATTGCTGCAGAATGACGAATGCATGCAGCTGCAGCTCCTATCATATGATACATCTCATTTTCATCAAACCTGTTTTCCATCCTTGGATCAGGGAGGTCACCAAATTCTCGATGTTCAATTGCCTTGAGGAGAAGGGGCCGAGCCTGAAAATTTTCAACATGAATTAGGTTTGCTTTAAGATCATAACACTGGTAAATTAATCCCAGTCCAAATGCTTCAAACTCATGATGAAAATTAGAAGTCCATATAGGTTCACACGGGTACGGTAATGACATTACTATTTGTGTTATTGTTCATATTAGATGGACCAGCATATTTTATGTTCACATTATACAACGCAAAAAGCTATCATGAAACCCTTCAGACCAGATAATAACCAGAAGGAATGTCCTATACTTAGGTGTCACTTGTGCACTGCATCAATTCCATTATGATTGATATGCAACTATCTAAATAGGTACATGATAATTGGTGTCTTTCTCTCTGTCCTTCAAATTGCTCAAGTCCTTGCCAAAGTTCTCCTCTAGCTTCTTTCATGACTCATCACAGCTTATGGTTGTAACACTGCATTAAATAAGTCTCTGCTTTTTGTGTGCCACTCTGGAAGAATAATCAGGCTGCCTACTTTTGTAAAAGCTCCAACCCCTGGAACTTTTAGCTAACTTGGCTCTCTCCATATCATTTCCTCAGACGACATATTACGAAAGTGGGGCCAACGAAAGGACTAACAGATTACAGCTGCTAGAAGTATATTGGCAACATTGTAAATAAAAGAATTGAAAGGTTGATTGGCTTTTAAGAGAAAAGGCAAACTAATTACATGCCACCAGGGCTTATGAAGTTGCATATACCAGAACCTACAAATCTGGGTATTTCACCTGAACAGGTATAGTGATCAGCACTGTGGAACAGAAAATCAGCAACCAAATCATTAAGCAGATTATATGGACCTATAGGGAATGTCTTGTTTATATTAAAATTAATGCAGGTGGAACACTCAATCCTGTCATTTTTAGAAAATCTCAATCAAACAAACACATGCTAAAAATCTGAATGTATGCATAACTAGGACCTAAACTGAGTCAAATAGAAAGTTCAGAATATTTTTTAAAACTCACCCACTCAACAAGGCTCTCATCTCCCAGTGGCTGGGAAGCATCAACAGGTTTTCTTCCTGTAATAAGCTCCAAAAGAACGACTCCAAAAGAATATACATCAGATTTTGCAGTCAACTTGCCAGACAACGCATACTCTGGAGCCAAATACCTGCAGAGGGCATACTACATTTGTTAATCAAAATGATATTTTTAGATCAGATATTAGCCATAAAATTCCGGAGAACTGCGAGACTTTCGCTATACTCGCAAGTTGACATACCCAAATGTACCCATGACACGTGTCGTGACATGCGTATTGGAGTCAGCTGCTAGCCTTGCAAGTCCAAAATCAGAAACCTGGCATTGTTGGAGAGGGGAAATTAGAAGAAAAAAAAAAGTACATAGAATCACATTAAAGTGTCTGGCGATGGAGGTCATACACCAAGTAATAGCATACCTGAGCTTCGAAGTTGTCATCCAATAAAATATTGGATGATTTAATATCTCTATGTATAATCCGAGGATGACCTGATGAACAAAGCAGGGCAATACTAAGAAAACAATCCTATTTGAGGGAAATGGATTAGTTTAACAAAGGAAAGTAGTATTACAGTCTTCATGCAGATAAGCAATTCCACGGGCTGCTCCGGCCGCAATCTTAACCCTTGTTCGCCAATCAAGAACTGCCGCTTCACTTACTGCAATTTCATGGGCATGTTTAGTGATCAGTTAAGAAAACTCAGCCTCAGTGAAGCTAGAAACAAATTTAAAAAATCAAGGCTACTAGAACTGATAAAAGATTCTTACCATGGAGATGGTAATAAAGCGTATTGTTTGGAACAAAATCATAAACAAGCATCCGCTGGCCATCTGCTATGCAGTAGCCTACTAGTGAAACCAAATGTCTATGATGTACTCTGCTGATAGTATCAACTTCGGCCTTGAACTCACGTTCGCCCTGCTCATTCCCAATCTTGAGCTTCTTGACAGCCACAAGGCGATTGTCTGGCAAGATGCCCTTGTAAACACACCCAAATCCACCTTCTCCCAAAAGGTTTTGCTCTGCAAAGCCATTTGTGAATTCTGCCAAATTTTCTGGGGTGAATAGCATCCTAGAGTACCCAATCGCAGAATCAGCTGGTGAATATGGATACCCATGGCTCCCCGCACTGAACAACCTGACCGGATGATATCCAGGTGATATGAAAAATGCATCTGACAGTACAAACAATTGGCATCAAGTTCGATGGATAAAATTAGGATCCATACATATAGTTGTACACTAAAACACTTCGATGCTCAAGTTTTGTACCTGATGTTAGCGAGGATCCACCGGAAGAGGGAAAGTAGTTTGGCGGTGGCGGCGGAGCTGGCTGCTGCGTCGGCAGTGATGCAGGAGGCTCTATCCGCCGGCGCTTCTTCTTGACGAACCAAATTGTAGCGCCGACAAAGCTGAGCATGGCAAGCCCGGCAAGTGCTACAATTGTGGTGGCTGCCTCCCTCGATATCTCGATGTTCTTCCCGGCGCCACTTGATGCGCGGGTCGAATTCGAATGCGACCTCGCAGATGACCGCGGCACGTAATGCGGCTTGATGTGATTACGCGGCGGCGGTGGAGAGGCGATTCTTGGTGGGGGAGGAGGCGGATAGACTACAGCAGCAGGCACTGGAGCTGGAGCGGGCGACGACGACGGTGGGTGAAATGGAGGTGGCGATGGCGGCGAGAAGGTCTGAGGCGGAGGTGGGGGGAGAGACGGCGGCGGGGGTGATGGGTACACGCGGGGCTGGACGCGCGGCTGGTCAGTTGTCATCGGCGGCGGCGGCGCTTGCACCTCCACTTGGGGAGGCGGCGGGGGTGGGGACGGCGGCGGAGACGGCGG
>CM020185.1:10836869-10855975 GCA_009805545.1 Oryza longistaminata | reverse complement strand
GAGCGATGGGGAGGAGCGTCCGGCGGCGGCGGCGACAATGCCGGCGGCGGCGATGACGGAAACGACTCTGGCGGAGAGGAGACCGGAGGTGGGCTACTCACCGGCGAAGCTGACGTCGCCGGAGGCCAAGAATGGTACGACGCGGAGACCGGCGGCGGCGAGGAGGAGGAAGACGAGTACGGGCAGGCGCGGGCGCGGCGCCGGCTGCGGCTGCGGCTGCGGCTGGCCATACTCCCCATCGGCGCGGCGTACGCCGACAAGGCCATCTTCGGAGGCAGGAAGGGATCCGCGTAGGCTCCGCCCATCCCCATCCCCACCACCAACCTCCTCAAGAATCTCCACGGCAGCGAAGCGTGGACGCGCAGTAGGCAGGGGATCTGCAGCTCCCCGCCGACGCCAGATCTCGCCCGCCCGGCTGCCCCAATCAGCAGCCGCCCACCGAACTGCCGCAATGGAGCCTTCCACCCACACCCGCCCCGGCGGGCCCCGACAGCGAACGGGCAACGCGCCTCGGAGATCCAAATCCCCAGATCACGGCGAGCTTGACCCCAGCCCAATGGGCGCAACGCGGCGCCTGACCAAGAATCCGCAGCAGCCACAGAGCTCCTCCTCAGCGCCCTCGAGCGCGGCGAGATCCCAGCCCGCGCCGGAGAGCGATCGATCGATCTCTCCCGCCCAATGCAATGCAGCAGCCACCGCCCCACCTCTCGGCTCACCTCACCACGCCGAGCTGCTCATCCCCCTTCCCCTCTCCTGCCTTGGTGTCCGTGGCTGGACAGTAGAGCAGAGAGTAGTATAATTCTCTCTCTCTCTCTCTCTCTCTCTCTCTCTTTTCCTGAGAAGAAAAAAAAACGTTGTCTTTGGTGTGTGGTGCGTGCGAGGGGTTGGTGCGAAGTCTATGGGAGATAGCTGGACTGAGGAGAGCGAGCAGTACAGCAGGCAGCGTACAGCATCGGGAGTTGAGTTCGAGTTGAGGAGAGGAGGAGACGCCTATTTGAGAGTTGTGCCAAGCTCAACTCCCGATGCTGTACGCTGCCCTGCCTGTACTTCTCCTTCCTCATGTACCAGCTATTCTCCCATAGACTTCGCACCAACCCCTCGCACGCACCCCCAGCACACCCCCCAAAGAAAACCCAAACCGGTGGGCCGAAGAAGAGAGCAGAGAAGAGAGAAAAGATAACTACGTAAACGAAGAGAAAAAAACTTCAAAGAACCCAAAAAAAACAAATACTGCGTATTTCTCGTGCATGGGTAGTCCGCTAGTGCTCCACGCCCACCAGGCACACCACCACTGGCTCGCCGGCCCCGTCTCGCCCCCGCGCCGTGCGTCGCGATCGGCAAGCGGAAAAGTGAGTGGAAGTGCGAGTGTGCCAGCGCGCGGTCGCCGACCACCGATTCTTGTAAAATAAAAAAAGATCAAAAAATTTGCAAATTCCCCAATAATCTATGCAGCATCTCATCACCAGATCTGCTGATTGAGCAATCGCAAAATAAGCGGAGGAGAATCCACCTCCACAAGCTGATAAGTGGACAGCATGAACTACGACACTGTTGTAGTGTTGTAGAGAAAACGACTGACGTAGCACCCCAAATTCGTCCACACCATTAAACATCCCTTTAGTTCGTAATGATCTGTCATAAAATTGACTTGCACTGAAACATCTAATTCCCCATTCCCGTCGGGTACGCTCAATTATGCACAAAAAAAAAATTCAAGAAACGAAATGATTTTTTTTTTTGTCACTCAGGGAATCAAGAATCCAGCACCATACATGTCAGGGGTGTCGAGAGGTCGCTTTGGTACGTTGGAGAAGAAAACAAGTGGATAGAATCAATTAACTCAGTTAGATGATTAATTGGATGACAAAGGGATGAGTCATCAACTCATCGTTAATTACGTCTTCAGAGAATAATATTTTCCTTGCAGCGTGATAATCATTGATTCGGGGGAATTCAAGCAAGCAAGCCGTATTCTAGGAAGCATAAAATGCTCTGAGCGGACGAGAAAAGTCGAGTATCTGCTCTGAGCTGAGCCAATTTTGTTGAATTTAGGACTTAATTTCATAAAGTCACCAACCCATGCATTACACAGATTATCTAGGTTGTCATAGCACGATCCACCAAATCAACAATTAATTTTTTCTGGTTAACACATAAGCTCTTTCAGAGTGTCTAATTAATATAGGTGCAGATAGATTTAGAGGTCTTATTAATTAACGTAAGCTTTTTTTTTCAGTCTTAGCCCAATGAATTGCTTAACCAAACATAAGTTGAGAAACGTCTAAGGGTCTTCTGGCTAGCTCCACAAGGTGATGAGCTAGATGATCTAGATTCGAAGCATAACTTCTTCTATTTGTGTTATATTAGGTCCTTCCCTAATATTCATCTTTTTTTTATCCTTACTCTAGGAGTAAAACTAGATAAAAAATTAAATCATAGGTGGTTGGTGGAGATAATATACTCTACAATCTTTATATTTTTAGAGCAAGTTTTAAACGATGGAAGTTATTATAATTCGGGAAAGAGAGAGTACACGGTAGTTAGGCTTGACTGCCATTCTTTTCCCTCGAAGTATTTGAACAGTAATTTTGAAGAACTTTTGATGATAAATATATTTAGAAGAACTTTTTATGATAGTATCCCTTCCTAAAATCCTATAATGGCCTTGTTTGGATCCTCCGAACTATTAAATAGCCCTCCGGAATCTTGCTATTTAGGAGTATTAAACATAGATTACCGACAAAACCAATTCCATAACCCCTAGGCTATTTTGCGAGACGAATCTAATGATGTATATTAATCCATGATTAGCGGCTGATTACCGTAGCATCACTGTAGCAAATCATGGATTAATATACCTCGTTAGATTCGTCTCGCAAAATAGCCTATGGGTTATGGAATGAGTTTTGTCAGTAATCTACGTTTAATACTCCTAAATAGCAAGATTCCGGAGGGCTATTAACAGGGCCAATATTCAATCGCGAGCCTTCTAGGATGATAAGTAAGGAGGAATGCGTTTTTACAACATTGCACCTTCTTGTTGAAATATATATGTCTGTCACTGTGTAGATGCAAGCAATTTTTTGATACATGTACAATATGTTCTAGCTACAACTTAATTTAACCCGTCATGGCAGAAGTAATTCAATAATCGGCATGGAAAATGTATACTGCTGTAACTTTTTGAAGGCCAATATACTACTGTTATTATTTATCGGTCATATACCGGTTATTATTTTCGAAGGCCAGTATACTTACGAGTCCCAACTTCCAAACCTCTCGTGTAAGTGTGCGAGTGTTTTTGTCTACATTAACACGAGGTTAGGCAAGTCAAACCCTACAAGATATATGGTACTACTAGTAACAAAGATTCAATTGGAGTTTTGGTCAATGTCAATCAATTCAAGCTGGCCACTGTTAATTTACTCCACAATGCTAATCACAGTAGATTATAATCCCACAAGCATGTAGTAGTTTTTTTTTTTTTTTTGGTAATTTGAAACCATGCCATTATAATTTTTCAAAGTTTAAGATATGCCATCGGTATCTCAATGACATATAGGACCCACGTGAATCAATGACATGTGAGTCAGGATGGCATATCTCAAATTTTGTAAAATTATAATGGCATGGTTACAATTTTCCCTTTTTTTTTCTCTCCATAAGTTCACTTGCATAGGAGCATTACTACTTTCGCGACCGTACGGCATGGTGCGGTCTTAGAGCAAGTTTAATAGTATAGACAGCTGTTGGCTCCAAAACATCTATAGTCAATTTAACAACCAATTTATATAATAGTTACCTATAAACATATACTATACAATTAATATCTGGTCCCACCTGTCATACACACATGTATCTTGGAGTCCGTACTGTAGCTGGCTATAAATTTGTAGGCTGCTCATCTCTCTCCTCTTTTATCTTCTCGAAATGTATTTATAGCTGACTTATAGTCTGCTATTGTACCTGCTCTTAGATCCGTATGTAATGGGATTGGCAAAGAAGGCGATAAAAGATTGACGACACGAGGACGGTTTGAATTTTACAAATTGTTTTGGCATGTAACAGTTTTCGTCAATACTCCCTTAGGTTTTATTTTAGGTTTTATTTTAATTGACATTTTGGATAATAACACGGTCTAAAAAATATATCTTTGACCTTATTTTTCTATTATAATATATATAATAAATAAATGTATGTTTAATAATTATAGTGCTTTGAAAGACAAATCTATACATGTTCTTCTACTTTCTTTAAACTAAATATTTTTAAAGTTATTGATGGTCAAAGTTATAAAAGTTTAATATCAACCTTGTCTAAAACGTCAATTAATATGGAATCAGAGAGAGTAGTAACAAATTGTTGTGGCATTCCTTAAAAAAAATTAGTGCCGTAGTATTAGCACTATACAACTCGTGTACTCCCTTTATCCCATAGAGAATGCATTTTTCAGTTTTTATACATCTTTTGACTCTTTCTTCTTATTTAATTTTTTTATGATTAGTATTTTTGTTATTATTAAAAACAAAACATAAATAATATTTTATTTATGACTATTCTTTTAATTTTTTCATAAGATTTTTAAAAACACGCATGGTCTAATGTTGGACACATAAAAAAACGTTCTTTATTGAACCGAGGGAGTACTATCTAGTAATTGCAACGATACCAGTGGTGATTTTGCTAAATCCTCTCACCTGATTAATGCATAGACCCGGTCCACCAGGGTCTCGCCCGGCCCCACCCCCTGGGCTGGGCCAGCCTGCCTGCCCCCACGTGGTGAGACGCGCGAACCGACGCCATTGGCTGTGGTGTCTGGGCGTGGGCCCCCCGGATCCCCGCGACGTAGTGGCCGTCCGATCCCCCAGTCCCCCACCCTCTGGATCGCAACGGACGGCCAAGATAAGGTGGCCAGCGGCGAGCGGTGGGCCCCCCACGTGGCGCCGCGCCGCGGGTCGCCGCGTTCCGCGGCCGCCTAGGACAGCGAGCCCACGACCATGTGCTGGGCCCACCCACGGCGCGGCCCGCGGCCTTATCCGGAACCGAAGCGCGATGGTTGACTTGACACGCTGTTGTATCGCTTTCTCTTCTCGTTTTTCTGGTAGAAGCACTTAGGGGTGGGTAAAATTAGATCGAACCGAACAACTGGACCGAAAAGACCGAAACCGAAAAATTCTGGTAGCTGTTCGGTCCCAGCCATCGGAAGACCGAATTTATTTCGGGTATTTTGGTTATTGGGCTCGGTTAACCGAATTAATCGAAATGACCGAAATGTGACCTAACAAGCATAGAAGGTCCAATAAGCTCAGTAAAAAACCTTAGGACCCAACCGACCAACCCTACTCCCGTCCTACTAGGCGTCTCGGCCACTCCCTCACAGCGCCGCATTCCCCAATCCCCACCATCGTGCGCGCATTCGTGCTCGCCGCTCGGCCTCCGCCTCTATAGTGCCAGCGCCGCCTCCACCCTCCGCCTCTAGCCCTCCAGCCTCCACCGTGCCGGCACCGCCTCCGCCCTCCACCGCTGAACAACCTGACCGGATGATATCAGGTGAATATGGACAACATGCATCTGACAGTACAAACAATTGGCATCAAGTTCGATGGATAAACTTAGGAATCCACACATATAAAGTTGTACATTAAAACACTTCGAATGCTCAAGTTTTGGTACTGACGTTAGCGAGGATCCCCGGAAGAGGGACAAGTAGTTTGGCGGTGCGCGGAGCTGCTGCTGCGTCGGCAGTGACTGCAGGAGCTCCTATCCGCGGCGCTCTTCTTGACGAACCAAATTGTAGCGCCGACAAAGCTGAGCATGGCAAGCCCGGCCAAGGTGCTACAATTGTGGTTGGATGCCTCCCTCGATATCTCGATGTTCTTTCGCCGGCGCACTTGATGCGGCGGTCGAATTCGAATGCGACTCGCAGATGACGCGCGGCAGATGCGCTTGATGTGTTACGCGGCCGCGGTGGAGAGGCGATTCTTGGGTGGGGGAGAGGCGGAATATGATAAGTAAAAAAAAAGCAGCAGGCACTGGAGCTGAGGCGGGCGACGACGACGGTGGTGAAATGGAGGGTGGCGATGGCGGCGAGAAGGTCTGAGGCGGAGTGGGGGAGAGACGGCGGCGGGGTGATGGGTAGCACGCGGGGCTGGACGCGCGGCTGGTCAAGTTGTCTCGCGGCGGCGGCGCGGTGCACCTCCACTTGGGGCGGCGGCGGGGGTGGGGAGGGACGGCGGAGACGCGCGGAGCGATGGGGGAGGAGCGTCCGGCGGGCGGCGGCGACAATGCGCGGCGGCGAAGTGACGGAACGACTCTGGCGGAGAGGAACCGGAGGTGGGCTACTCACCGGCGAAGCTGACGTCGCCGGAGCCAAAGAATGGGTACGACGCGGAGACCGGCGGCGGCGAGGAGGAGGAAGAGAGTACGGGCAGGGCCGGCGGGCGGCGGCGCCGGCTGCGGCTGCGGCTGCGGCTGGCATAACTCCCCCCATCGGCGCGGTCGTACGCCGACAAGGCATCTTCGGAGGCAGGAAGGGATCCGGCCAGTAGGCTCCGCCATCCCCATCCCCACCACCAACCTCCTCAAGAATCCACGGCAGCGAAGCGTGGACGCCAGTAGGCAGGGGATCTGCAGCTCCGCCGACAGCCAGATCTCCCGCCGCGCTGCCCCAATCAGCAAAGCCGCCCAACCGAACTCCGCAATGGAGCCTTCCACCCACCACCCGCCCCGGCGGCACCCGACAGCGAAAACGGGCAAACGCGCCTCGAGAATCCAAATCCCCAGATTCAACGGCGAGCTTGACCCCAGCCAATGGGCGCAACGGCGGCGCCTGACCAAGAATCCGCACGCAGCCACAGAGGCTCCCTCCTCGCGCCTCGTTAGCGCGGCGAGTCCAGGCCCCCCCAAGCGCCGGGGAGAGCGATCGATCGATCTCTCCCGCCCAATGCAATGCAGCAGCCACCGCCCCACCTCTCGGCTCACCCACACGCCGAGCTGCTCATCCGCCCCTTCCGCTCTCCTGCTTGGTGTCCGTTGGCTGGACAGTAGAGCAGGAGTAGTATAAATTTCCCTCTCTCTCTCTCTCTCTCTCTCTCTTCTCCTTTTCCTGAGAAGAAAAAAAAAACGTTGTTTTCTTTGGTGGGTGCGTGGCGAGGGGTTGGTGCGAAGTCTATGGGAGATAGCTGGACTGAGGAGAGCGGAGCAGTACAGCAGGCAAAGCGTAAGCATCGGGGTTGAGTTGTGAGTGAGGAGAGGAGGAGGGGAAAAACTTCAAAGGAACCCAAAAAAAAAATACTCGTAATTTCTCGTTTCATGGGTTGTCGCTAGTGGCTCCACGCCCACCAGGTACCACCGACCACTGGGCTCGCCGCCCCGTTCGCCCCGCGGTGCGGGCGATCGGAATGCCGGAAAAGTGAGTGGAAATGCTGCTGCGCGAGGCGCTGCTGAGTGTGCAGCGCGCGGTCGCCGAGCACCGCGCCCTCGGCCTCGGGGCCGTGTACTGCGCGGGGGCGACCGGCTATTGTATTCGCGGCTTCGCTGGCTGGAGCGACCGCAGGCGGCGAACGGTAGAGCAAAGTCAACAGTGCAGCCACTAAAATAGCTTAAATCTTCTATAGACAATGTAATAAGCATTCATATAATTAGTTGTTTACTATACTACTAATATTGTGTCCCTATCATACACACATTATGTGTTAGAGACGTGCTTGCAGCTGGCTACGTATCTGTAGCCTGCTGCTCTTCCTCTCTTATTTTATTCTTTTAAAAATATGTTTATACCTTTGGCTTAATAACATGCTATTTGACCTGGCTCTAAGGCAGTTTGGGGTTTTGTTTGCGCCGGGAGCTGCCGATGCCATACTGTAGCGCGGCCGGGAGGGAGTAATTTAGCTGCGTACGATGACGAGGGTAAACATCGGGGTTTGCACTTTGGGAGAGGGTGAACTATTGGACTGATGGTGGTGGGTACGTGGGTGGGTTAAAATATTTTCGGATTTTGGGTGGTTTTATGGTGAGCTTCGGATTTTTTGTGTGCTTTGGTTCGTCAACTTGCACAGTAAATCTTTCGCTTTCGACATGGCACAGCGATACTACTAGTCAGTCCATGACCAGTCAATGTTGTAAAAGATAGAAAGGAAAGTTGCTAATGGATGGAGTACAAGTCTAACGATTAATCGGATTAACGGGAAGGTAAGTCGAATTATACGTGATATTTAACTTCACGTTAGTATTAATATCTTAATAATACTCTCTCATTCTATTATAATATAAGACGTGCACGTATTTCAAAAATTCAACATTTAAAATTTTGACCAACACTTAGTATAATATCAATGAATTTTATTTGTTAAAGAATTATATCATTGACTTGAGATTTACAATTTACTTTCATATGCTATATTTGTTGCTATAGACCTTTTAGTACATGAAAAAATTAAGCTATAAGATTAGTTTTGGAGACCGTAACAAACTTTCAACCACGCTTATATTATAGGGATAGAGAGAGTATTTGTTGTGATTCTAGAGATATTGAACACATAATAATCAAAATAACAAAATATACTTCCTTGCGATTACCCTTGTGATTATACTCGCCGACTATAATTTTGTTAGTAACTCCATATGCTATAGGAAGGGTTGATTGTCCATACATTGTATTTCTATTTCTCTATTTCATAATGTAAGAATTTCTAGGCATTGCTCAATCATTCATATCAAAAAAGTTAATGAATCTAGATTCATTAATTTTTATATAAATGTGGGGCAATGCTGAAAGTCTTACAATATAGAACGGATGGAGTACTTACCATATTGAATCAACGCCCATTAGCTTAATTAGCAACAAGTAATAATCGGTTAAATTGGACAATAAGTGGATGATTGCATGATACTACTAGACAGCCAATTAGCGATATGATTCGGCCGGATTTCTAACTGATTAGTAGTAATCTAATCGGATAGATATATTTTATAATATAAATTTATAGCATTGCCCTTATTCAATATTAATAATTGCTACTATTAATATGAAATACGTAAGTGTTTTCTCTCAAAGATTAAGAATCAAGAAAAAAACTAGGATGTCGCTTATTAAATGATGAGGAGTAGTTTCGAAGTGCGAGTATAGTTAGAGCAGTTTAAACAGTATATCATTATCAGTTACAAATCATATATAACTAATTTAATAGTAATTCGTATAATAGTTACCTATAAATATATATACTAACGCTATTAATCTATGGTCTTATCTCTTACACCACAGCATCTTGAAGTCCATGCAACAATAATGGCTATAGAATTTGTAGCACACTTCTCTTCTCTTTTCCCTTCTCCACATGTACTTATGCTGATTTATAGATTTGCTCATTGTACTCGCTTTTAAGAAGTAAGTTTGAAGGTAGAGGTCACTCCTCAACTATTAGTCCATATTAAAAGCAACATATATAAATAATTAATTACTGAGGTTGGTTTTAGTTTTCTTTTTTTTTAGGAAAAGCATCGGCGGGCCGTGCCTCTCAGCCGTAGGGGAAGCCTTTTAGTTAAATAATCTTATTAAAAATTATCACTTATGCATGTTAATATATTTGTTTTTGGAGTCGTATGTTGCATAGCTAGTTTCTTGCATGAGCAAGTCAACACGTTCTTTTTTGTTTTTTCTCTTCTTACATAAGCTTAGTAGTGGCTTATATCGCTTCCTCACTGAGAACGCCCAGAGATCTTCCAACATGTGTAGAGCTAGTCTTGCTGAGAGCAAATTTTTTTTGGTTGTTTTTTGTTTTTTTATCTTCTTTACATAAACTTTTAATTTTTCTCTTCTTGTTTTGTTATATTAGGTCCTTCCTAATATTTACTGTTTTTTTTATATCCTTTCTCTAGGAAGTCAAAACTAGATCAAAAATTAAATCATAGGTGGTTGGTGGAGATAAATACTCTATCAATCTTTATATTTTAGAGCAAGTTTTAACGCTGAAAGTTCTTAATAATTCGGTAAAGAGCGAGTACCACGGGTAGTTTTAAGCTGACTGCATTATTTTCCCTCAAGTATTTGAACAGTTAATTTTGAAGAACTTTTTGATAATAAATATATTTAGAAGAATTTTTTATGATAGTATAACTTCCCAAATCCCTATAATATTCAAATCGGCGAGCCTTTTGGATGATAAGTAAGGAGGAATGCGTTTTTACCACATTGCACCTTCTTGTTAACATATATATGTCTGTGTCACTGTGTAGTTGCAGCATTTTTTGATACATGTACAATATGTTCTAGCTACAGACTTTAACCCGTCATCGGCAGATTAATTCAATAATCGACCTGGAAAATGTAATACTGCCTGTAACTTTTTGAAGGCCAATATACTACTGTTATTATTTAATCGGCATATACCGGTTATTTTATTTTTCGAAGGCCAGTATACTTCGAGTCCCAACTTTCAAACTCTCGGTGTAGTGTGGCGAGTGTTTTTTGTCTACATTAAACACGAGGTAGGCAAAGTCAACCCTACAAGATAATACTACTAGTTAATCAAAGATTCAATGTGGCCGTTTTGGTCAATGTCATCATTCAAGCGCCACTGTTATTTCCTCCACAATGCTAATTAAATCAACAGTAGATTATAATCCCACAAGCATGTAGTAGTAGTTTTTTTTTTTTTCTCTCCATAAGTTCATTGCATAGAGCATTACTACTTTCGCGACCGTAGGCTATGGTGCGGTCTCAGAGCAAAGTTTAATATTGTAGCCAGCCGTTCGCTCCAAAATATCTATAGTTAATTTAATTAGCTAATTTCATATAATAGTTATCTATAAATATATACTACACAATTAATATCTGGTCCCAACTATCCATATACGCATGGTCTTGAGTCTGTGCTGTAGCTGGCTACAAATCTGTAGTTCCCGTTGCTTTGCTCTCTCATCTTTTATCTCTCGAAATGTGTTTATAGGCTAGCTTATAAACATATTTTAAAGAGATAAAGGACGAGGGAAGAGCAGGGGCTACGATCTTATAGCAGCTGCAGCACCGGACTCAAGAACGTAATTTGCTGCATGACAGGTGGAACCAGGGTATTCACTAGTATAGTAAGCAACTATTGTATGATTTAGCTATTAAATTGGTTATAGCCAGATTTTTGGAGCCTAGTAGAGCAAGTTTAATAGTATAGCAATATTAGCTCCAATTCATCTATAGCCAACTTAATAGCTCTTTAAATAGTTACCATATCACTATTATACTAGTCCCACATGTCATAACACACTGTGTCTTGGAGTCCGTGCTACAGCTGGCTACAAATCTGTAGCCCGCTGCTTTTCTCTCTCCTCATTTATCTCCTTAAAATATGTTTGCAGCTGGCTTATAGCCTGTTTCGTACCTGCTCGTAGTGGGTATACTATTAGAGCAGGGTACAATAGCGAGGCTATAAGCTAGCTATAAAACTATTTTAAAGAGATAAGGCAAGAGAAGAGAAGAGGCAGCGGCTACAGATCGCACGGACTCCAAGACGTAATGTGTGTATGACAGGTGGGACCAGATATTCATAGTTAGTAAGCACTATTTGAATTGGCTATTACATTGGCTATAGATTTGATTTTGAAGCTAGTAGTGGGCCATACTCTAAACTTGCTCTTATCACTAGGCCGGATCCAGTTCATCTGTGACTGGGCTCTACCCTCACCTTGACGGATTTGGTTCTGTCAGAGACAAAATGGTCACTGATCGACTACACCTCCCTTTGACGGGTGAAAAGCCCGTCATTGGTAATTCAACTTTTGACGGGCTAAAAAATATAAGGCGTCAAGGTGACTCACAACTGTGACGGGGTGACTCTTGCAATCCCCCCCGTCAAGGTTGACGAAACAGCTGTGACTGGTTTTTAGTTCTCACCCGTCACAGATGTAAAAATCACCCAAAAAAAGAATGCCTCAGCCCAAAATGTCGAAATGAAAGAAAAATCAAATACACTCAAGATGCCATGATACAACAACTTTGGTATTTTAAATCAAATACATTCACAAAACAACTACACATGAATCAATCTGACAATATATCATCACAAGTAATCTCATGTCCATTTACAAACTACACATCCACACAAGCAACAAACATGAGCAAATCAAGACAAAACAGACATCAAGCAACAAACAATCCGGCGGCCGGCCGGTCGTGGCGGAGGCGGCCGGCAAGTCGGTGGGGCGGAGGGGAAACGGCCGCGGAACGCTGGATCCGCGTCCCCCGACCTCGTGGAGGCCGATATGGCGGTCATACGGTCGGCGGCGGAGGAGGTCGGCGTCCGGCAGTCCGGGGAAGAGGTTGTGCAGGTGGCGAAGGTGTCGGTGGCCGGATGCGCGTGGCGTCGGCGGCCGGGAAGGCGAGGGAAGGCGCCGGCGGCCAATCCGGCTTCCCCGGAGGCCAACTTGGCGGCAGGCGCGGCCGGGAGGCGAGGAAAGGCGCCGGTGGCCAGATCTGGCGGACCGCGGTCTGAGGCGGCGACGGCGTCGGCGTTGAAGGGTGGGAGGCGGAGGCTGGAGGCGTCGCCGGCAGAGGCGGCGAGATGGAGACGCTGGCCGCGTCGGGCCTCGCACGCCTCCGCCTCCCGCCGTCGGCCGCAACGCGCCACGGCTCCAGATCCGTCGTCCGCCCCGCGCACTCCCCTTTGCTCCATGCCGGATTTGGCGGCGACCGCGCCGCGCTGCCCCACCCGCCCTGCCAGATCTGGCGGCCGCGCCGCGCCGCCGCCTCGCCGGCTCGCGCCGCCACGCCTCCTCCTGCCCTGAGCGGATCTGGCGGGCTGGGCCGCCGCCGCCCCCCCGCTGGCTCGGCGCCGCTGCGCCTCCCTCCGCCCCTGGCCGGATTTGGCGGCCGGGCCGCCGCCGCCTGCCCCAACCGGCCCGGGGCCGCCGCCGCAAGCCGCCAGCGCCGCCGCGCCTCCCTCGTCCACGGCACAGAGAAACAAGGAGGATTAGGAAAAGTGGAAAGAGATTAGAGGAGAAGTGGAGAAGAGGGAGCCGGCCGACTTAATCTCCTCATGTGGGCCCCGCTGGGAGAGGAGACATTATATAATAAATACACGAGTGGCGAAGTCATCTCAAACGGGCTGGGACTTAAGCGTTTGAAGGTGAGTTAAACCTCACCTCTGAACGGGGCTGTCCGGCTGCGACCGTCAACAGGTAACTAGTCAACCTGTGACGGGTTAGGACTTTAAACCCGTTTGAAGGTGAGGTAACCTCACCTGTGCGGGTTCTATTTTTAACCCGTCACAGGTGACTAGTTACTGTTGACGGGTTCGTAGCTGGTGCCTCACCGATGACGGCATCCGTATGACCCGTCAGAGGTGCGGTCATCAGTGACCATTTCGTTTGTCCGTCAACAGGTATCGCCGTCAGAGATGTGAGGATCTGGTGTAGTGTATGGTCGCAGTGCGTTTTCCACTTTCAGGATGTCCGGTGTGATTCGTCTTGTTATTGCGTTGTTTCTTAGCCCAATGAGGCACGTTGGGCCTACATGGACGTCTAATTTAAAGTCTAAACCTCGAATTCAAGCGACAAATCATCCACACGGCGCTGCTTTTTTTTTTCCGCCGTCCAGTACACCATCACACCGTGCGTGCGTCTCGGGCAGCTGTGACGTGCACACCCTGCAGGCGAGTCTTCTGTCGACTCTCTTCTCGGTGCTTGCAATCGTCCTGCATCATACATATTAAAATCCATTTAATATTATGGGACGAGAGAGAGTACATAACGGCAGAAAACACAGCAGAATTACGAGAAGCTACTTGTAGGCTACAACTTTTTCTAAATCAGAAGTTTTCTTAATAAATTCGGCTTTTTCGTTCAGATTTTCAGCAGTTGTAGAATCAGAAAATAAACTTTGGGTATTAATCAATAGTTTCCTCAATAATCTTAAACTCCAAAACATGCCATACATATATCATGTGATCAATAATTCATCTTATAAATGTAAATGGAATACTCTAAAAAATCATCTCCCCTAATTAGAAAACTCATAAAAATAAAGTATTTTTTTCAAACTACATATCAATAAAATTATTGGCAAAACTACATTACTTATAATCATTTTGCTACAAATTATCGCCAAAACATAATATCATAACAATAAGTTTGCCCATTCCATCATAAACTACATGATTATCCCTGCAAAATTATGGATTTAGTACTAATTGATTATAGAATACACATTTAGAAGCAAGTATCATAAAACTATAGTTTTTAGCTAACAAATTATCCCACAAACAGTAAGTTTAGCATCCATTCACTCATAAAAGCTATAAATTATAGCTCAAATAATAATAGTAGTGACTAGATATGTAACTCTATAAACTAGTAGTTGTTGTGCTAACTTTAGTATTAAATATGTAGATCTATATAGCTGGCTTTAAATATGTAGTTTTTACAGTTTTGTCAAAGTTTTGGTGCTAAAAATTTATTGTTTTGTTTGATACACACCATTTTTGAAACGTAGTTTTTAGATACTTTGGTTAAATACCTACATTTTTATGAAATTTACTATAAAAACTATGAGAAAAAAAGCAACACATATAACATCGATTTTCATACAATCGATGACCATTAGATTATAAAAGCAAAGTTTACTAGTATAGCCAACTACTATCTCCAAATCATCTCAGCCAATGCATAGCTAATTTATATCATAGTTGCTTACTATACTATTTGTTGGTCCTACTGTCATAACCATATTATGTCTTAGAGTCCGTACTACAGCCGCACTGCTTTTCTCTTCTGTCCTTTTCTTTTTAAATATGTTTATAGGCTGGGCTATATTAAGGCCTGCTATGTGCCTGCTCTTAATATGATTTTATAAAGAACCCCTGCTAGTTCTTCCTCTTCTAGCGTACCGCATGTACATATGCTCTAGCAGCACCGTCTTCCATTTTCTCCAACCAACATATTTTTTCTAAAAAAATACTGATAATCTCTCCACTCCATGCTCGTCTACACGTACTGAAAGAGAGAAAAGGAACAACCTGCTTCCCTCCGTGTTGCAATTGCATATGTGTGTACTATGCGTATGCAAACAAACAAAGTTGACCTAAAATAATGTCTACGTGGAGCGCCCGTCCTACCTTTAAAATATCATTGAAATACTCATAAAAATCCTCTCATCTAAATGTAGATTAATCCTAAAATTTGGAAAAAAACATCATATCCGATCTGTTTTCATTTAAATCGCATGACTCCGTTTAAATTGTATTATATTTATATTATAAAAATTATATATTAAAAAAAACATACCCTGCTAAGTCTCTCTCTAGCTTACATGAGTACCATGGCACCAAACTGCACCCTCTTCCAACCAGAGATTAGATTTTAATGCGCGTAATTCTCTTCACTCCATACTTAGAAAACAACATCGCTTTCCCTCCCATGCTGCAATTGCCCACGTACTTACGTACGTGGTTACTGCAAATGAACACAAAGAAACCTATAATATATCGTTATCAACCTATAATATGTCGCGTGCAGCCAATAATCTTACCTTTTATCTGTCATAAAAATACTCATGATCATCTCCCCTAATTAGCACAAAATCCAAATAAATCCGTTTAGAAAAGGAAAAGCAATGTAACCATGGTTTTCATTTAATATCAATGAACCCATTAGATTATAGAATTATAAAGAACAGATACCAATGCTAATTCTCCTCTCTAATTTACGATGGCAGCTAGAAACAACACTCTTTTCCCAACCATCGATTAGATTTATATAGAAAAAACATCTTGTCTAATAATCTATGTCCCATGTTTTGTGTAGAGTACGCTATCTTAGAAAGAAAATAAAAACACAACCTCGCTCCCTCCTATTGCTAGCATTGCATACTTACTTATGTACATCGTACTATAACGAAAAAATGCTACCTATAATAATATCGTCGCGGGCACATCTCACCTTTAACATGTTATCCGAAATACTCATAAAAACCCTCTCCCCTAAATTAAAAAAATCTAAAACTTTTTTAGAAAAAGCCAAAAAGCAATGTAACATCGAATTTGATTTTTATCATATGAACCCATTAGGACTAATATTAAATTTATAAAAAACAACCATGCTAATCTCTCCTCTCTAGCTTAACGTACGTACGACAACACTAAGTAGCTGAGTAGGGCCCAAGCAGGAAGGGCGGTCTAGCTAGTGGCAAACTTGTTGGCGGTGATGCGTGGAAGCAATGTGCATCGTGCTAGTTGCAGGGGGCACACCACGTCGATATTATTAAGGTTAGGATTCATGGGCATAAAGAAAATTAAGAGGCTGGTGGTGGCCGGTGCCTGGGGGCCCCGATCTAGGTGCCCTGATGGCCCATGGGTGTGACTTCGAGGAGCTGAGTGGATATGAGTGCAAGGAGGCATCCATGCTTGAACTCGACTTCAAATGGTATTAGAATAAGAAAGCCTCGACATATTACAGTTCACTTGGTGCATGATCATGTTCAAATCTCAATGGCGTCATCCATTAGGTGAAAAAGTGGAGCTTGCACCATATTTTTATACTGATTTAACAAAAAGTGAGACATCGAAACTTGCCACAGAGTGGAGATGAATACATTATGGCAATTTTTCTCTTATTCAAAGGCACCCAAATTCAAAAACAATATAATAAGTACTCTATTCGTCTCATAATGTAAGGCACACGTACTTTTAAGGAAAGTCAACATTGTTGCCCTATAGATGTTTAGTCTCATGCTACCATATCTTATCTTCCAAATTTAAAAGTAATCTTCATTAAT
Organism: Oryza longistaminata; assembly: GCA_009805545.1. Lineage (NCBI taxonomy): Eukaryota > Viridiplantae > Streptophyta > Magnoliopsida > Poales > Poaceae > Oryza > Oryza longistaminata. Next base: position 10,839,216 of record CM020185.1, on the reverse strand, counting down.
ATGTTAATTTGTATTTTCGCGATGATGTATTATAAGAGAAATTAATGGTTAAAGTATAGCATTGAAAACCCAATAAATTCATAGATTATCTATAATCCATTCATGGCCTAATTTTTACAGCATGAGGCCATAGCTCAAATTTTAACGATTATAATGAGGTTATTAGTAACAAAAATTTTACAGAGCACCCCCCCGCGCCTATTCACCGGGTGTAGATTGTTATAAGAATAAACAATTAATGATGCCGCACATGTATGTGGGGTTCCTTACTAGTTTCTTATAAACCTCATCTATTTTTTTCTTATTCCAATAAATTTTGGTTTGTGGATAATGAAGCTTAAGACCAGACACCCAAAGTTTGACATATCCACTTTCAAATAGGAAGTACTAGGTATCCAAATTAACTTTTCCATTTCATTTCGTTTCATATTTTGAAAATAAAGCTTTTTGGCAATTTCCATATAACTTAACAGGACTCCAAATAAACAATTTCCCTCTGGTGGTCTAATAGGTTTTTCACGCGTGCCTCGTCAAGAACAGAAACAGTATTTAATAATTTAATAAGAAAACTAAGGAAGTGGTAACTAGTTCAATTGATCCATAGCAGTAATAGCTAACATATCGTTCTTTGAGAAGCACCTTTGGTGTGTTCAGATCTAGGGATGCACTGGTTTTCTACAAGGCTTTAATTCCTGATGGATTTTGCTTTAAAGATATGGATGTTTATATTTCATGGCTTGGTTGCAGACTCTAAAAGTTTATTTACAAATATTATTTCTTTTTTTTTTGCCAAAGTATAAAGCCATATGTATCAAGACTTCTTTCTTTTCTGTATGTCCAAGACATTATTCTTGAATTCATTGGTTGTCCTGCTAAGACAACACTTCGTCAAAATTTTTTAAAGCTTGATACTGAATAGAAAAGGTTTCGAAACTGTCACATAGTAGCTAGGCTAGGTTTCTGAATAGAAGCTTAGTAAAATTACTGCCACAGTTGGAAAATAATAACTTCTCTAATGGATTTTTCAGCTGAGTTTAAAAAGTGACGATTGTATTGCATTACATTCTGTCCAAAGACCCATCAAGAGCACCATTTCTCATACTTCGTACGCAAGAGAACAATATTCCCCATATCCATCCAGCGTAATATAACTTTTTTCTGAACTCAGTTGCCTGTCAACGAAGCTTTTACGCGATTTCCTTCCATAAAATAGAACTGATTGATCTTTTACTCTCCTTTTTCGCTCATTACGTTCTTTCAACGAATGAATCCAACAGCATACGAACAATCATGCATGCATGTATTGCTGCATTGTGCAAAGCCCAGGCACAGAAGAGGGAGAGAATGCAGCCTGCAGGTTGCAAGGAGAGAGAGAGAGGAATTAATTAGCAGCAAACAGCAAGTAGAACAACTAGAAGGAGAGAAAAAGGTGGCGGATGGGCCGGTTTGTCTAGCTATTCGCAATGGCCGAAGCAGGCTACCGAGTAGCGTGTAGCCTAGTAGGCGCAGGCCTCCCGCGTAATATTATAGACAATGCACCGCCCGGTCGGTCGGTGGAGGCGAGGTGCCGTACGTGACGACCCGGTCGACGGCTAACAGATTACAGAATACAACATGATTGATACTGTAGCTTACGAAACCGCCGAAACTACTTTGGGGAGTCGCTAACTTTTGAGAGTAACGAAGAAAAAAGAACCCCACCTTCTGGTTTTTTTTATTTTATTTTTGATTCTAAGGGCTATTCAGATTAATGCGTCATTTTCAAACCATCACTTTTTTTTTTTTACAAAGGTTACTAAAAAAAAGTCCACGTTTAGTTTATTGCAATTTTGGTAAATATATCAAGAATCCTGCCAAAATTTGGTAAGTTTATTTTGGCTTACCAATCTGAACATGCCCAAGTTTAACGTTAGAATGTTGAGGAGCTTCTAGCAGTTAGAGATTAATAGTCTACCAAAAGCTTCTCAAACAAGCGCTATATCATTTCAACCCTTCAACTTATAAGATGCGGCACAATCTTAAATTTAAAACCTAAGTTTTTAATTTAGAGTTGTTTTTTTATTATAGTTTATTTTTCATCCATTTGCTTTAAATTATTAGGAATATGAAAGTTTTATAACCAAAATATTTTTTAAGGTTATTGAATGGGCTTATAATCGCGTAAGCAAAACGAATGATCGAAAAGGCACACGATTGCCTGGGAATAGCTAAGTGCCAACCAAATTGGGGTTAGCAACTACTGCCAGCAAGCACAAGCTGACAAGCCTAGGCACGGTTCTAAGCTATGGTTAAAACGGAGAAGCAGCAAGCCAATTAACCGAGAATGCACGCCGGAGACCGGCGTCCA
>CM020185.1:10816520-10836844 GCA_009805545.1 Oryza longistaminata | reverse complement strand
ACCGAGCCTGCCCTCCGCCCTTCCACCGCGCCGCAAAGCCGCTCTGCCTCGAAGACGGCCCTCCAAAACCCTCGCCGTGCCGGCCTCCATCGCGGCACGGCGGCCACCCTCCGCTCGGTGCTGTCTCCGCCTCAGCGCCGCATCCGTCTCCATCGGGGAGGTATGCGTCTCCGCCGAGCTGTCAGTACAGACGTGACAGGAAGTGATGGAATGGGATAGATTGGGAATCTTGGTCCCTTGACCATCTTGAACAGAGTGAATGGCAGAGATCGCCGGGGAGTATAGATTTTGGCTTCTCTTTTTTCTTCAAGGATCGTGGCTCGTTTTGCTGTGGCATCAAATTGTAGTGCGTCATACGTGTGTTTCCTTTGATTCATTGGATCTTTGCACCAATTACTTGCCATTTTTTCCTAGTTCGAACTTTTGTTAACGGTTCAGTTCGGTCTATTAACGGAGACGAACCCCGGCCCAACTAAACAAAGACCGAAGTGCTCGGTCTTGAGTTTGTTGAAGACCGATCGGTCTTGAGATATTGCCTAAAGACGAATTCAAAAAGACCGAGGAGCCGAACCGGATTTCTTGGTTAGACTGCGAATGCGCCACCGCCTAATGGCAGTAGGGCACCAACATTCTAGCTGCAGCATTTCTCTATCTGGAATCTTGGAGTAACGAAGTTTACGTATGTGCAAATTTTTTCTCTGAATATTGTCTACCTTTTTCCAGAAACGATTGTAGGTCATCGGTGCCTCTTCAATTTGTCTCATGTTTGATGTTTTCACGGTTAAGCTTAAACTTATTTTCCTCCCAAACCATCGAGGCATTTCCTTGAGCGATAAGCCATTAGCGCATGGTTCTAAATAAATATTACTTTTACAAATTGGCAAAGAAGATTAATATGAAATTTTTAAAACAAAATTTCTAATTTTATTTTCAACAACAAACGTTCACAATCGATGAAGCCCTACGCTGGAAAGTATTTTTCTCCTGATAGGTTTATGCTTGAACGCAACCTTATGTTATACTCTGTGTAAAGTACATGAACGTCTCGCTAACGATAACGGTTTGTGGTCCTAACTCTATCGGTTCTAGAAAATTTTTAATTTTTGAATTTGAAATGTAGACATGGCCTATAATCGAAATTTCTTATCCCAGAAAATTTTTATTATTATGAAAGGAACGTGCTAATTATGCGAAAGCATATCTTCTTTTTTTTTCTAAAATTTTCTTTGTTGGCTTGTTGCCTCGCGCGCTGTTTGTCCGGGGGCGGTTTGACAGTTCGAACGACGCAAATAGCCTGCGGCCGCGGACGGTACGTGGTGCGTACGTACGTTGCATACTCCAACGGCAACGACGGGAACATTTGTTCGTGGACTACCTTCCTCCGGTGTGTTCTTCAAATGAGTCCTTGTCACAACTTACATAAAACATTTTTACAAGCGGCTAAAAAGTGTTATTTGCACGCCAGCAGCGCAAACCGCTTTCCTCATAATATATATAAAAATTAAACATTTTTCACGCGGGCACACAATCACATGAAAAAGGTGATTTCGCCACGTATCCCCCTAGCCCCCCGCCGCAAACCTGAGGCCGGCAGCGGCGGACACGCCCCTTCCGAGGCCGCCACCGCTTAAGAATCCGCGAGTAAGAAGACCGATGGTACAGATCTGTGAGGGGGCTAGTTCCACTCCCGAGGCGATTGGGAAGACGCCCCTAGGAAGGCGACGCTGTTGCCCGGCTTGCCGTCGCCGAAGCGTTCACCTCCTCGCTATCGCGCGCTGGAACCCACCACCATCATCGCCGCAGTCCACTGGCCTGCTGAGTGGGAGAGAGAGAGGATTAGGTAGCGAGGAGAAACGAAGAAGGTAGGAGAGGAGTGACTAGAGGAGCCATCTGTCGTTGGTCCCTCCCCGTCCGCATTAGCCCCGATCCCACGTCGCCGTCGTCGACTCTAAGGCCGCCGGCCGTCCGGAAGCTACGAGGGGTGGAGGAGGGGGTGAGAATGGGGGCATTGGAGGAGTAAGGAGAGGAGAGGGAAGAGAAGGCGAGAGGAGAGCGTGGAGTAGATAAGAGAGGATAGAAAATGAAGAGGGGGAGGGGATGGGTCGACAGTTCGCTGGCCTGGTGCGAGGCGAGCCTCCTAATTAGTCTTGTACCCGCCCAATAAAAAATTGATTTTTTTTTTTACATACGGGTTTTGATCCTTCCTCTGTGGATCGATAATTATAGATGTAATTATATGATAACTTTGCATGTAGCTGTAATATAACTTGTATATATACTTTCATAAAGTTTGACCCTAGTGATTTATTTTTAAGATTCGTGCAAGTGGGGAAGGAAAAAAAATTACGGGTCCACATTAGATGTAAGATGTCTCGTTCTCACGACATCATCTGTTTTACGGAAAATGAGCATGTTACGGAGGGATTAATAGAAGTTAATACAACGTTTATATTATATTATAGTCAAATGTAAATATAAGTTACAATATAATTATATTATAATTATACATCTGTCAAATTTCTAAAAAAATTCGCTTACAAATGTATAGGTGGCCCCACTTATTTTCAATAAACAGGAAAAAAATAAAAAAAATTTCCTCAAGCACTGGATGGAGTATGTTTCGAAAAAACAGGGAGAAGGGGAGAACCTAGTGTAGGCTGAATCGCCGAGGTCAATCGACAACCGGTATATCAAACGCTGACAAATGATTTGCCTACGCGACTTGACCATACTTCCACTATGGGCTATGTTAGAGATCTGAGAAGTGTATATTTGGTTGAGAGATATGGAGATGATGTGACTTGAAAAGTTGTGTGTATATGACAGGTTGATGTTATAGAAAAAAACTGCAGTTTTGGATCCAAACTTTAGATCTAAAACACAGGCCTATCTCACCCTTGCTCGAAGACCTTGGAGCGTTGACCGTGCTCCACAGAAACACCGGTTCTATTAACGCACGTGCTGCACTGCCCCCGCTGCTTGATGGATCCTTCGAGTCAAAGCTCCACGACGACGACGTTTATTAACTTCCTCAACTGCCAGACTGCACAGCATGTGTGGCATGTCGGCATGCAGATCAACGGATATGGGGTGTGTTTTAGTTTCAAAGTTTTTTTCTAACTCCCATCTTTCCATCACCATCAATCTTTCATACACAATCATAACTTTTTAAGCAACATCGTCTTTTAAAAGTTTTAATCAAAGTTTGTAAAAGTTTGTGACCGAACTAAAACAGCAGCCATGGATGCATCTCGCAGTCGCAGGTGTATCAATCTCTCGCCTCTCCTATGTACATGTTCCTCCGTCCTAAAAACAATCTAACATTAATATAGTTAATCTAGTATTTGTACTAAATTAAGCATTTCTTTCACCAAGAAAGTAGTACCAATCGGATTTAAATTCCTTTCGTTTACAGAAATATCAAGTCAAACTGAACCAACATATTATCCATTAACGAAATTGTTGACAGATTTCTTATTAATTTAATTGTAGGTTACTAACTATATGCAATCCCTAAAAATATTCAATCTTATATATGGATGGGATTTAGGAGTTATATGGATGGGCATATATCTATGTCAATGACTATGAACAGATGTTTGTTTACATTCGTTGTAGAAGAATATATCACATCCTAGTATAAAGTTGCTATATTTTAAGAAGAATGAGTCCCCTCTGTCCTGGCATAGCATGCAAAACTAAAGGAGACGATAAATACAAACTACCCCTTTATTATTAGTAAATTAGTATTGGTGGGTATGGGGGAGGGTATGGGGTATTGAAGGTAATATTTTTTTTTGTTGCGACCGACTGAGGGTAGATAAGAAGTTAGAAGTTTAATTTATCAATAGAACAAAATTTTAAATTCCAGAATTGAGATTTATTTTAGGATGGAGGGAGTAATATTTTCAAGATGGAGGGGAGTAATTTTCAAGATGGAGGGAGTAAATATATCAAGGCCCATCTACAATTGTCGTACCCGTGGCCGTGCCCCTGTTCACACGTTGGGTTTCACTGGAGTTGTCTCCTAGCAGGTGTGATCTCCCCTCTGCAAGGCAATCGCCTCCCTTCGCTCTTGCACCCTTTTCGTCGAGCCATGGAGTCGGCTCTGCGTTGGACACTACCGTGGATCAAGGGGAGTGGCTCAATGATGCTGCTCCCACCCTTGGATTTTCCCTTCCACACCCTCGCCCCAGCAGATCCGACGGTGAAGAAGGCACTTCGCCGGCGACCGGCGAACGAGGGGGAGAGAGGCATGACGGGCCGGAGGGAGAAAGAGGCGACGGTGCGCCACCAGCCGCCGCGGTCGAGTCGGAGGCACAGCGGTGGATCTTTGCTCATCGATGCACGCGGTCGACGCCGCTACGACCGATAATAGCTGCAGGGGGGACCAGATCCGGCCGCAGACCACGCCGGAGTCTGTCACCCCTGGCCCGGCAAACGGAGCGAGGTGGAGGAGACTGGGGTGATGGCGACGGACGCGAGCAGTGGAGGCCGGGAGGCTGAACAAACAACGGGCGTGAGGGGCGTAAGGAAGACGGCGAGGACCGATACTGGATCTGCCGCGGCCCGCCGGCGACGAGCGAGGCCGGAGGAGGCCCGGGTGGACGGTTGCGACAGATGGGAGGCTGGGGAGGCCAAGGACGACTGCGCGAGGCGGAGGAGGCGCCGGGGGATGACGGCGCCGTCAGCTACCCGCCGCTTCGCCGTCGCCAACTGCGGTGACATGCTCGGGCCTGAGTTGGAGTCGACGCAGTAGGGGCGGCTCAAATCGGAATGAAGAGAGAAGAAGAGAGTGGAGATAAGGCGACGAGAACAGAGAAGAGAAGCGAAGAGGATGGCTAAAAAAGCAGGGTGAGGGGAGGAAATAATACTATGTGGCTACTGGGTTGGGGCAACCGCGTTGTGGCGTTAGAGTAACTTCTCAGCCCGGTTGCTTTGAAGATTCTGAAAAACCTAGCTATGGAGTACCGCCCTATTGGGAGATGGGTGTCCTCATAGAGTGGGCTCTAATTAGTGATGCACATAGAGTTGGCTTTGGTTGTGGATTGCCCCAAGCTATCCCTCTGCAGCTCACATGCCTAATTTTTTTAACTCCCTCTGTCCCCATAATATAAGAGATTTTGGGTGGGATGTGAGACTTGTCTAGATTCGTGTATATTAGGGATGTTCACATCTTCACCAAAATCTGTCTTATATTATGGGACGGAGGGAGTAATATTGCAGATGACCCGCACGTGACACTGAATGGAACGGGTTGGCAAGTCTACCTCTACAGTAAAGTACGCCTGCTATTCCCCAGTTTAGCTAAGGCTGTCAGTGCTGATCTGCTATACAATGACTCTGCTGACTTCGCAGATCCTCACCCAGGTCCAGCTTTGCCCCAGCTGACTAGCCGCATGAATCGATTAAAACGGCAAACAGGCCTGGTTTTCGTAACACATTTTCATCATAATTAAAAAAAAGATTTAAAACTGTACAGCTGGGTAAAGAAAATCAGTATCGAAAGTATCATGAAAATTGATACTGAAACTACTCCTCAGTCCTCATAATATAGGCACCTGTACCGAATTGGGACATCTCATATATAAATGAATTCTAGAGAACGCCTCACTGTCCAGATGTACATTTACTATATAGATATCCATCCGGTAGCTTAGATGTGCTAATTATGGGACAGAGGGAAGTATAATATGTAGGTCATAGTATCGATAAGAAGACTCGATAATTTATATTGAGAAACATTAAACTGTAAAAACCACATTTAATAATTTAACTGAAATATTATTATTGGAAAGTCCGAATACACCCCTAAATTATTGGGTGAGTACGAATTACCCACTTGCCCCAAAACCGAAAACCACGACATCTTTGAGGCGTAGGAGGCAGCACGGTAAAGCTCAAGAGGCTCGCGGCCGGTAGAAGCGAGGAGGAGCCGCCTTCGCTGCTCACACCCCCTATGCATCGCCGCCTCCGTCGCTCACTGTTCGAACAGATTTGATAGAAGGGTAGGCAAAACAGAGAGGGCCGTCCTCCGCCGCTCGCGTCAGGGCGGGGGACAAACCGCCGAGGAAATCCAGCATTTCCGATCATTTTGGGCGTGGGGTGTTCCACTCTCGCGGTGTCGCGCGCAGGTGGCTTGGCTAACCCCAACCCAACCACCGGCGGGCGGGCGGGGCGAGGCGACGGCTTGGATACTGGAATCCGGCAATGCAGGCGGACAAACGGTGAGGTCAACCCCCCCACATTATCGAGCACTCGTTCACGTATCATTTGCTCATGAGCGTCGTCAGCCATGCCCACGGGATTCTTTGCCTTCGCTAGCCCGCGCGCAGGCACCACGTTCTACCCACGCGTACCCAGTAATATCTTTATTGTTTTCTCGGCCACGGAGGCATGGACAGTTGGGCACCATCGCACATTCGCACGGTGCCAAAACCATGGGCTTGTGGCTACCTGGAAACCGTGCCTGGCAACGATGATCTTGGAACAGTGGACAAGATATAAGAAGGCTTGCTTTTCTGAGAAGAAAAATTATATATTGGCCAACTTCAGTCTCGTTCACGCTAGATACCACTATCTTTATATGATCTCTTTTTGGTGGAGTTAGAGCACTGTTAATTAATGGTGCGTGACATCATCTACACATCGATCCATGCATTCAATTTTCATACTCCATGCTAGTTTATTAAGTCGCTCATTTGCATAACTATAACCATCATGTTATGAATGGTGTTGAAGAAAATACTACCTCCGTTTTTTAAATAGATGACGCCGTTGACTTTTTCTCACGTGTTTGACCATTCGTCTTATTGAAAAATTTTATGCGAATGTATAAGATATAAATCACACTTAAAGCACTATGAGTGATAAAACAACTCATAACAAAATAAATTATAATTACGTAATTTTTTTGAATAAGACGAATGATCAGACATTAATAAACAAAAACTCAAAAAAACGGAGGTAGTAGTTTATTAAGTCACTCATTGGCGTAACTATAACCATCATGTCATATGAATGGTGTTGAAGAAAATATATTAACATATGAAATTAATAGTTAGTTATTCCAAACGTATAAAACATGTGTATTTTTTTCTGAACCAAATTAGTTGGAGAAAATCACTTGTATGGAACCTTTTTGTCATTTAGTAAGGTCTTGTTTAGTTGGAAAAAATTTTGGGGTTTGGTTATCACATCAGATATACGAACACACATTTGAAGTATTAAACATAGTCTAATAACAAAACAAATTTCAGATTCCGTTAGGAAACTGTGAGATGAATTTATTAAGCCTAAATAATCTGTCATTAGTAAATGTTTACTGTGCCACATTGTTAAATCATGGCACAATTAGGCTTAAAAGATTCGTCTCGCAATTTACACGCAATCTGTGTAATTGGTTTTTTCCACATTTAATACTCCGTGTATGTGTCCAAACATTCGATGTGATGAGTGAAAAGTTTTTGTTTTGGGAACTAAACAACCCCTATATTTAATACTCTATACATATGTCCAAATATAGCATTCTATGTGATAGCGTGAAAAAATTTATTTTGGGAACTAAACAAGGCCATATTTGGTGATCGACGGTCGAGATGAACCCAGCTGGAGAAGGGAAACACCTGATTCGAAGAATCTAGAAGCGGCTGGAAGCCTCGGACAGAAGGCGGAGCAGAGGAGAGAAGAATCCATGGCGCTCATGAGCGCGGAGAAGAAGACGGCGGCGGAGATCGTCGCCATGCTGGATCTGCAGCGCCACCCCGACGGCGGCTTCTACCTGGAGATCTTCCGCGACCCCTCCATCTCCCTCCCCAAGTCCGCGCTCCCTCCACGCTGTAAGCTTTTGGTTCTTCCACTACTGCAGCTTCAAGTTTTTTTTCCCCTGGTTTATTGATGATGTCGCGTTGGTGGAGTAGTGATTTCTTCAATTAGATATCATTTCCACTGACAAATAACTGTGAATTCTTGTCCTCGGTGTTTAGTTCGATTTATTCCAGGAAACAGCAGCGTGAGTGCATTTGCTCATTAAGATCTTCTTAGTGGTGTTGTGCGTTATGATCCATTTTCGGAGACAAAGAACTAATGATAATCTACTGAAGACAAAATTGTAGGTTTTGAGTTCCCCCAAACTATTCAAGATGCACAACTTGCTATTCCTGGTTATTTTCTTGCCTGGAATGTTGCTAAATAATGTAATAGAGTGAGTATTTTAGCAAAATTCAGGGGTACTTGGCTTTATAAGGCCCATTCGGTGTATTAGTACAATAATACTCCCTCTATTTCACAATGTAAGTCATTCTAACACATCAATATGAATGTGGGAAATGCTAGAATGACTTACATTGTGAAACGGAGGAAGTAGTAAGAACAACATGAACAAGATATGAACTCTGTGTATGATGTCTACACTGGATGACTACAAAAATATTGTTCAGGTTTTGTAGCGTTTAGACTAGATGATTTAATTTCTGATTAAAAAAATGCATGATTAATTTTAAAAAAAGGGCCAAACATTAGTACTCCAAACATTACTGTTTGTTTCTGAACTTATAGCGATGTTCTGAATCATGCTGTACTCTGGACATCTCTACTGACTGTCCATTGATAAACTTGCGACGAGAGGATCATTTCTTGAGTTTTTTTACTGCTGCAGTTTCTTTGTGAAGACCTGGTTCCTACATCGAAGGAGGTTCAGAAGGGCAGAGGTGTCACAGCCATGCTGAAATGTTTTGCATAAGAGAATACTTGTTCGGAAGTATTACTAACATGAAATTGATTGGTCATTACTGCTACATCATGATTTTGTTGTTTTGTGTTAATGAGGCACAATGTGATCATGGACTCAACTAGCAACTTAGCACAACTTAAATTGGTACAAGTTGGTCCATTGATGTTGTACGCAAGGCTCTCTTACTAGCTGTGCCTAGCAATAGCGGGAAGCTAGGTGCTAGTTTTTTTTTTTTGACGGTTAAGCTGGGCGCTAGTTCTTCTTTAACTTGTTTGGCACACTACAATTTAGCACACTGATGATGAGCATGACCACCTTCAGTTCCTGTAACACACACCACCAGAGAGGCTGAGTAGCTGACAGAGCGACACCCTCACACATGACAATATACTCTTTCTTATATTGATTTTTTAAGTTCAGGCAAAAGCTTTGACTATTCTTAGAGCATGCTCATTTCATCTGCTGTAAACTAACCTAGTTAACCATAGTCTGCTTACCCTTTTAGAGTATCACATAATGCAAACACTAATTTCAATATGTGTGAGTTACTATAGATTTATACTTGAAATAGCACATTATTGCAATAGCGTTTTCACTAATTTGTTATTATGTTTTATTCCTTCTAGATAAGGTAGACCGTTCTGTGAGCAGTGCCATCTATTTCCTGCTGCCTGCTGGAGAGATTGCTAAGTTGCACCGCATCCCTTGTGCTGAGACCTGGCACTACTACATGGGGGAACCTCTCACGGTCTGCAAATTAGCATAAATATCAAATGGCTTGCGCTCTTCAGTAACTTCCTGACTAGCCCAATGTTTTCAGGTATTTGAGGTCCATGACGATGGACAGATCAAGATGACAGTCGTTGGACCTGATCTACGGCATGGCCAAAAGCCACAATACACAGTTCCTCCAAATGTTTGGTTTGGCGCCTTCTTGACCTGCGACATCGAGTCCTTCACCGAAGATGGAAGTGTATTTGTCAAAACGCCAGGAAGAGACCCTGAACTTCACTACTCTTTCGTCGGTGTAACCTGTGCTCCAGCATTCCAGTTTGAGGACAACGAAATGGCAACACGGGAGACCATGAAGACACTTGCTCCTAAAGCCGAAGCTTTCATCAACTACCTTGTGCCTTCAGACTGAGTCTGAAACCATCACTCCCAATTAGCTTGCTCTTCGTGATGAACTTTATGTACCAAGCTACTGATTCAGTACTGATGTTTACTGCTTGATCTGAGATCTGTTCAGGACTCACAATGCAGAAACCTTGAGGCCTGAACCTTGCATGTATCACCACTGTATCATACTGGTTGTTTGGTTACATAGGTTTCACTCTTTTTATGAAATATTCTGATTGCTGAGAGAGATGCCTTGCAGATTATCCAGGCAGTATCAGTGCTCTTCTTCTTCAAGGTTTCTTCTTCTCTGTCTCCTGCTTCTGTCTTCTCCCAAATATATCCTATTCAGTAATCACCCTCTAATATTGTCCTAATTCTCTGTTCTTAGCCCCATTTATCTGCTCTCTGCTATCACCAATTTCTCCAAAACTCCTTTGTGTCTTTGACTACATTTGTTTAGATGGTACCACTGATGCTGTGAATAACCATCGATGACAGGAGTGGTTTGTTTTTTCTTTAAGGCCGAAATAGATTTCATTATCTAAAAAAACAAATACAAAACAGGAGCCTTTTTTTTTGGCAAAAATCCGGGTCGTTACCAAAGATTCAAAGGGTAAAAAGCATCGCTATCACTGCCAGAAACAAGATCATCCCTGACGGTTTGTATTCCCTATCAACAAGAATTTTGTGTGAGGTTCTTTTTTACCTAACATCTGATGCATGAAGATCCATCGACAACGATATATCCGGTGACGGTTTCGCCCTCATAGGAAAGACACTATTGTTTGACCGCGTGGGTATCCTTGTCCCGGCGAAGGTCTCATCGACAATTCGACATCCAGGCGGCTGCTGCGACAATAAATCGGCTATAATTGCAACAGTCTCGTACCACAGACTCGCATCCTACAACGACTACACGAGAGATCTTCTAGAATTAATCACAATCATTAGTAATTAATTAATACAAATTAGATTGTTAATTAATAATTAACCTGTTAAGATTAGTGCTTGTTAGTTATAATTAATCTATTTTTGTTGTTGATTAGTATAGAATAGTTCAAGATTAATAATAATTTCCGTACATTCTCATCCATCTAAGCAAACAAGAAACTGGATCGGATGATCATTTCCACTCAACCAAACAAAAAGTATCGCTATAATGTATATGGATAGCCATATTCTATTATATATATGTTAACCATGAACCAAACATACCCTAAAATCTTTGATACTTCCCATGCGTGTGTGATCTTGCCGTCATCTCGTGTGGGGAGACGAGGGGATTTGCGAGCTTAGATAGGCCTGGTTTAGTTGAGGAAAATTTTTAGGTTTGGTTATAACATCGGATATATAGACACACATTTGAATTATTAAACGTAGTCTAATAACAAAACAAATTACAGATTCTACTAGGAAACTACGAGACAAATTTATTAAGCCTAATTAATTCGTTATTAACAAATATTTACTGTAGCACAACATTGTCAAATCATTGTGCAATTAGGCTTAAAAGATTCATCTCGCAATTTACACACAATCTGTGTAATTGGTTTTTTTCCCTACATTTAATACTCCATGCATGCGCCGAAACATTCGATGTGACAGCATAAAATTTTTTTATTGTGGGAACTAAACAGGCCCTTAATTTGGTACCTCCACATTGGCTCTTACTAGTTTTTTTTTTTTAACCTTTTAGATAACGTCCATAAACACCGTGATTCGACTTCTGATGGTTTTCAATATAGTGCTTCCTCACTCGGACATCCAGCTAAGTGGAAAATAAGTGGACATCGAGAAAAAAAAAACTCTCTAGCCGTAGATGCCCGAAGCATGCATGTACAAGCACATACATACAAGAGCCATCTCTCTCTTCAAAAAGAAAAACAAAAGCATCTCACTCATATGAGCTGGTGGTTGTTATCTCTCCAAAATTCGAGCAGCTGCAGAAATGCACGCATGCAAGAAATTAATCTATATATCGATTTCAGCTAGGCATCGAAGCTCCAAAGACATGTAGTAGCTAATTCGTCATCCTCACCGTCGGATTCTGCTGCCGGTGCTGTCACCGGCCACATCGCCTGGCTTCCGGCGGTCGCCGTCGGTGAGTACATAGGCGGTGGGTTCGCCATGAACTGCGACCAGTCCAAGCTCCCAGCCGCCACCTGCACCGGCGGCGGTGTCACATTTCCCCTGACAGTATCGTCGGGGTCGGAGTCCGCCGTCGCCACCTGAGCTGGAACAACAATGGCGGCCGGCGCTTCAGCCGACGGCTGGTTGGCATGCGACACAGCGAAGGTATACACCTCACGCAGATCGCCGGTGCGGGCGGTGGCAGACGGCGGCGGAAAAAAATCTTGATGATGTAATTTTTATAAAATTTGGCCTCATAATGAATTCAAACAATTAATGTCCATGTATATAGATATCTGAACTGTGAATGCCAGCTGAAACAAGGATGAAAATACCTCCATTACCTGAAGAGAGTTAGTTAAGCATATTAGCTATTTTCCGCCGCATCCCATGAGCAGGGACCTATCCGGAATCATCCACAGCAGTTATTGGTAGCATGACTGAACTATGTCGCAAAATTACAATGAAGAATTCCATAGATGAGCATTGTAAACTATCAGTTGTTTGTTTAACGATGTTTCCACCACACCAGTATATAGTATTTGAGTTACTTAAACAAAAGGTAGCACAACAATGGTATACAGAAGTGTGCATTCAAATTGATGCTCAGAAGTAATCAACAACTAGATAGAATGATAATGCTTTGTCTAATTTATCCATTCACCCTATATTTACAATTTTAATCCCAAAACAGAACTTCTTTAGAGCACTTCGAGTTAATTTCTTCAGTGTTGATGTCATATGTATTCGGAGAACTAACTGGCGGCATAGAAATACAAATAGCTGCACTGCTGAAGCATACATAAAAGTCTAGCTCACTTCATTGATACTGATGCCATACCAGATTTGTCACTCTCTTTAAACTGTAACAGCTAAAAACAGACACTTGATAGCTGATATTAGCATGCAAACACTAGCATACATCATTTCGATTGAAGAAACGAACCACACCAAAACATGGACACTGCTCTAAAGGAAATTGGGTATCATTTTGCCTCTCAGGTGTTCATGCTTGCACAGACATATACTTTTAATCCAAAATTTCCTTATACCCCTCCAAGAAAGAGAACTACCTTTCTTAGTTCAAACTACTCCGTATCAGAAGGTATATTTGGAACTGATCCCATATGGTGTACGAGATGCTGCATCCCAGGTTTCAACTCCCTGTTACAGAAGTCATCATATTCTTCTTTATCCCCTGCCTTCTTCTTCACCTCCACTACCACCAGGCTTGGTGTGAGCTCAAATATCTCAGCGCCGATTGTCAATGGACCCTTCAAACCTTCCCTCGTGCCTTCTATGCTCACTCGCCAGTCTTTTCGCCGAACAAAGAAGCTCTTCACCTTTGCGATCTCCTCCAATTTTGTGATGATTGTTTGCATAGGCTCTGCCGATATGAACCTCACTTCACTCCCTCGCTCCTCAAACAACCCTGACAAATCAAATCCCTTCGAGAACGATATGATATCGAACGCATTAAGACTTGCTGGCCGTGTGAGAGACCCGAGAGGTCTTTGCCGACGCTCCTCAGATGACAATGTGGCAGGACATGATGCCACGGATGAGTCCGACTCCCATCCCGACTCCTCACCGTCGTCATCTTGCTGCGGTGGCGGCGGCGGAAGCGGAGGAGGAGGCTCACTAGGTTCCAACTCCGGCATATCATTATCACCATCTGCCAAGCTGTGAACCTGATCATCCTCGACATAGAATCTGACCGGCTGGAATCCCTTCTGGAACCACCTGCTCTCCATGACCTCTTTGACAGTGATCCTAGTGAGTCCTTGTCTTGGGTTGTGTCAGGAGCGATTGCAGTAGACGGAAGGACTGAGAACCATCTGGGGCACGGAATCCCGAGATGTGGTATGATGGCATGAGATACTGGTCTGGAAAGAAGGTAAGCCAGCCATGGAGCACGAAGAGGGAGATGCGCAGGGAATAATGTACGCTTGGCGAGTCGTAGCCGGGCGCGCGAGCAACTCAGCGCGACGTAGAGCGATGCGCAGAAGGTGTGGAGGAGGCCGTTCGCTGGTGGAACTGACGGCGACGCCGCGGAGAGGCCGAAGGTCGGACTTGAGGCGCCGTGCTCGCGAGAGGAGGTTCCTCGGGATTGAGGTCGGGTGGACAAGCCGCGGCGTGCAGAACCGCGACGTGCGGAGACGAGCTGCGAAGTTCGCGGCGGTGTCGCTCTTGAGCCGGCCTTGGACGCGGAACAGGCCGCCGCGCGGACGAGCTCCATCCGAGTAGATCTTCGAATTGGTGGCCACACCTCGAACAGCTCACGATGTGGGTGGGGACGCGGCCGGAGGAATGGCGACTCCCGCTTGAGTGCGGGACGAGCCCGGCCCGCATCGCGCCTCCCTTGTGACACTTACGCGACCGCCGGCTCCCCGGAATCCGGCGTCGCGCCTGGTACACATGGCGAAGGTGCGGCCGGGAGCGGCGTTAGCTCGTACGCCCGGCAGGAGCCGCCCCCGCGGCTTGCGGCGAGGGCGGCGGGCGGAGGCGGAGAGGCAGCGGCGGCGGTGCTGGGCGAAGGTCCCCGCACGACGCGGGGTCGCGGCATGAGGCGGAGGGAGAGCGGATTAGGTGGTGGCGAGGACGCGGGGAAACGGGAGGTGGAGGAAGGAGGAACGAGTGGCCGGCGTTGGAACTTTGGAAGGGAAACATTTAACGGATTCGTGAAATAATATCTGCGGCTGGGGCTTCCTCCTAGAGAGTGTCATTTGCTTTCGGGGACTTTGAATGTTTTTTCTCCCAAAGTTTTTCTGTCAACTTCGCACTTTCATCAGCATTAAAACTTTCAGTACACATGAAATTTTTAATTTTCCAGTCAATTATCTAATTTTCAACCAAATTTTCAATTTCGTTGTGAATTTTGTTTTGCCTGTTTAGTCTCTAGAAGAACAATTTCATGCTGTGTCACATCGACGGTGTGATATATACATGGAGTATTAAATGTAAAAAACACTACAACAGATTACATGTAAATGCCCGAACAATCATTTATAGTAATTGACTGTATTTCATACATGCCATGTTACAGATAACATTTCTAATAGGATTAGGTTAATATTAAGAGATTTTTAATAATATATTATATTTTAAACTATATTGCCAAGTCCCCCCCCCGAGTGTACCACGACTATCAAATGTCCCGCCCAATTTAACAAGACTTTGTTTTGTTTTTTTGTTTTGGTCCTACCGTATAAGCTTAAATAGGTTTGCTTAATTCTGGATAATAACATTGCGCTTAACGGGTGTGTTGGGTGTTGTTAGCACAGCTAAGGGATTTTGTATGGTGGAAAATTTGTAAAAAAAATGACAGAGAGGATGGTAGCTGTAGCGTTTTTTTTGGGGCATTATTGATTAGGAATGCTTACCGGCATATGCGAACGGTACTCGTGTTGGGAGCAGAGAGCATGACCGAACAACGTATTCCCTGATTATTAAAAAGAAGTAGTCGGTCCCTGATCTTACTATAAGAATAGTATATCCGCTTTGGTAACGTGTTCTAAGGCTGTAACAGCACACGTACCGCTTCGCCTGTAGAGGACGCAAAAGTGGGGATATTAAGCAGCTTGGGCAATACGACGAGGCAACGATGCGCTCGGAGTGCAGACGTGGCGGCCGGGCAGTCGCCGGCGCTCGGTCGCAGGCGGAAATTCTGGAAGCGGCGCAGCATGCGCACAGCGTGCGTTGCGAAGCAGCAAGAGCCAAGCCGTGGCGTCGTCGGGTCGTGCGCTCGGCATCACCGGAAACTCTCGTCACGCCCAACGTCGCAGTGCGGCAGCGCGTCGGTCGGAGGAAACTTCGCGCCGCACGAGAGGACGAAGTACGTTATCCGGCAAAAGTTGCATTGGTAATTAGAGATGTGACTGAAAGTTGTGTGTTATGAGTTAGATGATGTGAGAGAAAAGACTGAAGTTGTGATCCAAACACAGCCGAAGAAGGCGACAGGAGTGGATGGACAGCTGAAGGTTGGCGAGTCAGGTTAGGAACACGCGTGGATATCCCTGCGGCGGTTTGGGCTGCGCCGGACGCGAGGAGACAGCGGGAGTGTCCAGATTTACGCTGATGAAGCAGAATTAGATGACGAAGGCTTGAGAAAAGAAATTAGGTTCTGTGTTTTTTAAGGGTTGGGAAACCCTTACGTAAAAAAAATGATAGTACAACAATGGATTGATTAATAGATTTTTTAGAAGCAACTTTTAATAGATTTTAAAAACCAGCTTGTTTAGAGTTTGGGTCGACGGTACGCGAGGAAAAAGAGAGATGTGAGGTTGGGACTTGATGAAAGAACACTGGCGTGTTTATTCACACCGGAAAGTTTAGAAGTTTTGGTTAAAATTGGAAATCAATGTATGCAAAGTTGGAGAGTTTTGTGTGTTAGAAGTTTGGATGGTGATGGAAAAATCTCGACACAGTTATGAAAAAAAAGTTCGGAACTAACTCGTGTCACAGTTCACTTTGAACGCTGGATATACTGTAGGTCCAAATTTATACCCTCATACATAATAACTAGAGTACGATTGCGCCTCGCTCAGTTATTAGAATAGCATATGATCAAAGTGATTCTGCAAGGTGTTCTTCTTTCTAAAGTGGCATTACAGTTAGCACAAATTGAAAAGTTAATAGTGGAACTGACAACAGTGACATTTTCTTCACTCACCTCCGATCAAGTCTCTCTCTCCTCATATCTATCTCATCCTATTCCTCTCCAAAATTCTTTGTACAACTTGGAACTGGATGTCGGAGAGTGCGGGCGATGCAAGTGGAAAAGAGAGCGGAAAGGGTGCACCGGATGAAAGCATATGGAGAGACGGGGAGACAGGCACCCAACATAAGAGCAGGTCAGAAGCTAATCAGGGCAGGCTCCAAGATATCCAACTAGACTATTCTACGTGGAGGAGAGAAAATGAAGAGAGAGGAAGAGAGCGGCTAGATGTCGCGGCCGGGCGATACAAGAAGCATGCATTGTGGTCCGCAACACCTCGCGACCCGTGTTTGTTTTTGTTTGCGTGCTCTTCTGACACAGCGGCGCATTTTTGCTCCGCTTCACGCGCGGCTCCTCGCCCACTCGCCGGATTTTCTCCGCGCGACGTGAAACTCGCGTGAAGCTCCACTGTGCCCAAAAAGTAGTAATGCCCAGTTTCAGGCGCAAAGAAAAGCGAGAGAGGATGATGAAGCGCTTGTGCGGCATGCATGGCACCCAAAGCATAAGCACTGCTGATTGATTTGGGTTGGTCTAATCTTTCCTTTTCTTTTCTTCTCCTCGGTCTGTTGAATGCTTAGGTCCTCTAGCTATGTCTGTCACTATTCTTCGTTCATCTGTGGGATCTAGTCCGTTCTAACTCTTCTCTGCTTTATTTCTTTGTCTTTCCTTTTTTTCATGGTAAGATCATACATGGGCGGCGTGGTTGGTGATATACTAGGTGAATTCAAGTGTGTTGGATTCATCTATTTTCAAGTAGAGGCGTGACATCCATGTTAGTTGCATGAAACATGGCCATAGGCAAGAAGTTGGGGGCTCGATCAGCGCATGTGATGCACAGTTTTGTTTGAATAATAAAGATGATATTATTAATAGCCAACATTTACTAGTTGTTGGTTTTGGTATAAATGAATGAGATATTGGAGCTAGCAGCTGCTGCACTATTGACCTTGCCTCTAAGAGGAGCTAGAATCTCCCTCGCATCTTCTCTTAGACTCATTAGGTTTGCGATCAGGAGACAATCGTCACGAGCCATGTTGCGCCAGCTTGCAACACAGTCATAAATGGATCAGCGCTTGGGGGCGAGTCTAGCCGGAGGAAGATATGATGCGAGCGTCAGGGATGCCATCGCCACCCGCCGCGCTCCGAGCTCATTATCCGCGCCACGTACGAAAACCAAGCTAAAAAATAGTGCGAGGGATAGTTATCTATTAATATAACAGCTGAAAGGAGGCAAAGTCGATGTGGGAGCTGAAATTCCGGCACATAATCGGAATAAGAAAAAAAGAAAGGAGAGTCAGTAGAAGTAAATTAAAATAGCTAAAATTTGGAATTAAAATAAGGCATAATTAAATAAGTTTCGCAATAAGAACCCAAACGGAGATTAATCAAAATTCGAAATTAAAAATAAATAAAATCAAATTAGAAAGGAAAGGAGAGTCAGTAGAAATAACAATTTAAAAATAGCATGAAAATTCAGAATAAAAAAAGAATATGATAATCCATAACGAACCCAATACGAATTAATAAACTGAAATAAAAATAAAATGAAAATCCAATTGAAAAGGAATGAGATTCAAGTAGGAATAATTTAAAATAGTAAATTCGGAGTAAAAAAAGAAATATAAAAAAGAGTCATAAAAGAACAAATACGCGTTGATTAAAATTCGATAAAATAAATAAATCCGATTGCAAAGAAAATAAATAAGAGTTCAAGTAGAATCAATTTAATAGCTGAAATCGGATGTAAAAAATTAAGCAATCTAAAAGAAGAATCATTAAGAACCAATCAGATTAATTAAAATTTAAATAAAAATAAAATAATACTAAAATTGAAAAACTAAGGAGTCAAGTAGGATACAATTTGAAACACTGAAATGAAAAAAAAAATAAAAACATTAATAACCAATACGATATGTAACAATTTAAAAAAATTCTGAATAGAAAGAATAAGATTTAATTAGGATACAATTTATAAATAACTAAAGATTTGGATAATAAAGATATTGAAAGAAAAGCAACTATTAAAACATTATGAGATGCTATAAAGAGTAGTGGTGTGGTGATGCGAGATAGTAAAAAAGTTGTATAAAACACAATAGAATCCTAGCTGATGATTAAAAGGAGGGAGTCAGGCAGGCGTGGAAGCAAACGGTAAGGCGGTTGCCGGAATTTCTAGAAAGTAAGAAAACAAACCAATGATAATCATATTTAATTTTGAAAAATCTCGATGCAATAAAAAGGAGAAGCGGCGGCGGGTGTATAAGGAAGTTGAGAGCCGCGCGGTTGATGGGCTCTAGAAAGAAAAAATGAATCCACGTAGTTAGTCGATTTTAGAATACGGTGGATGAAAAAGTTGGCGCGGAACGGGCTGTAGAGGGGCATAGTTGGCATCAAGCAGGGACTTCTAGAAATAAAAAATGAATTCGACGATAGTTATGTTCGATTTTAGAATCAGGACATAAAGAGTTGGCGGCGGGACGGCTGTAGAGGGGATAGTGATCGTTTGGATGGGACTCTAAAATTATAAAAATAATGGCAAGTCCAATTTTTAAGGTTTGGAACTCTAAAAAGTAAAAAAACAATGATATCATTTTAATTTAAAATCTATGACAAAAGAAAGAGGCAGCGGGCGAGCGTGAGGAGTAAATGGAAGCCGTGACAGTTTGGCGGGACTTCTAGAAGTAAAATGACAACGATAATTATGTTCGATTTTTAAAATCTTAAGACAAAAAAGAGAAGAAGAACTAGAAATTACAATGGAAAGTACAGACATTCTAGAAATTAATAAAAATGAAATACAACGTGAATAAACTCATAAATGTAATAAATCCATTTTAAAGATCCGAGAAGAGAATAGAAATAGTGTAGATGAGCAAGCAAATAAGGAAGGAGATAACTAAGGGGTAGGCAATGGGGACTTTGAAACTATATAATTAGAACAGAGATGAAAGGTTGGTTTAGCAACTGTGTGATTTGAAAACTAATATTAGAAGCACAGTAGATAAGGTTGGTCTTTCAAAATCTAAGAAATGAGAACTAGATGCTATTTAATAAATTATTAGAAAATATACAAAGAAATATTGATTGGTTTGGGTGCTAGCGCGCAATTGCGGCGGGCACCGCAACAGTTTGTATGATGTTAATATTTGGAGAGTTGAGTACACCCCGGATAGAGGATAAGAAATAATATAACACAGTTAAGGGACTCATGGTGGACTATTTCTTGAGAAAAGTTGGACTCGAGTGGTCAGCCTACGAAAATGATCGGCTTTTGGGGCTCGACTAGTATTGGTTGGGCAGGCTAGTTGATACGTCCGGTGGAGATCACGGCCCATCATACATCAAAGATGGATCCACGCGAATTATCTAGTCGAGGAGAAAAAAAAAAGTACATCGAACGTAGATCCTATCAAATGGAATAGTCGAGGTAGCCTTAACTTAAGTGAGGGTTGAGGTTCCTATACAATAGAAAGTGTACCCAGAACTCATTAAACCGTCAAATAGGTCTGGCAGTATTTGCCCAGTTGCTGAGTGGCATCCTAGTCGCAAAAAAATAAAAAATTTAGGAGGTCCCAGCATGTGCACAACATTTTTCCTTTCTTTCTCTCCTTGCTCTTCTTTTTTCTT
>CM020185.1:10805287-10816420 GCA_009805545.1 Oryza longistaminata | reverse complement strand
AGTATGTGTTTGTGTGTTTGTGGATCTTGGCCATGATGATAGGCTAAGCTAGACCTGTACCCTGCACTCATGTTTCCCCTGACTTCACTGCCAAGAGAGACTAGCAACACACAGGGGGATCCCTACACTGCCTTTGTTTCTTTGCTTCCACCCTAAACAAGCCTCTGCTATGTATGCTACCTTCTCTTGGTCTCTACCAACCAGCATTACTGTCTCAACCAATGGCAGTTCCTTCAGTCACTAACTAATTGTCATCCTGGTTACAAGATTAGTGTGAATCTGAAACCTAATAATTGAACTTGTATGTTTGTTGTAAATGGATATTGGATGGCATGCCTTGGGTTTAGTGACAGCATGTGTGTACTTGCATGAAATGAGTTGGTTTTGGTCCTTGGAAAAAAAATCATCAATGATAGAAGATAAATGTCTTATTGGAGTAATTATTATTAGTTCACCAAGCTACAAATGGGAATTGATTCTTAATGTTGAGCTGAAAATTGGAGAGACCAATAAACCCCAATGGAGGGAAGTGGACACTGACAAATATGCTATGGTGATTTATAGTCAGTGAAAATCTTATTCAATTGATTCTTACGAATGATTGAGGAATTCAACAGGAAACTCCGGATGAATTCAGTAGGAAACAATTTTATTACCATGGAAATCATCCAATTCCTACATTGGTAATGCATGACCTGATTCACTATTAAGGTTAATTAAAAGCTGTTGATGTAACTCGTCTAACAACTAGATTTAACGGTTCATAACCGAAAAACGGTTGCTTTTCTAGAACATGTTGATTGCATCAAACCAGTCAAGATTCTTTTCAGTGGACAGCATCATATGCTTTACTACCAAACTACCAACTCAAAATTGACATAATAGAATGTACATGTTTCTGTACTAATCACTCGAGATAAAATTAAGGACCATGAATTAAAAGCAACTCTAATTTTGTGTGTACTACATCACAGGTTGCACTACTTCTAATGGTCCATGATTTGGCTAAAGCATCAATTCTAACCTGTTTTTTTCCCATTGTCATGTAGGTAGGTGCAGCACTGGAAACACAAACATGTATTGAAAACTAAAGACCAAAGGGCAGCAAAATTCAGCATCTAGGCCAAATTTCTTTGTAAATTCCAGATTTAGAAGTTGGGAAAAAAAAAGTGAAAATCCATATATCATCAATCTTTTGCCACAACACTAACATTTTTATGGTTAAATTTCATTGAATTTGTTAACATGTAGATCCCTCAAAAGTTCTGTAAAAAAAAACTCTGCAAGATCAAACCGGGCAACAGTCAAGTACACCTGAAGGGTAACAATACTCTGCAAGATCCAATCAGAAGCAGCCACATTTCCTAGGTTGGCACTACTCTACAACTCCCATGCAAGCTCTACCTATCTCTGTACCTTCACGCATCTTCAGTCCCAAGCAACCCCAATTTTTCCTCTCTTTTTTTTCTTCTTCTTTTTGGTAATGCATGCCATGGCCATTACCATTCTGCTGCTACTGCTCCTCTCCTTCCATGGTGGTCGCCCACATGGCATAGAGCTCACAAGCTCGATCAGCTAATGGCCATCACTACCTCCAACTAACTAACCACCTTTTCTCTCCACTGCACAGCAACTTCAAAGGCCAAATTTCTTTGTAAATTCCAGATTTAGAAGTTGGGAAAAAAAAAGTGAAAATCCATATATCATCAATCTTTTGCCACAACACTAACATTTTTATGGTTAAATTTCATTGAATTTGTTAACATGTAGATCCCTCAAAAGTTCTGTAAAAAAAAACTCTGCAAGATCAAACCGGGCAACAGTCAAGTACACCTGAAGGGTAACAATACTCTGCAAGATCCAATCAGAAGCAGCCACATTTCCTAGGTTGGCACTACTCTACAACTCCCATGCAAGCTCTACCTATCTCTGTACCTTCACGCATCTTCAGTCCCAAGCAACCCCAATTTTTCCTCTCTCTTTTTTCTTCTTCTTTTTGGTAATGCATGCCATGGCCATTACCATTCTGCTGCTACTGCTCCTCTCCTTCCATGGTGGTCGCCCACATGGCATAGAGCTCACAAGCTCGATCAGCTAATGGCCATCACTACCTCCAACTAACTAACCACCTTTTCTCTCCACTGCACAGCAACTTCAAGGCTATCACCATGAGTGTGCAAATATTCATCCGCCCAGGCCTCCCCTACAAATACAATCCTTGTCCTTGTCGTGGCCGTCGACATCGCCGGAGTCGGAGCGAAAGAAAGAACAGTGCTGGCACTAGGCCACTAGCTAAGTAGCTAGCTAGCTAGTAGCAGTGGTAGCTGAAGAGGAGGAGCTAGCTGATCAGCTGAGCTGAGCTAGAGGTAGAAGAAGAAGATGGACACCATTGAGGAGTGCAGTGTGGACGATGGACGGCGGCTGATGCTGATGGGGTCGAGGATACTGGTCGGCGTGCCCAACAACTCCCGGGGATGCTCCGAGCTGCTCTCGTGGGCGATCCGCGTCGTCGCGAGGCCCAACGATTCGGTTGTCGCCGTCCATGTTCTTGGTACGTTCTTGAATTGATCTTGCTTTCTTTGTGTTTGTCTGTGTGTTTGTGATTTGAGTTGTTCTTCTCCTTGCTTTTGTTTGCATTGATTGATTGTTTGATTGTTAATTGCTTGATTGGTTTGTTGTTTATGGTTGTGGTGATTGATGTTGTGGGTTGTGGCAGGAGGGAGGGGGAGGAAGAACAGGCTGCAGAAGGCGAACGCGTTTGTGATCTACATGCTCGGGGAGTTTGTGGAGACTTGTGAGGCTAAACAGGTGAGATGTGATCGAAATCAAAGCAAATGCAGTTTGGTTTGGATTTATTAAGTTGCGTGCACCGACCAATTCAACTCAAAAGTCTATGCTAATAAGGATAGACGGACAATTCACTTTATATTCTAACAGGATTGTGTTCTCTTTTTTATTTGTTCATGCATAGGCGGTCAGTTTCTGGTGAATTATTTTTTGGTGCATTGGCTATGCAAAGATGGTACTAGTGTTCTGTTCTTTCTTTTCTCGGTTTATATTAATCTTGAATACTTTTCTTTCTGTTGGCATTTCAAAAAGAAAATCTTTTCTTCTTCTTTTATGTTGATCTTGGATTCCTTTTCTTTTTGGCGAACACATTGCAGTGGGAACTTGAAAGCAAAGTCTGTGATCATTAGTGTTAGTTTGGTGCCCCTCTCTGTCAGGTTTGTCATGTCTCTTGTCAGCTGTTAGTGTTAGGTGAAGTTGTGACTACAGTCTAGTACAGGTCATGATTAGCACTGTGCTCTGAGTCTATCTATCTCTTCTCTCTCTCTCTCTGATTTTGTTTTTTGAAAAACAATCTAGTTTCAATTTTCTCTGTCTCTGATTTTTCTTCATGTAGTTGTCAAGTCTTATCAGTTGGAATTTTGGGAAGATGTACTATCATTTGAACTTGTAGGATTACTTTATGCTAATAAGGATAGACGGACAATTCACTTTATATTCTAACAGGATTGTGTTCTCTTTTTTATTTGTTCATGCATAGGCGGTCAGTTTCTGGTGAATTATTTTTTGGTGCATTGGCTATGCAAAGATGGTACTAGTGTTCTGTTCTTTCTTTTCTCGGTTTATATTAATCTTGAATACTTTTCTTTCTGTTGGCATTTCAAAAAGAAAATCTTTTCTTCTTCTTTTATGTTGATCTTGGATTCCTTTTCTTTTTGGCGAACACATTGCAGTGGGAACTTGAAAGCAAAGTCTGTGATCATTAGTGTTAGTTTGGTGCCCCTCTCTGTCAGGTTTGTCATGTCTCTTGTCAGCTGTTAGTGTTAGGTGAAGTTGTGACTACAGTCTAGTACAGGTCATGATTAGCACTGTGCTCTGAGTCTATCTCTTCTCTCTCTCTCTCTGATTTTGTTTTTTGAAAAACAATCTAGTTTCAATTTTCTCTGTCTCTGATTTTTCTTCATGTAGTTGTCAAGTCTTATCAGTTGGAATTTTGGGAAGATGTACTATCATTTGAACTTGTAGGATTACTTTTGAGTGAAGCTGAAACTAAGGGTTACAGTTATACTGAATACTGAATTTTTGGTCGTACTAATTATCTGAATCCCTATCATTTTGGTTTACCTTTTATTTATGCTGTCAGGTAAATTTGGAGGCCAAGGTGGTTTGCAGCCCAAGCATTTGGAGAGCACTTACCCAGGAAGCTACATTGACTGATGCAAACTTCCTCATTGTTGGGAGATCAGGAAATGCATATCGTAGGTAATCTCAGGAAGCTGCTTCTTTGTTCAGAAAATGAACTTGGATTTTCTTTTAGTTGATACTCTCATTAACGTAATCATGTATTATCTAGTTAGTATTCATCTCAAACGTAATTATGGATATTCTTTATCTTGATAGAAGTACTGTACAAAATATTTATCCCCACTGTTAATTAGGCCTAAAGCACTAAATGCTACAATTGTCATCATAACAGGAATCATTTTGAGGTTGCAAACTACTGCTACATGAATGCTCCAAGAAACTGTTCAGTGATTGCAGTTGGAAGGGATGGTCTACCACAGAGCGCCGCTCGATTCAAGTCTCGATCATTTGATGGTAAAAATGATCATTTTTTTTCTAACTTTCATCACTAGCAAGTTTCATTTACAATGTACTAATTCTGAACCTGAAATTACAGACAGTAGTATCTTCTCAAGCTCAACATGGAGCAGGAGATTTCCACCACTTCAGAAGCTACTCAGATCAAACTCAGCGCGAAAAAATTTTGGTAAAGTTACAAAAAAAAAAAGTGGCTACATTTAGTTTGCTACCAAATTTTGTTAACTATATAAGAAATCCTGCCAAAATTTTGGCAAGTTAAGGTTTTTTTTGGCATCAAAGTGAACAGGTCCTAGGATATCGCAGAGGTACATGTGTGAGAGAGAGAATTAATAAAGGAGGAAATTATAAAGGGGACCGACCTAGCTACACGAACGGACAAATCCGATGGTACATACATGGGACTAACTGTACCTACACGTCGTCACATACGTATGCGACACTGGGACGACACTGCAAAATGAGCTGTCTGTTTAACACCTGGTTTAAGTTCACAACCTACTCTTCTAGTATTGGATTACATTACTCTCCATGGAGTGATTTTGGGACTGCTCGCTTGTGGCTGCCGCAGCCGCGTGCTACCGATCAGCGTCTTTAATTACCTTCTCTTTCGACGTATGGGGATATAGATACCCTCTTTTCATTGTAAGCTAGTGTATTAAGGGGGTGTTTGGGAGACTTTAGTCCCTCTCTCCAAAAAATAAGTCCAGTCCCTCTCTCCCAAACACCCCCTAAGTAGTTCATTCGTGCGACTACAGTCATCAGTCATGTTATAAATGGTGTGTAAGAAAATATATTAATGATAATATGAAATTAAATGATTAGTTATTCAAAACGTATAAAACATCTGAATTTATTCGAAACCTAATTAGTTGATATAAATTAAATTAATTACATGGATATACACTTGTATAGATACACAACTTTGAGTATTCTTATGATTAGGAATACTCATGTTTAATTGTAGAGTTTATAGTACTATGTTTACACAGTTTACTTTGTAATTATCTGAATTTAAAGATGTATTTGTAATATAAATATAGGCAAATGACTGATTTGTACATTATACAATTTACTATATTACTAAGTGCAAAAATAGAATCACATATACTCTCTACATCCAGCTCCATGCGCCCACCTGTAATCACTTTGTCTCCTTATATACATTGTGTTTTGATTAAGTAAGCGGTTATATCTCTATTTGTAAATAATAATACCTTTTTACCATCTCAAGCAAGTAGCTCTTCTATTGCCAGAGAAGGGTCGCACCCTATGTTTGTTACTACTACTTTGAGTTTCATCCTATGGTCAAAATTGATTCTTGCTTTTAATTTGATGGCTAATATTCGTTCGATGATGTGGCACACTCTAGTTGTATGTTGGGTTTTACTTTCATTAGATAACATTTGACGTACACCTTCTATTGTCGTAAGTATCACCAAATTTTACACTACCCTTTGATACTTTTAAGAACCACAATTTTTTTTTTTTTTGCCAGACCAATAGCAGCACCACTATTGAAGAAACAATTGGCCTCCTCTCAAACACTATATTTGACCATTTAAATATGTGATGTTGTTAACTTTTTAATATGATATTTGATCTTTCGTGTTATTTTAAAATTTTGTGCAAGTATAAAAAATATAAGTATGCTTAAACAAAAGTACATTTAGTAATAAAACAAGACACATAATAAAATAAATGATGCTTATATTATTTTTAATAAGATTAATAGTCAAACATTGTATTTAAAAATCAACCGTGTTATACATTCAAAACCAAAGATAGTAGGATTTTTACTGATATATGGAGAAGAGAGTGCACGCACATATATATCATTTTATGATCGGCATAGAAAAAAATAACAATAATAAACACTCGTGAACGATGGTGATCAATTACGCCTCCTCAACTAAGTACGCACACTAATTTGGAAAAACAAACGCCATATAAATACACAATCCATGTAAAACACTGGACAAACTGTATCATCCTTTACATTTTCTCATACTTATATGTAACCTTTTGATAACTATACCTTTTATTTTTGTAGACAAAAGGTTGCATATAAGTATACCTGTATATGTATGAGAAAAAGGTATAGGTATATTATTTTTGGAGACAAATATACCTATACCTTTTTAATGGTCAGAATTTTAAAATTTTAACTGAACCTTATTGTGAACCTTATTGAAAAGGTTAAAATACTTATGACCGGGAAGAATACATTATACTGATCTTATATATCCACATTGCATATGCGTACGTGATCCCTTCCCTAATCAAGGCGTCACACACTACCAACAAAACACCCCAACAGTAAGTGTGTGGAACATATATAGGCCCCCCACAAGAACGTTGTGCAAGTGCAGCTAATGATCATCTCCTTCTAAGTGAGAGAGAAGCTAAGAAACCTCTAAAAAGAGATGGATGATGGGATCACACACAATCACCCCCAATAATCGCCTGATATGCTGATCCTACTATGTGGGAGCCAAGTGTCCCACTGCAACAGCAGAGTGTGATTAATTAGATCAAACCATATGCACTAGCTACAACGATGCATACTCCCTCCGTCCCAAAAAAAAAACAAACAACGTGAAAGGAGGTGATAATTCTTCGAATTATACTGAAGATCAGAAGCCTGCCTGGAGGTGTTTCAGCTACCAGGAGATTTCAGTTGCTACCAATGACTTCCATCCAGGTAAATATTTCCATCACTTAACTATGCATTTTTAATTTTAGTCACCTCAAAAATTTCTATTTCAGACATGAATTCTGTTAAAAAAAAGGTTGTGTTTGGTTTTATAAAAGTTAGTCTGAATTTGAGAAAAATACAAATGCAGAAGCAAGTTTAGTACTAAGATTTGCAATTCATTTGATGGTTTTTCATAGATAACATGGCTGGGAGAGGAGGCTATGCAGAAGTATACAAGGGTATCCTATCTGATGGACAATGTGTAGCTGTGAAGAGATTGGCACAAGGTAAGCCAACTGAACAGAAGGAAAAAGAGTTCCTGACAGAATTGGGAATCCAGGGACATGTCTGCCACCCAAACACAGCATACCTTCTTGGCTGCTGTGTTGAGAATGGACTCTATTTAGTATTCGAGTTCTGCGAAAACGGGACACTTGCATCGGCGCTGCACGGTATTGAATTTGATACAGTAGTAATTTTCAAGTATGCGTTGAAATTTTTGTTGGTAAACATGTAACAGTAGAAGATGAACTTTTGCAGGGAAGAGTGCCAAAATCCTTGAGTGGCCTTTGAGGTACAAGATTGCGGTAGGTGTCGCGAGGGGCTTGCAGTATCTGCACATGTTCTGTAGGCACCGGATCATCCATCGCGACATCAAAGCCTCCAATGTGCTACTTGGTGATGATTTTGAGCCTCAGGTAGCCCCCCATTTTCATGCTGAAAAAATGGTTTTGGCCATGCGCTTTGCACAACAATGGAATCAAATTGGATCAAACATGTTAAGATTTAATAAGAACTGTGGCATCTGTAACAGATATCAGACTTCGGACTGGCAAAGTGGCTTCCCAAGCAGTGGACTCATCACTCTGTCATACCTATAGAGGGCACATTTGGGTGAGCACAGTGCTAATGTCTGAAGACGTACTATAAAAAATACAAAAACATGTGTCAATTAAGTACTATGAAGATAAAATTGCATTATGTCAACTGAATCTTTCCCTTAAATGAATTCAATGATTTGAGCAGGTATTTAGCACCAGAGTACTTCATGCATGGCATTGTCGATGAGAAGACCGACATTTTCGCATTCGGAGTTTTGCTGCTAGAGATTGTCACTGGAAGGAGGCCTATTGACTGCTCCAAGCTGAGCCTTCTTCAGTGGGTGAGTACTGAGTACCACTGCAACAATGCAAGTAGTGTAACAATTACTAGCACCTAACAACAGTTAGCATATATAGAACTCATTTTCTTCTACTGCTCCAGGCAAAGCCACTTCTTGAAGCTGGACAAGTGACTGAACTTGCAGACCCGAATCTCGGCGGCGATTATGACAAGGATCAGCTGAAGAGGATGGTCGCAGTCGCGTCACGCTGCATTATGCGACCGGCGATGTGGCGGCCCTCCATGGCTGAGGTAGAACAGTTCATCAATCCAGTGGTTGAGCAGATCAAACTATTACAACTTCTGAAACAAAAATGTTACCTATGAGCATATGACAAAATGTTCCCCCTACTGTGCATTGTCAAATTTCAGGTGCTGCATTTCCTGTCAACTGATGAGTGCCTGAAGGAGCCGGAGAAGTGGAACATTCCGGAAGACGAGGTCGACGACATGGATGATTGCACTATGTTTTCTGAATCTTTGTCTCCATGAAGACAGGCTCTGATATTATTTGGTCTTTGGCATGGCTGTTCTTCATGGTGATGTCAAGTGCTACCTTTTATGTTTCTTCTCTTGGTTTTGGAATGTTAGGTGCTTGGTATGTAATCATGCAATTTAGGGAGAAGATTTTGAAGATATGGTTCGAATTTATCTTTTTATGGATGAACATAAAAAGATCACATTTTCCTGTAAATTATTCATGAGAAAATTTGGTGCTGTTGAGCCAAGCATATATCATGTGCACTAATAAACAGCTCATTTGTAAGTATGTCTCCAAACAGGCGCTGACAAGTAGATCCACTTTTCGCCAAAATATTCATGCACATTTTAGGAGGAATGAATAATTTTGTATGTAGTAAAATCGTACAGCAAAAAATAAATAAATGGTGACAATCTTCAGAACCATACACACGTAGGACTGAAATAGTTTCATCATAAAGGATGTAATGTGAGACCATTATAACCAGGTCAGAAACAACATGAATGTGTACAAATTATGGAATAAATGGTAAATGTGTCACATTATGCCCAGGGTTGTCTCTGGGCATAGCTAAAAACAGAATGAACATTCTGTAAATTGGAGAATGGGATTTATGCAGGCAAAGTTGTGCAAGAACTGCAAATACACAGGTTTGAAGTTGCATCCGAAAAGAGTGCTGCTCCACATCAGAGATATACATATTTCACTTCAGCAATACCGACTTATCTATAAATCCTCCAAAAAACATTTTTGAATTGGAAAATATAAATAAATCAGGAAAAATCCTATAAATGTTATAACCATGGTTCTACGTCCTCTACTATGTGGCATCAAACCATAAATAAACGAGGGTCAAATTTATATGAATTCTGGCACTTCAAAACAATCAGATAACTAAAAAGAGAGAGAAAATTATTCTTTTATATTTTATTGCAATTGGAACGAAGTGGAGCATTCCACCAGAGAACCGAATAACTGAATATTCCCAACAAGGATTCCTGATAAGGAAAACATTCCACCGGCCCAAAACAGATAACTCCTGCATGCGTCATGCCATCACCACCCAAAAACCTAAAGAAACCACCATGATCAGGCACCACTCTCAAAGCTCAAAAACCATTGATTAAAACAAAGCTGCAGTCATCATGCTATTGTTAATAAGAAATGACATAGGATTTGTTATCTTAGCAATGATAATTGCACCATGAAAACTACAGGTGAACAACTATGTACAAGCTACCTATGCAATACATTAATCCGCTATAATTCGACGAAGGAAATGAGGATCTACCATTGGAAAGTAGAACAGGATCGCTGATTTCTGCCATGAATGTTGATTGCAACTATGACATATTTTTTTTTAGATAATGAGAATTTATAAAACCTGGCTTCTACACCAACGGGGTATATACAGCCACAATAACTATGACACATAACATAATTCTGCAACTGCAACTCGTAAGATAGCATCAATAATTCATCATTTCATTAGCAAACAGTATAAAATGACCGCAGAAACTAAATTGACCACTAATTCATCCATGGAAATGGAATTTTACTCAATGAAAACCTGCATCATCAGTTAAAAATCACGATTACGAATCATCACCTCCGAATCTGGATTGCGAGTTATGTGATAACACACAATTGTTTGTGCTAGTACAACTCATAAGAGAAAAATCACATTGGATTTTTTTTATTATTTCAGCACTGAACCATAGAAATTAACTACATGAGCTATCTTACAAAAGTCACAATGCATTAATAATAATCCCCTAATTTTTAACCGATGGAATTTGGAATTCCACCCACCGAAAACCCGCATCAGCAGTTAAAAATAGTGATGCGGGTTTTCACCACTGAATCAGAAAGCGACGACGAAGAAGACGACGACATGAACACCATGTCACCACCATTAGCATGACGGCGAGGTTATGACATGTTGCCCTTTTCTTAATGTTTGTCTTAAGACGGGCAAACGCCATTGCCGTTGGCGCCCATTGGGAGAGAGGTTTCTGGAACTTTCTAGAAGGTTGGCACGACGCCGTAGGCCGCGGCGGCGGCGGTGGCGGTGTCCATGTAGAACCCTACGCCGTCGGCGCGGCCGTCGTCGGAGAAGGAGAGCCAGAACTTGGCCTCCTCCGTGGCGGCGCCGGCGCCGCCGCCGGCGCTGGCTCCGGCGGCG
>CM020185.1:10786743-10804575 GCA_009805545.1 Oryza longistaminata | reverse complement strand
CGCCGCAGCTGGCCGGGCTCGCGCTGCCGTCGTTCGCCATCATCTGCTCAACAAGATCTTGCTTGCTTAGTTTAGCTTGGCTAATTAATGGCTTAATCTTAAGCTAATTTTGAGCTTGAGCTTGAGATCAAGTGGCTTAAGCTAAGCTAAATTGTGTGCGTTTGTGAGTGGGAGTGTGGTGCTGAGCTGTATAAATAGGGGGAGGAAGAGACGCCAAGAGAGGTTAAGGGGAAGGTGGAGTTGGTGAAGTGCCTAAGAGGACACGTCACACGTGGAGCACTAATGGCCAAGAGAAACTTGGCATGAGAGAGAGGAGGCCAAGTGTGATTTCAGGAGAAAATGGTAGGTGTACTATGGTAGGTACCCTTGTTTCTCGGCCTAACCAAACTGTGCATATGTCTCGTTGTCTCAATGTTACGCGGTACAAGTAGATTTTGTAACAGGACGATTAAGATCATTTCGGTCCCGTACCATATCACATCGATTTTTCTTGAATCAAGATGCTTTTGACTTTTCAGTTTCAAATAAAATTAATGTTTTAATGTAAATATGCAACTAATATTGGGCAATGTGTAAATATCTGTTGTTTTTATGATTCGATTGATATACTTTAAATATAATTGGCATATACAAAAATTAATTAAATTCATAGGTGAGGTAAATATGATACTTACTAAGATCGAAGAAAATTAATATGAACTCAAGAGGATGTTCACCATTTTTTTTTCTAGAAATAACCATTGTAGGAGTATCTTGTTTCTTGGTTGCTAAGTAGGTTGGAAGGAAGCATAGAATAACATGTAATTTCAAAAATAAAGGGATTTATGCAACAACCAATTACAAAGGAAATTAATGTTGTAACCAAACTTGGCATTCATGACTGTTTGTATAAGGAGTTTGCCTGATGACCCATAACAAATCTTTAGCTTTATAGTCTACTTTTACAATTATCCATAATATAAGTTTATATGAAGAAAATCAAAATAGAACCTTGTCAGGTAGTAATTTTCAACCAGGCTACGCCGAGAATAGCCGCACATCAACCTCTTACCTATCTCTCAGTCATCGCTACATCTATGTGAAAATCACTTGGCTACGCCGAGAACAGCGCATCCACCGATGTCCTACGTCACAATCACTGCGTTATCTGTGTGCAATTCCTAGTGGACCTACAATTTTTCCACTAATCAAAACCGGGTGATTATTAAGCTTAAGTGATCAAAGGTGGAGAGATGAGGGTAGAGAGAGCTGTCACACTTTGGTCTGTGCCGACGTAGGGCCCACACCACACCAGAGAACGCAGGAAATGATCCCTGACAGATGACGTGGCGTGTGCAATCGTCCAGGATGTTATATTGTGGTGGGGCCCACCGGAATTTCAACGCGCATATATAATACTGCGCTCCGATTGGTTGGAGCGTATGCTTGGCTTGGCTTGGTCGTCTTGATCAATCAGCTGTTGACAGTGGGGAAAACTCGGTTTAATTTTCAATTTTGTTTAATTTGGCTATCTCTTTCTATCTGCACTGTTTAATCCTGCCGCACAAGCTAGAAAAACTTGAAATCTGGTGGTGGTGATGATGGTGTAGTAATAACTCTCTTCCTTCCCAAGGGAAAAAAGAAATTGGTTTTGTGGTTAGGGGAAAATGGATTTTCTTCTAAGAATAATTTAGATAAGTACTACTGCAAATTAAAGACGTATTGAAGCTCATGAACCCTCTAGAACGTATGAATTTGGCAGAATTAATTTGTACATGAAGTAGATGACACCCGCGCGGAAAATTGTATATATGGAGTAAAATCAACTATGATAGACAAGAATAAACGGAAAGTGTACCGGTTATTACTATTGGTTGAGTTTTTTTTTGGTGACGTGGCCTTACACATGGGTTAATTTATTTATAGGAGTAAATGCTTAATGTGTTGTAACTAGGATTAGTTCAACTCCTACTGGAAATTGGAAGGTGAGGCACGGATCTTTATTTTGAGATATACTTTACTGACTCCTTTGGACCTACCGAATTTTTGCAGGGTTTCAGTATAAATAATAGTTCAATTCCAGCATTTAGATGAATCCACATGTTCTAAATGAGGCTCAAGGCTCCATTTGGAATGCATAAATGAGATCTGTAAGAAATAATTTAGTTTTGTAGGAATAGATACAAATAAGGACAGCCTGAATGGAGCCTAATTATTATAATTTAATCGCCAATCTTTTGCAACAGATTCTCTCTTAAAGCGAAAATGAAAATAGTGGTGGAGCCAACGGCGCCATCGAGTCTAAGCAACTAATAGTGTTTTCTAGTGGCCAATCAATTTTTTTCAGATGTTGATGGCTATCTACAATGGAGATGCCAGCGTAGAGCTCAGAATGGCACCCGACCAACCCGCTGTGTCTGATTGAAAAAGATATAACAAAACAATGGCATAAGACCACTTGTTATTGTCCACGATACATGAAAGAATCTCTTTTTAACGTGCCAAAATACTATATGGGCATGATAAACAATTCCATAAAATCCAAATTACTCATTTTGTCACAAAATATAACTGCAGCGAGTAATATATTATAGCCTAAATATGTACAGTCAAAATTCTATAATATTGCCACTATATAGTGCAAGTCGTTCATAGATTCTATACAGAACTGGAGACAAGATCACAAGATTTGCCATGCATGATAAAGGCATTGATGTCAAAACGGATTAACATATTGTAATATTTGGAAATTTTCCTTATAAGCATAAAGTTAGAGAATACCAAACCTGTACATTACAAACTATATATGTCGATCGCTTACAATGACTACTAAGAAAACATAGATACTACTAAGTATCTTTCAGTGAAATAAAATAATTAAGGATATACTTCCACGAGCGAGCACATGCTAATTTTTTACTCTCCCTATTGTAGTATAAATTAATTCCCCATTAACCACGTACGTTAACACTGGAGGTAACTAAAGGTACCACTTAACTTTTGCCATTATCATACATACAAACAAATCAGCTGCATTACCATCCGGATAAACTTTTTTTTTACACCAAAACAAAACCGAGAGCATATTCTTCTTGATTTGGTCCAGCTAGCTAGCTAGTGGACGACGACTACTACAAAAGGTAGTATGAAACTTTTTCTTCTTGCCAAAAAATAAAACGAAAGAGAGCAAAAAAAAAAAATTACTGCTCTACTTTAGCTAAGCCTGTAGCTTAATCATGGCTTAGCTAGATCGCACTGATCTCTGATCTGATGTTGCTCCAGACACTGCACTCCATCATTGCGTATATTTTTTGCGGCCATCGTTATCTCTTCTCCTCCATTGTGCTGCGAAAAGGCGGCCACTCGAAAGTCAACGGGGTCGCACGCGTTGACATTTTCGTCGGGCGCGGAAACAAATTAAAGCCGGCTCGAGCGCACGCACGCACGCCGCCCGCCTCCTTTCCCGCTTCGCGAGCGCGCGACACGTGTCCTTCTGGAACATTCGGCGAGAGAGGATCCATAGTAGCTGAAAAAATTGATAGAAGTATCATTTATTTGTAGCTAATCTAATAATCTAAATTTACAATAGTTTTATATAAATATATACAATGTCATTAATATTTGATCCATTTATGATACACACGTTGTTTTAAAGCTCGTGCTACAGGTCTATAGCCGACTACAAATCTGTTTACCGTTTTTCTTATCTATTACTACTCCATCCGTTCCTTAATATAAGAGATTTTGACATTTGATTGCACTGTTTGATCACTCATCTTATTAAAAAAAATTTGAAACTATCATTTTTTTTTTGACTTACTTTATTATCTAAAGTATTTTAAGCATAACTTTTCGTTTCTATATTTGCACAAATTTTTAATAAGACAAGTGGTCAAACAGTCAAGCAAAATATCAAAATCTCTTATATTAGGACGGAGGGAGTATCTTTTTTTCTTCGCTTGTACTCCCTCCGTCCCAAAATATAACAATGTTTGGAGGATGGATATATCCTAGGACTACGAATCTGGCCTCATCCATCCAGATTCGTAGTCCTAGGATATATCCCATCCGTCCATCCAGATTCGTAGTCTGATATGTCTCATCCGTCCAAAAATTGTTATATTTTGGACGAAGGGAGTAGATATCTTATAGCGTCCTTCTACTCCTCCGTCTCATAATATAAGTCATTTCATTTTTTCCTAGTCAAACTCTTTAAGTTTGATCGAGTTTATAGAAAAAAATATAATAATATTTTCAACACAAAACAAACATATTATCAAAATATATTCAATGTTAGATTTAGTGAAACTAATTTGATATTTTAGTTGTTGCTAAAATTTTCTATAATTTGATTAACTAACAATAATTTTACTAGAAAAAAGTCAAACGACTTATAACATGAAACGAAGGGATACCATTATACTCTCTCTATCCTACACTAAGTTAATCTAGTACTGGATATGACATATCCTAGTAATACAAATCTGAATAAGAGTAATCTAATTCATAATATTAGGAATGTCATAATACAGATAATTTATTTTGAGAAGAAGTGCAGTACTTACTTAGATCAAGGTAATAGTAATTATAAGCCAACTTGCAACTTAGTGGAGGAGAAAAGTAAAAAAAATAAACGTGTGTATGACTCTCATGCAAAAAACTAGCTCACACACATGCTCTGATCCAAGACAAATACTATTACATGCATAAATGAGAAAAGAGAAAAAGAAGAAGAAATGAAGATAAGTTTATAACTAATATAATTATATGTTAGCTTTAAAAAACTAAATACTCCATCCATTTCATATTATAAGTCGTTTGATTTTTTTCGTAGTAAAACTTCTTTAAGTTGACCAAAATTTATAGAAAATATACTATTAAATTTCAACACAAAACAAACATATTATCAAACTATAATTTCAATTTTAGATTTAATGAAACTAATTTTATATTTTAGATGTTGTTAATTTTTCTATAAATTTGATCGAAACTTAACAAAATTTGCTTTAAAAAAATTACTTACTCCGCCCAAAATACCTTGTCGCTTTGAGTTTTTTGTTGTAACTTTTGATCATTTTGTCTTATAAAAAATAAATATAATATTATTTATTTGTATGTGACTTGTTTTATTATCAAAACACTTTAAATATGACTTATCCATTTTTATATTTGCACCAATTTTTCAAATATAACGAATAGTGTCAAACGTTGAAGAAAAAAAAGTCAAAACGACCATTATTTGGATGGAAATAGTACGAACAACTTATAATATGAAATCGAAGGGAGTAGCTCAAAATGAGTTCTACTATTAAACTTGCTCTTGCTGGCCTAGTGGGATGGGAAGAGGAGGGACTACAGCTAATCAATGAAGCTGCGGGCGTCGCCGCCTCGCCGGTAGCTATGGTTGGCGCCGGCCTAGGGGCCTAGCTACTGCCACGTCGGACTGCTTGATGCTGACGTGGGCGGCGGTTGCTTGCGTGTACATACAATTCTTTCTATTTACTAAACATATAAAAAACCGGAGGGAGTATTATTTTTGGTTTTCTGTTTTCTCTGCGTACGCTGCATCTGGTCTGCTGCTGTTGTTGTTTGGTTAACAGAACAAACCGTCCACGACTGGATTCATTTATTTATTTTTGCTCTGTGTATTTGGTTGACTGAAAATGACCGGTGTTCTTTGCAAACCAATATATAAAATCCATCCGTGTTAGTTAAGGTGTAGGTGCTGGATTGGTCCAGAGATGCATTTTAATAATCATGGTGCTATAAACGAGAAAATGTCTCACGAAGCATCTTACGCATATTGTCGATCTACGTGGTTTTGTGATGTACTAGTATAATACAGTAGAATTTAAATTAGTTTAGATCGTAGCATAAGCGGTTTGCAACTGTTAGTGGATTCACATTGTTTGATTCGACGGCTCAAGGCTACCCATTGCCGTTTTCTTCGTATGGATTCAAATCATCGACTTTACCCTTTAAATGCAGTGGAAACCAATAAATAAAAATGAGTTTTAAGAGGGTGGCTTGTAGTGATTATTATAACCGTTGGAAATATAAGCACAATCTATTAGATTTAATTTATATTATGTAAAGACATTAAACATGTAAACATGAACATATCAAATGTACGAAACATCTTGGCTACGTATATCGACAGTCCTGACGAACTGGATAAGTTATGTGTAAGTCGTTCACGCGTCGATAGTCCCGAAGAACGGGATGGGTTGCACGTAGACCGTTCACACGTATGTCGCGTACATGCCTCGCGAGTGCATGTTTTTCTCTAGTTCTCTCTACCACACATGTCTAAATTAGCTAAAAGAGATCACTCTCTCTTTTCTCTTGTAAGAAGGTATCTTTTAGAATAAGTAAGGTAATAATAAAGGTGGGTTTCTGTGATTTTTTCTAAAGTAAATTCTTAACACATTTATTAATTTCAATAATAACCCAAGTTACGGTATTATATGGTATTAGAGATCTCTTATTTTCCACGAATAAGCGGTCTATGGGGCCAATAGACTTGTAGAGTGACAATCAAATCCTCTCCATATGCACATGCGCACGTGAGATTCTCACGATTAGAGTTTACATATAGTGATTTTCTTTTCAATGAGATTTTTTCCTTTTCCATAATTGTAAGGCGTTGTGCCTATGTCAAGGCTAAAATATCACACACGTTTTTTGGTTGCCCAACAAGATTTTCTTCCGGAACCGTGTGCGTTGACCTTGCAATTAGCTGCTCGATCAGTCACATCATCATCGATCGATCTAGTCCTAAATTTCACTGTGCGGCTCACAAAAAAGACGAACAAAAAGATCTCACTAGCTATAGCTAGCGTGTAATTTAGGCATGTGTGGCAGCAGTAAGTGGAATGGGTGACAGTGTCAAGTGGGGGGGTGGGCGGTGGTCATTAGCAAAGAGATCACACACAGGAAAGTAGGTGATTAATACTCCCTCCGTCCCAAAATATTTGATGCCGTTAACTTTTTTTTCAGTTTTTTTTTTATAAAGTTTGATCATTCATCTTATTTAAAAAATTATAGAATTATTATTTATTTTGTATGTGACTTGTTTTATTATCAAAAGCACTTTAAATATGACTTATCCATTTTTATATTTGCACCAATTTTTCAAATAAGACGAATGGTCAAACGTTGAAAGAAAAAAAAGTCAAAACGACCATTATTTTGGGATGGAGATAGTATCAAACAACTTATAATATGAAATCGAAGGGAGTAGCTCAAAATGAGTTCTACTATTAAACTTGCTCTTGCTGGCCTAGTGGGATGGGAAGAGGAGGGACTACAGCTAATCAATGAAGCTGCGGGCGTCGCCGCCTCGCCGGTAGCTATGGTTGGCGCCGGCCTAGGGGCCTAGCTACTGCCACGTCGGACTGCTTGATGCTGACGTGGGCGGCGGTTGCTTGCGTGTACATACAATTCTTTCTATTTACTAAACATATAAAAAACCGGAGGGAGTATTATTTTTGGTTTTCTGTTTTCTCTGCGTACGCTGCATCTGGTCTGCTGCTGTTGTTGTTTGGTTAACAGAACAAACCGTCCACGACTGGATTCATTTATTTATTTTTGCTCTGTGTATTTGGTTGACTGAAAATGACCGGTGTTCTTTGCAAACCAATATATAAAATCCATCCGTGTTAGTTAAGGTGTAGGTGCTGGATTGGTCCAGAGATGCATTTTAATAATCATGGTGCTATAAACGAGAAAATGTCTCACGAAGCATCTTACGCATATTGTCGTAAGAAGGTATCTTTTAGAATAAGTAAGGTAATAATAAAGGTGGGTTTCTGTGATTTTTTCTAAAGTAAATTCTTAACACATTTATTAATTTCAATAATAACCCAAGTTACGGTATTATATGGTATTAGAGATCTCTTATTTTCCACGAATAAGCGGTCTATGGGGCCAATAGACTTGTAGAGTGACAATCAAATCCTCTCCATATGCACATGCGCACGTGAGATTCTCACGATTAGAGTTTACATATAGTGATTTTCTTTTCAATGAGATTTTTTCCTTTTCCATAATTGTAAGGCGTTGTGCCTATGTCAAGGCTAAAATATCACACACGTTTTTTGGTTGCCCAACAAGATTTTCTTCCGGAACCGTGTGCGTTGACCTTGCAATTAGCTGCTCGATCAGTCACATCATCATCGATCGATCTAGTCCTAAATTTCACTGTGCGGCTCACAAAAAAGACGAACAAAAAGATCTCACTAGCTATAGCTAGCGTGTAATTTAGGCATGTGTGGCAGCAGTAAGTGGAATGGGTGACAGTGTCAAGTGGGGGGGTGGGCGGTGGTCATTAGCAAAGAGATCACACACAGGAAAGTAGGTGATTGATACTCCCTCCGTCCCAAAATATTTGATGCCGTTAACTTTTTTTAAATATGTTTGACCGTTCGTCTTATCCAAAAAATTTAAGTAATTATGAATTCTTTTCATATCATTTAATTCATTGTTAAATATATTTTTGTGTATACATATAGTTTTACATATTTCACAAAATTTTTTTAATAAGACAAACGGTCAAACATGTTTAAAAAAGTCAACGGCGTCAAATATTTAGTGACGGAGGAAGTACTTCGACAGCGATAAATCTTGCCAGTCAGCAATATGACATTACTTAGGACTCTTTAGGTCTCTTCAAAATTATACAGGAGACCGTTGATATAAACAATTTCTTATAATAGTCTATCTAGAAATGATCATCGATATCGTGGTAACCGAGTGGGTACCAACTTGAGCAATTCTTGTTATTTTTTATTTTTACAACAATTAGCCGTTTTATCAAGTAGTTCCTAAATGTGGAGTGTCTCGGTAAAGATGATAATGAACTGAGAGACTATCCACGCATATATAAACCTTACTTCTACAATACTTTCTTAAATTTTCGTCGAGGGAGAGATTAATTACTATGGGATGAAACTGTCACTTAACTTAAAAATGTCTAACAACGTAAACAGAGAAAATGTAAAGCAAATGATGTATTCAGTCAAAGCTAAAACCTGTTTTAAAAGTTGGATGGTTTTCAAGCTTTCCTTAAAACTTAAGGTTCTGAAATAATTTTTTTCCCCTTGCAGATAAGTGCGTGCAAATCAAGCTCAACTCATCATCAACGGGTTACCTTTTCCGGCACGGTCGGCTGCCAATTTGGATTGTTTGGTCCATTAATTCACTGTGGCAGACTCAGAATACTGTAGCTACAGTTCTTCTCTGCTGTACTGTAGAGGACCTGGATCCGTCGGCTGCTCATCCAAGCACTAGAAGGTTTCTTCAATTAGGAGTCGCCCAGGTTTTCTGTTCATTTGGCCTTATCATCTTATCCTTTTTCTCATGGTTCCAGAACCTTCCAGCCACGTAGCCTCCAAACAAACAGGACTACTGCTATCTTTCGGCTTGATGCACAATCACATTCTGAGATGGTTCTAAAAAAAAAAAGACATTCTGAGACATTTCCATTGTCTTCTAGTAGTACTGGTAGAAGTTGCTCTCTTGTGGGCCATCACACCAATAGATATTTTTTCTTGAGCTAGTGATTCTTGTCAAGCTGGTGTTCCATCTAATTCAATTGATTATTAATTAGCTCATGACTAGTGTGCATTTGGGAAAAGTTGACAGCCAGTTGATAACCAATCAGTCCAATTCCTGGCATGCTAATCCTTCCCAAGAAAATTGACTAATGCCCGACTAGTGCAGTTGCAATTATAAGCATCTTAAAACACAAAAGGCGATCGATGGTGAAATGTAAACTAACAAAATACAAAATATGTGGAGTACTTTGGGATTCAACATGGGTGCTAGGGGCTCGAGTCCTCCTTATCATGTTGGATCCCCATAAAGAGAAGGTGAGGAGGATCGGGGAAGAAGAGGAAGATGAGTAGGTGGGACTGAAAAAAGAAAGAAGAGGATAAATCCCCCCTCCAAATAGATCCTGGATGGCCGGTACTTCTGAACATCACTTGTAGATTATTTATTGGATTAGTTGCTTCATGCTATGAAAATTATATTTTTCTTAAAAAAAACATTATTCTACTGGATTGCAAAAACTGTTGTTTTAAGCTATTTATTATTAAACTTATTTCTCAAAATATTTAATTTATCTCTAAAATCAAGTAGATAATATATCTATAGCAACAATCTAATCAATAATCCAAATCAAACATGTCTTAGTGTGCATCCACCAAATAGTCTAGTGCTAAGTTGCTTGAGTGAAGGCTTCTCTTGTTATTCTTGACATCTTGGCATGTCTTAGCCGGTCTCGGAAACGTTCATGGTGATC
Organism: Oryza longistaminata; assembly: GCA_009805545.1. Classification (NCBI taxonomy): domain Eukaryota; kingdom Viridiplantae; phylum Streptophyta; class Magnoliopsida; order Poales; family Poaceae; genus Oryza; species Oryza longistaminata. The sequence continues at coordinate 10,794,290 of CM020185.1, read as the reverse complement.
TCTCGAGAAAATTGTGAGATGCAATTTTGTGAAGGTTTTGGTGTTATCTTCTGGAGTAGAGAACTACCGTTAAAGGGCGTTCACAGATTTCATGGCCATGAGAGGAAGTAAAACTCTCATGTATAGTGCCCCAAATTAGAGTACTAGTGGAGATTGCCCAATTTCCGATATCTTGGGAAAAAGTCTCAGCATCTTGTTTGCTTTTCCTATCTCAATCTCTTTACCTCTCGCATTTTACTTTCATAGATTGAATTAGAATTGAGTAAAACTTCAACTCAGTTGCAAATTTTGGGTCACAATATTAATTTGTGAAACCTAGGAATTTAGGGTAGATATAATCTTCCTTACTGAGTTCTAATTTGGCCTTGTACTTAGAAAATCCTATTCACCACGATCCTATACATAGATAGATATTTTTTTCTGCACTTAGTAATTCTTGTCAAGCCAGTGTTCCTACAGATATTTTTTCGGCAACTAGTGATTCTTGTCAAGCCAGTGTTCCATCCAATTCAATTGGTTATTAACTCATGACTAGTGCGTTTGCAAAAGTTGACAGTCAGTTGATAACCAATCAATCCAATTCCCTGCATGCTAATCCTTCCAAAAAAAATTGACTAGTGTAGTTGCAAGTTGCAACTACAAGTATCTTAAAACACAAAAGGTGATCGATGGTGAAATGTAGTGAAATAAGTGGAATACTTGTGAGGAAACTTGTGCAAATTATACAGAAACACTTCTGATGTAGTGGAGTTATGGCTATCATGGTACCTATAATTACATAAACGCAGAAACATTTTTCATAGGAATTCAGCGAGTTAGCTGGTTTACTTAACGACTTTAATCTCTTTTAAAGTTGTTAAAATCGTGATCCTAAATCGAAAGGTATAAGTAAGATCACAATCATAAAATCGTGTACGTAAAAATCATAAATTCTACCTACATAGTTAGAATCAAACACCTTAATTAGAATGGTAAAATTATATAACAGAATCGATATATTTTAACAACCTTAATCTCCTTCGTGCAATTGAAAAAACAAATTCTCCTTCTTTGGGCAAATGTGATTACTAACTCAAAATATTATGGACACTTGGGGCCGTTTTGGATTGAAGTCAAAACGTGACCGTACCAAAATTTTGGTAACTTTAATAGTAAACGTGCTAGTTTGGATTGAAGCCAAACAATTGGTAGTGTCCTAGCTTAATTTGGCTATATTCTAGAATCTTCCTCACTCTCATACTAAATTTTGGCTTTATATTGGTATTAAACCAAACATAGACTAGCTAACTTTGCCCTACCAAAAAATTGGTAGTGCCAAAATTTATCTAGATTTTGGCACTACCAATTAATTGGTAGGTTAATTGGTAGGGTAGATAACCAAATAGGCCCTTGGCCTTGCCTATATCTAACGGAATCGGAACTGTTCGCCGCAAACACGATGAATTGTCGGCACAACACGTGTCTGATGTTTACGGGGATATATTGTAGCAACCGTGACATTTCTATGGAACAGGACGTCGCCGTAAACAAATTAATCCTCCTCCTAAATCCATGTCCAAGTCGTTAAATAGGCGACAGTGACTATTCGCGACGACGGTTGACCAGTCATTGCAAGAAAAACAAACGGCCTGCCCTGGCGTTCAGCACAAGTTTATCAGATGACGTCCCTGCTGACGTCAATTCGCAGCTGGCTTTGTGCTGGGCCAGGTCTATCTAGCTCCTTTTGTTTACCAGCAGCAAAGTCGCTATATCAATTATAACTAGACGCTATATTAATTAGTGGTATGACTAATAAGCCGTCGAAAAATAAACAAAACGATAAAAGTAATTTGTAGATAAACATTAATTTGTATATTATTGTTGTTTTAAGAGTCGATGCTAGAAAATAAGCCACGGTGAGAAAAAGAATCCCAAAATCAAATGCAAATATCATGATGTTATGGACTTGTGATAGTGTTTAAGAGAAATATACATATAATATCAAAGAAAGATTTTAAAAACATATAACTCAAAAGTAAGGTTTAAAGATGTCCTTATCCAAGAGTAGAGACGTATCATACTTTAGTACTTTACCATCCGTACCCTTCAACCCTTGTGCTTATGATGTTACTATTGAGTTATTGTAGTAACTTTCTGCGAATTATGATTTCATAGTTGTATGACATGTCATCAGAATTGCTATCAATTGAACAGTGATCATAAAGATGTATAGATGAGGTCAAGAGTAGATTTAATTTGGTTACAGAGGGTCAAGAATCAAGATCACTTCTTTCATTCATTTCAATATAACATTATTAAGAAATGACTAGTGGATAATGTTCCCAAGCATTCGTATCACCAGAGTAAAAGAATATGTAGAAAACGACATGAAACTCTGCGACAAGGTGGAAATTAGGCGTGTTCAATCATCGGAAAAAAATGTCACAATAGAAGGGATTTACGGGTAAAGCCACCAGTGACCAAGAGTCCTGACAGTTTGCTCGTCATTTTCTACAAATCTATTCTTGATCTCAATATGGAGGTACATCTAAAGTCGTATCCGAAAACTTTAACAAGCACTTTACAGATAATCGATGGTATAAAACTTCTGGAGTTAAAACAAAGAGAATGGGGGTTCTCACGCAGACTTGTGAGGAAAAGGGAGCAGTGTCCCTGTTCTTTACCATCAAGCAATGATCCATGGAACAGTGGCTCCTAAATTAGCTGCTTTTGGATTTCAGTGCATTACTGAGCCTGCAGCAAGAATCAAACCAGGCTTTTGTAAGTTAATTCCATCAGATATTCCCATATGCATTCATCAGGGAGGAATTGCAGAATATGTGTTGTAAAACATAACTGGAAAAAAGTAACACGGGAGTTCAGTCTAATCATATTAACAGGAAAACAAATAGTCCAGTACTCACGTCACTACAAGAAACAGGATAGTACAGGATTTTACCAGCATAAACATTTTAGCCATTATTTTATTTGTTCCGTAGAGAAATGAAAATTTCATGTGACTTACCAGTCCAAACCTTCAAAAAGGCCCTCTCCTTTTATGGCAGATGTTTTGAAAATCGCCCATTGACGGCTCTTAATCTTGTGGAGTTCTAATGATTCCGTTATGGCAGCATCATCAAGTGCACCTGGAAGATCCTGCATTCATTGTAGGCATGACAGCATATGAGACATCGTATTGGGCGTCTACATAGTTTGCCAATAAAGCATCTCCAACTTATTTGTATAGAAAATGCAAGCAACAAAGAATGACAATTGACAAAAAGACAGTCACATTTGAAACCTAATGTCCACGTAACATAATGGAAAATCATAATAAATAGGCTACGTTTGTTTGGTACAGAGAGCAATATATTTTATTAACCAAAAAAAAATGCTTAAATAGTGCAAGTTCAGAACAGCTAGAAGTAACTTTTGTTTAAGGACTTAAAATGCCATGGACTGTCAAAATACAAGTGAACCACATGCAGAAAAATGTAGCACCGGAGTACGCCTGACACCAATGTAAGCACACAAAATTAACAACAGTGTATGAAACCCAGAATGGTTTGGTTTTACCTGTTTATTCGCATATACAAGGACGACTGCACCTTTTAGCTCATCCTCCTGCCAGTTGAAGGCAAGCAGCCAATAAGCAAATGCATCTAAATGAAATCAATTCATGTGTACTGCTATAGCCTTAAAATCATTAGGATATTGGATTTATGTCTACACAAGCGTAACACCATGCTAACGAAAGGCTGCTAATATTTCTAACCATAAAAAGAATGAAAATAACAAACTAGATAGGGATCCTGGCCTCCTGTGGTGCATAAACACCGTTAGTGTTCATGAACAAACGAGCATGAGATATTGATTTATCAAATTTATAACAGACCAGTTGTTGGGATCAAAATTAAACTGCAAAAGTTGGCATAGCCTGTGAATCACAAAGCGCCTGAAATCTCCAGACAAGTAAGCAAATCCGTTAAATCCTGACAAAAATACATGGATTTTTTAATTACCAATTAATCATTTTAAAGAATGAGCAAGCAGCATGCTTCACTAAACTTGCAGTCATAATCACCCTTTGAGAAATATGTGCAAAATCCCGTTTGTTTCTTCCATGTAATGGTTACATATGACACAGTAAATATATATACAGAGTCCCTCAAGCACAGGCGGCCCATACCTCAAGGATAGCATGAAACTCTTCTTTTGCCGTTACAAGCCTATCTGTATCACTTGAATCGACAACATAAATGATAGCCTGGGTATTTGGAAAGTAGCATCTCCAGTATGGCCTAAAAAGGTGAATATGTTAATGGCGTAGAGAAACGTGTCATGCCTAGTCTTTAAAAGGAAGAAAGTCAAATAATCTAAGAGAATCCATGCCTAACAAAGGAAGCGTACTTGAATACAAAAGAGTAACAGAAAGGAATCAGAAGTAGCAAGACATACTAGTGAAGGTTGACTGTATAAAGTTTAAACATTCTTGTGAATCCTGAACTAAATACGCAAGTAAAGGTAAACAATTACAATTTCATTTCGATGATTGGTCTCATTACACTCATCTGGAGACCTATGTACTCCATGTGCAGATCTATATATGTTTGTTATGGGAAAGGTCAAGTACTGTAGTATATGGAATATCATTAGCAATAGTATTTAGAAAGCTGTCTTAGCCCCGGGGTAAATGTGTAGCCCCCATTTCTTGTGGTAAGCATCTATGTCCCTTCTATATACATATCCGGCTGAAGAACAGGATGACTGAGTAAATTTTATATATATCCAGTTGTCTGCCTCTCAAATGCAAGAACTCCATGCAGAATAATTAGATATTTGAAGCCCAAGGAAAAAAAAACAAACTAGCCATATTTACACCCAATAAAAGTACTCTTACAAAAGCTCGGATTATTTTTTACAACTATGAAATTCCCCAAGGTCAAACCATATCAGATTAGGGGTTTGCAGTAAAAGCCTATGTCTATAAAAAACCTTATTGCAGTAAAAATCCTAGCTAGCTAGCAGTGCAAAAAACTAAGGAAATATATTTCCAACTTAACCCTTTGAACCCTAAGAAATTTCTAGCTTTAGGATTTTATCAGAACATTTCAAATAGTATACATGAGTACTATTATTAGCTTGTAGAAACTTAAGTAAGAAGGTTCAACCAGGTCATTATATTGCACGCACAATACTTCCATGATTGAAAAGAAAAGGTAGTCTAAATGTAAGAAGGCAGAAGAGGTGATCCTTTTCGAGGACAATAAAAATTAAATGGTTACTATATAAAGGCATGAATGACTTGACAGAAAAAACTTTGATAGTACTGACATAGAGATGGTACCTGATGCTTGTTTGACCACCTGTTGAGAAGAAAGTGGTGTTAAAAAAATCAAAATTGGATATTTTAAAGTGAAGAAAATAACATAAAAATATTAGGCAAACAAAGTTTCACTAGCATAGAAAAGCAGAAACTCATCGCAATTTCAGATGTTTGTTTTAAACTATATAAGCATTAAATCACTACAGCTGTATAATTCATGAAACGTGAGTAAATATGCTTGATATGTGAATAACTGCCCAATTAACCATGTGTTTTCAAGCATAATATTCTTGCAGATTTCAATTAAATGACATGGAAAATGCAATGCAATGTGTAACTCCCCACTCCCCAGTGTTGCGGTGATTACAAGGTATTGCTACAGTAAATCATACATATAATGTTACACGATGGTGGCAATTAAAAAAAATATGATTCTTTACTAACCACAGGAGACAACTAGCTTTGAAATGGTGCAATCAAACACTAGCAAATGAATCCATATTTCGAAAACCAGGCCACACTTTTCAGAGGTTGGAATAGTAGTCAAAGCTATATGAGTTTCGGAGATCGAAATACTAGTCAAAGCTATGTGAATTCCATAGTTATCATTGTGCTATAACCTCTAAGCTCTAACGATTTGGGGGTACAATAGGATAGCTCTTGTTTTTAATACAAACTTTATTTAGCAGTGATAAAAAAAAATACTCATGGTTATACTTGCCCACCATACAAGACTCTTGTTATTTCGCAAATGAACATGCTGACTAAATTCTGATTTGAGCACGTTCTCCTCATTGTTTTCCACTATTTTTTTTATTTCTTCATTTCTACTTCCGCAGGAATTCTACATCATTATTGTTGCTGTGCAAGAATCCAAGTGTTAGTGTATTACTGCATATGAACTTCCCCTTAGGATTGTGAAATGCTAGTGAACCAAATACTTCTTATACTAAGACTTGGCGATCAGTGCCAAAGCAGGTAAGAGGATAGTATTTTAAGAATAACCAAATCAGCCTTCAAACATAGGAAAAAAACAGGTCACTGAATTGCTTAAGATGCTCATAATGGCCATGTTTGAACTCTTTGCGGACAAGCCATGGAAGTCATTAGGCAACAACTCATTTACTTCAGCACCACACAGAGTAAACAGAACCCCATTTTGATTCAATTGAGGAACTCAGCATACAAGTAAAAAAGGTCATGTAATACTAAAATTCCCTCATAAACTAGGGCAGAATCAGAACTGTAATGGTCAACCCTAGTCAGCTACGTCTCAACCATTGGTCCACTCAATCATAAATTGTAGTATCCACAATTGGTCTCATGGATATTTTGTCGTAAATTGTACTTATAAATTGGCTCGCGGAAAATCTAAACCGGTCCTCGTGAATCAAAGACTTAGGGGGCACACTCACCGAGATCCCAGACTTGGAACTTGATGTTGTTGTACTGCACCGTCTCCACGTTGAACCCAATCGCTGCAGCAACGCAACAACAACAACAACAAGCACAAGCACACACGTCACCAAACCCGCGGAGCAAACCGAATGGAAGAAAAAAAATGCGGGAATCGGGAGCGGGGAACCCACTTGGGATCGTGGAGACGACCTCCCCCATCTGCAGCCGATCTGCGAGAAAAAACACAAGCACCCAGATCAGATCCGAGGTGGAGACGACAAGATTACATTCGACGGAAGATGGGGGGAGCGAGGGGCGAGGTGGGCTTACATAGGATGGTGGTCTTGCCGGCATTGTCGAGGCCGAGGACGAGGATGCGGGCCTCGCGGTTGCCGAAGACCGACGAGAAGAGCCGCGTGAAGACGATGCCCATGGCGGCGGCGGCGGCGGCGCGGAGGTCACCCCCGCGCGCGCGGCGGAAGGCGGGGGAGGCTAGGGTTTCGGCGGCGGCGGTGGTGGAGATCTGAGACGGGGAGGAGGAGGGGGGGAGATCTGGGAGTGAGCTGGCGCGCGCGAGTACCCAAGACGACGAAGACGACTCACCGAATGGGGAAGGTGGATGGATGGATTTTTTTGGTTGGAGGGGAAAGGGGAGAAGCGGTTTAGTTTGGTTTGGTTTGGTTTGGTTTGGTGGATTTAGGAGAGATTCCAATTGCAATCGTGCTGATTACGGCTACAGAGGTTTTTAGGTGGGTTTGTATGGTTTTTCCATTTCCTAAGAAAAAAAAGATTGCGGCTACAAAGGTTTTAATGGTTTTTCTATTCGCAAGTTTTTTAGGGAAAA
>CM020185.1:10766294-10780624 GCA_009805545.1 Oryza longistaminata | reverse complement strand
CATTTTTAGAGAAAGCATAGGTTCTATATGCTTAGGTGCTTGCCTTGCTGCTGCACTTGGTCACTTTCAACCTCTGGATACGGCTCGTTACTCTCCGGATTCTCTGAATATACCGAAAAGAAGCAATATGTGAATAAGAGCCAAATAAACATGCACATGCAAAATGATCAATAAATCATGAAATAAATACAGTGGGTAGAGCACATGTTAACTTGAATTTAGGTGAAAGAATCACTAGATTATCACATATAGTTTAGGAGATATGAAAATGACAAGCTTTCAGGTCATATAATGGCAGTTCTGCAAATAATCAAGTCTACTTTAGAGCATTACAAGCATCTTGCAACTCAAACCAAGTTTTTACAAGTATGATTATTTTTAGTGGGAAGTACATCATTCACAGGTCCTATGAAAAATTATTTCAAAGTTATATGTGTTGTCATTATTTATTTAAGGATTTTACAAGTTAAAATCACAGGAATGCTAAATAAACTCCTAAACATGATTTAAGAGGTAGTATTGTTAAAATAATTTTCACAACAGCAAAGAGTACTAAAATATAAGCTCAACAAAATTGTTTTCACAATTTTAGCTTTTACCAATAATTTCTTATGAATTTATTAAGAGCTAGACCACACAAGGGAGACAAATAGCTATTTATATTTTTACAGGGAAAACCAGTACAAAAGTTGGTCATTTTTATTTTACAGCATTGAAGAGCTCTGTTTTATGAATCTATAGGAATTTGGTTCACTGAATTCGGAGTTCATATGAATTAGTTATGGATTTTTAAAGTTCATACCTCTTTCAGCTCGATATTTGTTTCAGAAATCGATTTCTATTTTTACTTCCCTTCTGTGTAACTTCCACCGGAGTTGCTCACATGGCAGCAACCTGGACGTAGCTGGACGTAGGGTTGTGCGAGGCTAAGGCCTTAGGGCTGACGGCAAGAGGTAGAGCTAGGCCTCGGGCTAACGGCAAGAGATGTTGCTTACGGCTGCTTCAACCGAAATCAAAAGAGATGAAATCAGGTGAGTTGCAGCCACCTTGTAGCTGCAGCAATGGAGTGGACAAACTATAGAACGTTGCTATATATGTTCAACATGGAGAGAATTTAAAAGAGACACCATGGATGAAAAGGAAGCTCACCAAATGGAGGAAAACAAAATGCTGCAGCCCTGCAGGCTGAAAACACCACTCTCTTATTCCTTCTCGATCTCTCTCAACTCTCTATGCATGTGCAAGATGTTGGGATGGATGGAAAGCTTGCATGATGGGGATTGTTGTGGTCTAATATGCAGGGATTGATCTTGGGCTATTGGATGAGATGTAGGGAGGAGAAGTGAGATGAGAGCTCAGCTTGAGGAAGAAAAGAAAGAACAAGCAGTGAAGATGAAAGGGAGGAAGAAGAAGGGGTTTTCTCTGTCTCCTAGTCCTAAGTCCTGAGGTGTCATGGGTGTGTTGTGGGACTAAAAAAGCACCCAAGGTCAGTGACAAGTGGCTGAAGTCGTGGCTGTCTATGAGGGTGAGAGAGGTGGGTGAAAAACTGAGTATATATTCGTTCATGCAGTTTCAGGATTTATTTTCTTTCCCTCTCTTGGTAAATTCGATTTGACTAGGTAAAACTTGTTCAACAATTCAGGAATTTGGTGTGGTGATAGGTGTTGGTTTATAGGTTCCATTTTTCAAAGTTTCACACATAAATTCCAAGTATTTTAAATCTGGTGAAAAAATGAAATTGGTTAGGCTGAAAGTTATATTGAAATTTCAGGAGGTCAAAACGGGGAGCTACAATTCCACAAAATTTATATTTGTTGGTGATAAATAAATTAGTATTTGAATAAATTATTAAACATGTATACTTCTATTCAAGTTATTGTTCAAGTAGAAGTGGTTTCAATTTTACCGATTAGAGTTAATTTTGTTATCGCATATGATCAATTTGCAATATAGTAAATATGCAATCTAAAGGACAACAAATGCACTTCTAAATACCTGATTATGAATGTAGGGCTGTTACAACTTATAATATGAAATATACTCTCTTTATCCAATAAATAAATTAAACCCTAAGTTCTTAAGTGAAAGTAATGTGGAAAATAATAGGGCAAAATGTCTCTAACACTAGGTTCTTAAGTGAAAGTAACGTGGAAGATAATAGGGCAAAATGTCTCTAATTAAAGTTACATTGATAAATGGGTAGTTGAGGGATATTGAAGGAATAAAATTTTTCGATTTGCGGACGGTAAATAAGAAGGTAAGAGTTGATTTATTTTGGGGACAAATTCAAACAAAGTTGATTTATTTTGGGACGGATGGGGTTGGTAGTAATTTTGTAGTTATTGATTATGTTGGTTTTTCATCCTAGTTTATCTTACAACATTTGCTTTTAAATCACTAAGAATATTTGTATAAAAGTTTTACTTATAAATTAATTTTAATCAATAATTAACGGTTCAGAGAATGAAGCTAATTTTCGGTGATAATTAGTATTTTGATACATTTATAACTAAAATTAATAAGATCTTAACCATTTTCACTATCAAACTAACATGTTATTTTTTTTTCGTTTACCATGCAATACCTTATTATATATTTAGAAGTTAAATTATTTAATGGGTATCACAAAAAGTTCAATACTTAACTATCTAATGAATAAAGGAATTTTTTTAATTATGTGCTAGTTATTGTCTCTCATGGTAGCTCATCGTGGTACTTGGTATGGCTTGTCCTGAGTGATGCACAGCAATCCATTTATAAAGTATGTTTAGAGTTGTTCTTTTTGCCAAATGGCATATAATCTAACCGATGCAACCAAATATCTTCTTGTGTGCATAAAAAAGATATAACAAATAACATAATTAGGTATATGGACTTCTTGAGTCAACAAATAGATTGTTTGAAAGTACATCTAGACCCCTAGCTAATTTTTGGCTGATTAATGACAAATGAATAACGTAATAATGCCTTTAATGAGTGATACGGAGGCATTAAGTCCTTTGAAGTGGAAAAGTGGGCCAAAACAACACTCAAAGCTAATGAGTTGAAGCGAAAGTTAATTGGGCAAAGTTTGGAAGATAGAAGATCAATTGCCCTGAAGTTATAATGGATTGGACAATCATGTGTGGTATAGGAAAATTCGGGTCCAACATGGACTGGACAATCTAGGTGGAGTCGGAAAAATCTAGTGAAGATGATCATGAGAAACTCTGTGGACTAGATTGTTTGGGAACTTTCGAATAATCATGGTCGAACAATCCCGTGCGGTATCGGACTATCTAACACGCTCTAGACGTGTCTGGATGATTGTTCATCAGATATTGAACAAGCAGTGGACTAGACAATATGGTACCATACCGGAGTGTTCGGGAGAAGCAATGTTGAACAATCCTACAGCAATCGGATCGTCCACCTCTTTATGGCCCAATGGCTTGTAGTTCAGTGAATGTTGGAAAAGCATAAAGTGTTGGACAATCTGGATCCTATACAAATTTCGGCAGACTCTATCAACGGTAATAAACAACTAGTTGGAGGATTTGGGGCTATAAATGGGTGGTGCTATGGACTCATTTAGAGACTTTTGGACCCCCTCTTCACCCTTAGAAAGCCAAACAAGTGTCCAAGAGCGTCGAGAGCTAATTGAAGATCAATTGAGCTAGAGTTTAGCCTCGAATATTCTCGTGTTCTTGTTTACAAGAAAAAACTCCATCCTAACTCTCTCTATTCTAAGCTTGTGAGTTGTTTGTGGGTTTAGTTGAGAGTGTATCGAAGTGAAGAATTATAATCTCGGAGTGAAAGAAGATGGTGTAAAGGTATTCATGTTGGTATAGTTTTCCTATTTGCTTTTGAGTTGGTAGGAAAGTCGTACTATTAAGTGAGATGTTGTCTTGATGAGTTTGCTACTCAAAATTTTCGTTGAAGCGTTTCTCATTCTTGTATTTTTGAGTACCGGTGATTTTCGGATTTTCCATAAACCTCTGAAAAGTTGCGCCATAGAAAAAGCTATCTGGTGATTTTCGAAAATTTTCAAAACTGCAAATTGCTCTCCGGTAGTTTTTGGATTTTTCAGAAATGCTATTTTGCCTAGTTTTCTGCTGTGTTCATGCTGAAACTTTACACATTTCAAAAAATTCAGAAGTACTGTAGCAATTTCCGAAAATCATTGTAGAAAGTTCCAAAAGCTAGGATTTTGCTCACCAGTGATTTTCAGAAACACTTCAGAAATTTTCAAAAAAATGAAATCTATGCCCCCAATTGGTAGATCTAAGGGTGTGGCTAGAAATAGCCCCATCCACCTAGAAGCTAGGGTTGCTGGCTTAGTTCCTTATCTTTTGCCCTAGGCTTGTGTTGATTTGAGATTCAGTTTGAGTCTTACTTTGTCATTTCTTTCTCTCCACCGATCTACAAGCTTGAATTTCATGTGTGTGAGAGAGTAGTTGATTTGAGTTTGTTTGAGTGCTTGGTGTTGACTTAGTGAAGATTTGTTGAGCACTCTGTCGGTGATATGGGCCCGGGGGTACCCGCGCTGAGGGGAAAGGGTCCTTTCCCCCAACCACGTGGCCGCGTGGCCCGGACCTCCCGTCGGGGGATCGGACGCGCGGACATTGAATAGAAAAGAGGCGCCCGTGTTAGCCTAGGGGGCTCGGGGTGTCCCGTCGTGCCCCTCGGGCCCGAGGGGCTGAGTCACCCCGAGGCCCTCACTCGGCTGCCACGTGGCGGTCGAGTGGGCGGAGACAGGAGTGCTACCAGGCGCATTTATGGGCGGCGCCCCAACCGCCCCCGTTGCATTTAATGCGACGTGGCTGGTCGTGCGCCGCCCAGCGATTGACGTGCGCCAGACGGCCTTGACCGGGTTGTGACCGGTCACAGGTGGATGGGACAGGCGGCAGCGCACCCACGTCTTGCCCTGTGTCAGGCGGCGTGGGGGCAGGTATGCCCCGTCCCATCAATGGCAGGGGAGCGATGTTCGGCCGATGCACCCCATGCGTATGAGCCCGCAAAAGTCTCCAAGAATTTATGAGAGAATGACAGGGGATGTCCCCCGTGTCAAGCGAAGGACGGCACTGGGGCCACCTGACGACGAGCGGCCGCCTTACTTCCAGCCTAAGGCATGGGCGGCTGCTCGACCCGGATTGATGTGGGCCCCTCCCCAAGGGTAGGGTGTGTAGAGGCGGCGCATGTGGTATCCCCTTGAACTATAAAAGGAGGACCTTGCCCACCGAGCAAGGAGACGACTCTTGGGAGCTTGAACTCTAGGAGAAGACTAGCTAATTGTTTCTCTTAGGTTTTGGATCCCGTGTCACAGCTTAGCATAAATCCACACACAGGAGTAGGGTATTACGCTCCCAGCGGCCCGAACCTGGATAATCTCTCATTTCCCTCTTGGTCGCCATCTACCTCGCTAGCCTAATCCGCGGCGAAGTTACGCTCTTGATCATCGCGCGCTATCCCCTGGCCGAACTCACAAAGAGGGGCCTCACGTCCTCCCGCTAGAGAGGGTCACCCCTCGACACACTCAATTCATCCCCAACAAATCTTTGTTATATTTGTTACTCTTGGTGGTTGAGGACACCTAGACGGCTAGGAGTCAACCTCGAGACACCGATTTGTTTGTGGTGTACCGAGGGAGTATGTGAAGGTCAAATCTCACCTCTAAAAGGGAAGAGGTACCTTAGTGGAAGGAGTGCATTTATACAACCTCACAAGGATAGGGTTGGAAAAGACCCGACGGAGAGTAGAATCCCCTCAAGGATTTAAACTTTGGGAACACATCATCTCATAAGAATCCCGATGGTATCTCTCTCACTCATCTAGTTTTGCTATTTGGTGTTGCTAATAGTTTAGTTGCTATTTGTGCAATTCTTTCCCTAATTATGCCGAACCCCTTTTCAATTGACTTGCTAGTTTTCTTGTAAATATGAGTTTTTCTAAAATATCCAAAAATATTTTGGAAATATCCGAAAATACTAGGAAATATAAGTACAGCTTCCGCATTTTCTTAAAAGTTTTAGACACCTATTCACCCCTCCCTAGGTAACATCAAAGGTCTTTTCCTCGTGAAACAAAACCAGAGTATTCTCTTCGAGCCAGCATCAATTTCAGGGACTACGACAATTTTCTTGCTAACCCTTTGCAATATTCCCTACTAAGAAAAATATTCCCCATCACCTTCACTGGTCACTCTTTCTATCACAAGAAAAAAGAACAAGAAAAGAAAAAAAAACACAAGAATATACTACTAAAACAAGTCTAGGGAGGTCCAACCAAGTCCAAACCGATCAAACATCCGACGAAAAAACACACGAAAATCCAAAATTAACAATAGAAAATAATCCTCCTCCTTAAACCCCCTTAAACCCTAGCTCCCGCCGCTCCGCACAAAATTTTCAGAAGCGCAACTGAACCCTCGCACCTCGGCGCCTGATATCTAAAGAGCTGCTCACGAATCCACCTCCCTTATTGTGTACCAGGTACCAAGATGAAGGTCAAGATTCTTCAGTGGCATTCGGTGGCTTCTTGGACATGGGACGCCCAGGATGAAACCTGTGGCATATGCAGGATGGCATTCGACGGCTGCTGCCCTGATTGTAAGTTCCCCGGCGACGATTGCCCGCTCATCTGGGGCTCCTGCAACCACGCTTTCCATCTCCACTGCATACTCAAGTGGGTCAATTCTCAAACATCCACACCACTTTGCCCAATGTGCCGTAGAGAGTGGCAATTCAAGGGCTAATGGCATCTGAAATTATATCACTAGTATCTAGTTTGCATGTTTCCTTGTAGAGAACTACAGGAAATCTTTTCTGGAACTTAGAAATGTTGTCTTCAAGTACTATGTACTAATATTTTCTGCAAATGCTGATGGTCACAATCTGCTAAGTGAAACTGTGAGCCAGTTTCATATTTGTAGTGTCCTTTTGGGAGTCTGATCGAGCAAATGAATTGCTATATTTGAAAGGGCTGAATAATCTGAGGTTATCACAAATTTTCTCTTACTGCTTATTTTCGGAATGATTATATATTTGTATTTACCAACCAAAGATGATTAATTGTGTTCGTGTAGACTAGTACGAATGCAATCATGTAACATCTAGCAGGTTGTAGTATATCTTTTCCCTGTGATTCCTAAACTTCATCAAAGCATCTCTCCCTTTGAGGAGCAACTGATAGACCCTAACCTAAAATTGCAGTATCATTCAGAACGAGTTATACCGGTGTTTGTTTGTATGGTGAGACCCATTGTACAGTCACGCACAGAAAGTTTTATCTTAATAAATTCATGATGCACTTACATAATTTAAAACACTAAGTGCCGATTAGGTATTGTTCTTTGCTTTGCACTCAGAGTTGCACGTGCATTTTGGATTTTATATATTGAAAGCTAAATTTTGATATTGGCTCGTGTTAGCTTAGAATTGCCATAACTCAAATGTAAGGATATGTTCCAAGTATCCCTTTCCACCTGTAAAATTGCATTGTACTTGTACATGTTAATATTAATACTGTACCGATGTATATCAGTATATGACCAACAAAGAACTGCAGAACCTTTTGTATTTATGATCTAGCAAGTGACAGGATGAATCAATTTGAATGAGTGAAAAAAAGAGAAAACATTAATGATGAATGTTACTTTGTTGTATTGTGGTAAATGATGTTATCCATTCCCTGCAATACATTTGCTCTCTATTTTACTTATCTAGAAAATGCAAACAATGAAATCTGAAAGCCGTGTAATTGGGGATTGAACACCTTTTCATAACTTATTATAAACATCTCACTTTTCTCATATCTGCGTCTATTCAGGGCAGTTTTATTTGCATGTTCCTGAATGGTGACTATGTGGTTGGGCACGTTTCACTTTACTCATTGTCTACCAGTGATCAGAGCAGACCTTTTTTGCCTGTTGAGTAAATTGTGGCCTTTGTGGCTGGGCGTATACATTTATATGTCTCATAATTTGGTGTCTTGTACTCTTGTAGAATATTGCAATTAGATGATCTATCCAGATTTTTATTAAATTTGTGCAAGTAAGTAATCTGTTGTTGTTGGCGGCTCAACCGGTATGCTTTCGAGAATTTAATCTCTTTCTTTCTTTGCAAAATGAGTAGAATTTCAGCCTTCTTGGAGAGGTTTGTTCTCTCTGCCTGGTTACTAGATAGCCTAGAAGAGCTTTTATTCTTTTTGTTTAGTCAAAAGTGATTTTTAGTGATATTTCCAGAAACTGTGCAAAAAAATTACCATGTTTCTATTGTCTTGTGTCTTGAGGGCTCGAGATGATTTAGACATATCAAGGTCCAGCTCATTCTTTTCATTTTGATAAGCAAACTAGGTGTCCTTTTATCATAAGCAGGAAGGGAAATCTTAGGATAAATTAGTACCCTTCCTGTTTTCAAAATTTATTATTTGATAGTTGAAGTATTCGTTTGAAATAAAATGGGAATTTAAAGCAATCTTCCAGGCCGTTAATTGGGGCCATACAGACTGGGTTTTCACTTTTCTAATAGTGCCTTTCGGTCTGAATTATGTTTCGTATAGCTGCTCCTTTCCTTTTCTTTTCAGGGCAGGCAGCTGCACCTCGTCCATGTTGTGCTGTCCAGGGTCCAGGCTCCAGGCTCGCTTGCAACTGTGGGCAAATCTCGTGGTATTTCGTGGCCGCTACTCCTCCATTTCATGCTAAGCAGCTAATGCCTGTCGGGCTAATGGCATCACGCATTTCATTAGCTACTGACAAAAAATGATATTCTCTCCTCCTGATGATGGTTGCCAGCAGTGAGCGTTACAGTTAAGCTTGTTCTCCAAAAATATCATATTGTTCTACTACTTGCAGATCTCCCATTCTACATGGCTCCAAATTTCAGGTGAACTGCTCCTTTCCAATGGAGCCTTGGCACGAAAGCGACCTGGATTTTGCGAGGCTGCCACTACGTGACAACAATTGTGATAGGCAGTTTGGTGGTGGCCGCATGCAGCTGCTTGCCTTGACTGAAAATTGGTTTTCCAGCTTGTGACCACTGTTTCTGGCTGTCAGCTTGCTCCGGAGATACATACCATGTGACCCCATGGATCAGTGGCATGGAATTCCTTTGGTGTTTTCAGGTTGCTTGAATTTCTGGGAAGCTTCCTGTTAGGCTACAACGTTAGCAGTGTTTGAGCCAGATCGTTTTTAGTACTCCGTACATTTCAATCCGTGGTAAGACCTGAAAAAATTTCACGTGTGTAGCCATGCTCTGATTTAGGCTATAGCCACTGCAACTTAAGCAGTCCTACCGACACCATTGGATTATAAATTAACGCCCCAGATCTTTTCGAAATACTGTTCACAAAGGACCGTACAAAGTGTGTTCCTGTAGCAAAATACTGTTTAATACACCTGTAGCATTTGTTTCAGCCGTTGATTGCCATGATCCGATGATGAAAAATGATTTCAACTGCTAAACTTGCAGTCTCTACTATGACTGCATGTGATCCCAATCCTCTGATTTAAGCCTGGTAGGTCGCTTTGTACAGCAGTACAGGTCAGCTCGTCTGCATTGGTTGCTGGGTGTCCGTATACGATTTTACCTTGCCTGGTCACCTGGCCTTGCTGCCTTGCATATGATAAGCTGTACCCCGGTGATGCTTGACTCGGAGTAAACTAGTGCAATTCTGAAACGGGCGCAGCCGCGGAAATTACGCTGTTATGGTGGTTGCAGACTTGCAGCTCATGGCAGAGCGCTACGCGGTTCACATCTTAATCAATCGAGGAAGCCATGTTCCCCACTGACGAGCAGCAGCCAGCTACCGAGCATGGTGCGCTGTTAGGGCACTCACAATGATTATCTATAGGCTCTCTATAAGAGATCCATGTCAGCATATTTTCCTACTTGGAAGATATTAAATGAAGAGAGAGAGCAAAGCTATCTACTAACTTAGAGATAGTCTATAGAGAAAAACGAGGCAAAGCATGAGAGAGCTATAGATACCCATGTAGACATACTATTGAGATGGTTTACTATTAATCTAGTCTATTGCTGAGATGTACATGTTTTATAGAAAGCACATTACTTTACCATTGCGGGTGCTCTTACCCTTGGACATTGGATACTTTGGCTGTGTTTAGTTCAGCGTAAAGTTTAGATTTTGGTTAAAATTGGAGATGATGTAACTGAAAAGTTGTGTGTATGACAGGCTAATGTGATGGAAAAGGACTGAAATTTGGATCCAAAGTTTAGATCCAAACACAGCCTTTGGGGCAGTTGCATCTGTTTCCCGATTGCAGTAAATGCAAGTGACGAGATCGAAGCAAAATGACGGCTGGATTTAAATTTAATTTGAAGCTGATTTTAGAGTTTTTTTGTTGGAGTTTATTTTTCAGCCTCTACTTTTAGATTGTTAAAAACACGTATATAAAAGTTTTATTTATAAATTACTTCTTGTTCGTAAATATACCGTCACGAATAAGCTAAATAATGGGGCAGCTGGATTTTGGAAGTAACCGAGAATGATCAAGGAAAACTCGTCAAGTTCTGGCACTTGTCAGAGTGAAATTTCGGAACACTATCCTCCTGATAATTCGATTACTCTATTCCTGATAATTACCCGGACGGGCAGGCAAACCGTGTCAGGGAATTCGGTTTGTGCATCCAAGGCACGAAACGGGTGAAGTGAACAGAGCGGCACGTCGGGGCGACAAGGGCCCCACCGTTCAGTTTCAGTGGCACGAAGCGACGCGACGCGTGTTCGCATGACCCGCCGCATTCCGCGGCCGTGCCGAAAGTGTGAACGGTGAACCTCTCCCCTGGCCCGCGGGCCCCACCCCCAATCATCTTCTCCTGTCCTTCAGCCTCCAGCTGATGCCAACTGCCATGTCAGCAACTAACGCGCTCGCTTCCTTCCCGCCTCGCCTCTGAAACGCAAAGCGAGATCCCCCCTATTAATACCTCATCTTGTCGTCTCCAAAAAATTACCATGGAAACAGATGCTAGCAATCTGGGGAAGGCGCTGAACTCAAAGGACTTGGATCGAAGCGTGGATGGAGCTCTGTTAAGCAGATTGGCTTTACTTATGACAATTTCAGGTAGTTTTGAAGTTGTGTTTGCCCTAGAGTTTGTAACAAAAGTGGCCGACTGTTTGGCCTCTTTTGGTGTGGGTACCGGGGCCAATGGTTCTCCCTGTTTTTGGAACCAAGCCCCGGGTTTTGTAACTTCTTGTGGTCTCCAACGATTTGCCTGGAGAAGCTGGTTAATAAAATCAGCTTGTTACCGTGTCAAAAAAAAAATGCTGGAACTGCTATTTCTCAAGATCCAAACACACCCAACCATTGCCTTTGCTGACCGAAGTGAAAATGTTGCATTTAATGCGCCTAGAGATCAGGGCTTACAGTTTAGTTTGGGATTAAAATTCGACCCCAACAAGATAAGGGGGGAAGAAAATTACGTAGGACCCAAGTCCTTCCTGCATCCGAAAGAATTCATGTCCCTACATGACATCTGTCCAATAGAATCTCAACGCAAGTAGGTGCTCCCCTCCCAATCCCCATTCTTCTTCCTTCCGTCCTTCGTGCTAAGCAGCGACAAGCGACATGGCATAGCTTGAGCCGACCAACGTGCCACAGCGGTGAGCAGAATTCAGGCTTATGGACGGCCATTGGGAGAGTGCGACAATCGAGGGTATGCGCCATGCCTTGCCGCAACATGGGTACTCCATTCGTCGTCCGGTCACAATGAGTCATTATTCAAGAGTTCACATGACGGTGATAATACAATCTAATTATCATTTGCAGCACCAAGCCTCTTGTTGAGAAGGGTTGTCAGCTTGTAATCGAGCAAAGCTCGTTATCAGAAAGAATTCTCAAAGGCTTGGATAAATTCAATGACCACCAGATATATCTGTAATGGAGATTGAAACTAAAGTAATGAGAGCAGCATCTAACCATTCTAACATTTAACCATCTACTCCTACTTGTCTACTAGCCAAGTAGTACGTTCCTGGAGGTAGCTCCAAGCCGGCGGCCGCTGCCCGCCTACAATGGTAGGCATGCATAAGCTCTGTCTTGCCGAGAAAATCGAAGAACAAATGGGGATTGGAGAGAAAACATGCTGACTGCTTTGAGATTTGTGCTGGACAGGTGTCGTGCAGGAAGACAAAGTCTTTCATGTGAGGGAAGGACCACAGTCATGTATAATTTTCTTCTAGATAAGGGAGTTCGCAAATCTAAAATTTGAGTTCAAAATTTTGACGAACATTGACCTTGAAATTTAACCGCTGTTGTGGAAATTGTTGTAGCCATCGCTTGGTATTCGTTCAATATCAACCGCAAATCAAGCCATGCGGATAGGATGCGCAACTGCGTGCATGTAGTGAGTGCACATTGCACATATACATTTTAATTGTACTATGATAAAAAAAATAACCAAGCTAACTTGATCACCTTTTTTAAACCGGGCGAGGCTTAGCTGGTGTTATATTAAGTAGAGGAAAAATATTTACTTGCTTCACCAACAGTGAAAGAAACAGAGAAAAGAGAAGAAAAACTAGGGTGCTAGGACATTATTCTTGTGATATCTTTAGCTCCACACATGGTCCATAGCTTGATCTCATCGATGATATTAGTCACTAGCTGCTGCATTGGGTTTTTTTCTTATTTCTGAAAGTTCTTTTGTTCCGCTCGCACTATGGCCCTGTTTAGATGGTACTAAAACTTTTAAATCCCTATCACATCGGATGTTTGGACACTAATTATAAATATTAAACGTAGACTATTAATAAAACACATCCATAATCTTGGACTAATTCGCGAGACGAATCTTTTGAGCCTAATTAATCCATGATTAGCCTATGTGATGCTACATTAAACATTCTCTAATTATGGATTAATTAGACTTAAAAAATTTGTATCGCGAATTATCTTTTATTTATGTAATTAGTTTAGTAAGTAGTCTATATTTAATACTTTAAATTAGTGTCTAAATATAGGGACTAAAGTTAAGTCCCTGGATCCAAACACCACCAATATCTTCTTTGTCACTAGCATATGAAGTGATTTGAGTTCATATTTTTGTCTTCATACGCATGTCATAAAGAAGGCGTGCCAACGGACATACCAATTTTCTAGTTTATATATAAGATATAAGGCATGTTCAAACAAACATTTTCAGAATTAGCAATGTCAAAATTGTAGCAAGTTAGTAACATATTGTCAAGTTTGATACGATGAGCTGAATATGATATTGCCAAAATTCTGTTGGCATTATTTATGTTTTGTAGTAAAATAAATGAAGCTATATGTTTAAAGTGACCCTATCTGCTCATGGTTACGCCTTAAATTAAAAGAAACATGCCGTAGCACAGAGCCACAGAGGTGCAACCGAGCTACTGTGATAATGCAAACCACTGTAGTGCAAGACTCAAATGACTGTACAAAGTACAAACGTGTTCTCTGCGGTTACAGGAGCCAGCCTTATCAGAATTCAGATGGGCTACTCTGCTTCAAAAGCTCGGCCCCCGCTTCGTAGTGGCCGGGCGGGAGCAGCTGCAGGTGTTCGACCATGGCCTCGCAGGCGAAGATGCTGAGAGAAGGCGACACGGCGGGCGGGCGGCCGCACCCGCACCCGCACGCCGTCCTCATCCCGAGCGCCGGCATGGGCCACCTGCTCCCGTTCGCCGCGCGCCTCGCCGTGGCGCTCTCCTTCGGCCACGGCTGCGACGTCTCCGTCGTGACGGTGCTCCCCACCGTGTCGCGGCGGAGACGAGGCACCTCGAAGCGCTGTCCGACGCGTTCCCGGCGGTGCGGCGGCTCGACTTTGAGCTCGCGCCCGTTCAACGCGTCGGAGTTCCCCGACGCGAAAAGCGGGGTATGCGTAGTTCACACTAAAATTAGAAGCTTAGTTGAAATTGAAACGATGTGATGAAAAAGTTGAAAATTTGTGTGTAGGAAAGTTTTGATGTGATAAAAAAATTGAAAGTTTGAAGAATTATTTTGTAACTAAACACGGCGTTTGTAGTAAAGCCCCTCAAGATTTCTCATAATAACACACAACTCCTAACTCACGTGGACGTGGGTCACCATATCTCGCTTGAGAGTCCAATCCAACCATCCACTCGCCCTAGTTACTTACTCCCTCTGTCCAAAAGACCGAATTCTTCGGTTTTCGTGTCTAATATTTGACCGTCCGTCTTATATGAAATTTTTTTATGATTAGTATTTTTATTATTGTTAGATGATAAAACTTGAATAATATTTTATGCATGACTTATCTTTTTATATTTTTTTAATATTTTTTTTCAAATAAGACGAACGGTCAAACGTTAGACACGAAAACCCAGTAATTGAGTTTTTTTTTTGGACA
>CM020185.1:10744097-10766269 GCA_009805545.1 Oryza longistaminata | reverse complement strand
GTATATCTCATCTCATCACATCAGCCACATCACATCGCTCCCGATCCGAAGAAATCATACACCAACTAACTAGGTTCGGGAGCTTGCATTTTCGCGGTCGTTTCTCCTCTGAATTTCTGGTGTTGCGGTTTGCCGGCAATGGCGTGGTGGCGGCCAGCGGCGGCGGAA
This sequence comes from Oryza longistaminata, assembly GCA_009805545.1. Taxonomy (NCBI): domain Eukaryota; kingdom Viridiplantae; phylum Streptophyta; class Magnoliopsida; order Poales; family Poaceae; genus Oryza; species Oryza longistaminata. The sequence goes on along the minus strand of CM020185.1, from coordinate 10,766,101 downwards.
TCCGAAGCAGAAAACAGAAGCAGCTAGAAGGCGGTCGTCGGAGGCGGGCGTGACGGCCTGCTGCGCCTTGGCAGTGCTCGGGCGAGGAAGGGCCCAGCGCGCGTTTGCACAGCCTCCGCGCTGCCTCAGCAACCTGTCTCGGCGCGCCGGCGTGGGCCTCGGCGTCGTCGGCTGGCACGCGCGACCGCCTGCGTACGGCGAGCGGAGTACTCGATCGAGGGAGACGCCGGCGTTCCTGTTTCCGCTCACGCCGCGGCGCGGGTGCTCCGCCTCATCCCCTGCATCGCCCCGCCGTCCGGACACGCCGGGTTCTACGGCGACGAGGACCGTCCTCTTCTTCGTCCCGCCGCTCTCGACACGGAGCCGAGTGCGGCGTGGCGTCGTGTACTTTTACTCGACTACATGGCGAGCCGGGCGAGTCGGCGGCGTTTGGACGCGAGAGCTTCGCGACGGGCGCGATGGAGGAGCAGCTCCTCGAGCTGTCCATGCTGGAGGCGTTCGCCGCCGCCGTGACGGGATACGACGCCGGCGTGGACGCCCAAGGCGGAGGGAGTTCATCGCCAAATTCCACGCGCAGATGAAAGCTGCAGAGGCAAATCTCAGGCTGCAGTACAACGAGATGATGGAGAGGAGCCTCCGCTAGACGATTATTTCCCCCCAATAAGGATTCAAATCTTTTTGTGGCAAATTTTTGCGTTTGTTTCACCGATTCAAATTCATACACCAGCTGCAGAATACAGATACGTTCAGAGGAGCAGCTTTGTATACTACAGTACAGATCAATACATTTTTAAATTTATTTTTTCATTGAGCTTTGATTTTGGTTTGGTTCATGGTTCGGACTTGATATCTGACATTTGTGCATTGATAATAAACGAGCAGAGCAGAAATTTCAGATTTCAGGGAGGTCTTTTGAACGCCACAGAAGAACATCTGGTTTGTTTGGCCTCAATGTAAGCTTTGACTACTTGTGTATCCCCGGCCATGGGTACACCGCTTGATTCAATTGTGGCCATTTACTCTTTTACCATAATTTTTCGTTGGTTACATAATTAGATGTACGTACTATCCTGGTTCTTGAATCTAAGATGACCAGCATTTGACGGATATTAATGGAATAACCTCCGGCGTACCATTGTTCTTCAAAAATGCCCTCTTCTGTTTTAGGGATGATTGTAGTGAATTCGTGTCCCAAGTGAGTATGTTCACGTCAATCATTGCTGCCTTCTGGTCGGATTGCAATTCCCCCGCGGGCCCTACTGGGACGGGGCGGGTGGGATTTTTCAACCCGCCGGGTGCGCCGGTAGAGGGTCGGGGCCCCGCATTTGGCCAGGGAGGGACGGGAGGGACATTTCACCCACGGCGTGACCCGCGGGGCCCCGGGTAGGTATTTATATAAACTGGCAAAATATAGCCCAGTGAAAGCCCATAATAAAAGCCAACCCATTCAAAAATAATTGCACTAAACCCTAGCTCTCACTTCTTTTCTCCTCGCCCAGTTTCTCCCCCCCTCCCGTTCACACCACGCGATGGACTCGCGGCCGGCGCATTCGCCATCTCCCCTACCCTCGACGTCAGCCGGCCACATCTTCGGCGTCGCCACTTCACCAGCCACCATCTCCTCTTCCCCTCCTCTCGCAATTCCCCCTCTCGGCTGTCCGGCCTATCGTCTCCCGTCCCCTCCACGGTCTTCCAGCTCAGGGCCGACTGCGACCACAGGGTTTTTGTGGCGGCGGCGTTGGATAGGGCGTTGGCAGGGCGCGGGCGGGGAGGCGAGACAAGGCACAGGCGCGCAGCTCGAGGGTTGCGGCGGCCGGCGAGACAGGCAAGGGCGCGCGAAAAAATGGTACGGGGCGCGGCCGGCGAGGTTTGTAGTGCCAAGCGCTGGGTCGGCGTGCCGGGCGATTCACGTCTCCAACTCCCAATACTCTAGGCCGATTGACAGGCGAGGTATTGCTCCATCTCAACTTGGCTGCCTTGTGATGAAGTGTGCTCCCAAATGCATGTGTTGGTTGAGTTTGGTCTCTTAAGAGTAATCCATGTGATCCACTGAGGTTTGATAATTGTTCTTGATGTTCTATGTTGATTGGATGAAGATGCTACTCGCTGTCAGGTCCCCGCGTATCGGGTTGCGGGCCCCACAGGGGTCGGTGGGCGGGTGGGATTTTCCACCCGTCATTCCATGGTCGGCCAGGGCCAGGTTGGTTGAAGTCGTAGGGGTCGGTTTGGGCGGGCCGTCCAGCCCAACCCGGCCCCGCCCCCCGGCCCCAGTTGCCAATCCCTACTTCCTGGTTTTATGAGCCAACATTCGGCTCCGACTGATTTTAGACATCACAGTTTATGCACTAGTACGGTACCGATCTGTTACCTGTCCTTGTTTGCGTTCGTTGCGACCAACCGCCAGGGTTTACCTAGCCTCGTCGACCGGCTTCTTACCGCCGGAAGGTATTGGAAATTAGAAAAACCGTGGAAACCTTCTTAAATTTTAAATAAATTTAAAAATATATGTGAATTTTTGATAAAATTTGTACGGTTTCCACGGTTACCGCGGTTACCGCACGTTACGTGCTTACTGCCGGAGGAGCACGTACCCGGCCCCGAACAGTTTTGGGAAACCCTGCCGGCGACTGCCCGCCTTGTGTGCCTGGGTCTAGCGGAAACCAGCGACCCTGCCTGACCTGTCGTTTCAAAGCGGCCGAGGATTGCAGAATCCTCTGCTCAAGGCTGGAATGGAAAGAGGCTTGCTACACAAAACCGAGTCTGGAGATCGAATCATTTATGTTCCTGTTATTACTGGTACTATTTAAATCGGTTTAAATTTTTTTATATATATTATTAAAATGTGTCATATTTGTATTTGTTATTTTTTGAAGTGGAAACGGTAACGTTATATTGATGTATATGATTGGTCAATCCACGTTTTTCACCGATGCTGCACTGTTTGGCTCGTACTCCATTCCGTCCATTTAATATTAAGGATGTTGAGTTTTTGTTACACGTTTAACCACTCGTCTATTCAAAAAAATTTTAAATTGATATTTATACTACTTACTTTATTATCCAAAGTATTTTAAGCACCAACTTTTCATTTTTTAATTTGTCACAAATTTTTTGAAATAAGGCGAGGGGTCAACAATATAACCAAGAACTAAACGGAGGGAGTAGTTTTTGGCAGATTCGTCTCTCAGGAGTCGAGAGCGAAGAACGGAGAGTTATTATTTCTGGATCCCGAACCGAGCTGATCCCTTGCCTTAAAGAAGTGGTGCGTGGAAGATGGGCCAGAAGACGGATCTTCGGAACTCCATGTGTTTGATAAGTTGCAAAAGGTCTTGACGGCTAGAGTCCTTGCACGTTTTTGATTGGGCTTTTCAGCAGAACAACGCAAAAAACCAAACTAGAAGTGGTCTCGGGGACTGAGATTTCCTCTTTTGTCTTTTTCTTTCCAAAAAATATATTTTATAGTAGATCAGTTGATAAAACTTATTTCGAGAATTGTCTTACGACGGAAATAAACAACGGGCGTTCCTTACTGCGTTGTTATTTTATTCCTTGTCCCAGGAGGAACGTACACCAAAATTTTATACAATTCTCAGAGTTTCTAACAAGCGAAGCGTAAATAGTTTAATTATTACAATGTGTGTCAGCGACGGTTTTTCCCAGCACACTCAAAGGACAACGGAAAAACAGCGGAAGACTAAGGCGTACGACCCATGCCGTCTTTGACGGCGTCACGAGCTTAGACACCAAAGCCTTCATCATCCAGGGGGTCTCCCTTCTGGTGTTTTGGGAAAATTGGTAGCAAGACTTGGTACAACACCGTATCAACGAAGACACCACCCACCAAGTGATGCATAAAAGCAAAATAAGTGTAAGTACCCAAATGGATTATAAGATAGGGTTAGGTTTTTGCAATAAACAGCATTAAAAGACCCTTAGTTGCCTCAAAGCTAAATTATAAAAACACGATCCTAGAAACTATTTTAATATTATGAAACTAAGGCCGTGAACCTACACGAACCGCCTTAACCCAAGGCTACGTATGATCCAGACTTTGAACTGCGCAACCCGACCCTGGCGTCCCAGCTCGTATCCCAGCCAACCCGCCAACCATTCCACATTTTTAGTTATTAAAGCCAGTTTTTAATGAATTTTAAAACACTAACTTGGGCTACTGCTAGGCTTGCCCATAACCAGATGGGCGCGGCTATTGCGAATAGGTTTTTACTCTGCATCATGAGGTGGACATCTTTACCCACAAGACACGGTCTCCTCACGTTGCATATCCACGCTGCCACATACCACCACGCGCATTTATGGACGGAAGACGATGACATAGTTTCCAACCCATCCTATGCATAGGACAAGTTATAGTTTACCGATCCCAACCCTACGGCCCTGGAACCCCGGACATAGGCAGTAGCAGAATTGGCCGTCCTTAGCAGCAGGACACCAGCCCTGTGCCATTGACATCTCGTAACTACCGGTGGCCGCAGCGTGACATTCATTTGCTAGATTATGTCCAGATCGAACCCCTCGACTTCGTCTGCGCATCTCCATCCGTTGATACTTTGTTATAACCAGACTTGTAGCCACAAACTAAGCCTTTACCCATTAGACATTGTGAAGTATCGTAGTGTTTGCAAACAGAAGGCCCGATGAAGACCGGTCCTTATGTGCCGAGTGACTACTATCAAAACCATGCATTCCGACCATGCCCAGCCTAAAACCATTTTGAGGCGTTTTGAATAGAGGGGGAGGATTATTACATCCAATTCCACAATAATCCACACCATTCCTTCAATATGTCCATTGAGTGATTATTGAATATTCCCAAAAGTCTAGAGTTTTATGAAACCATCCTAATTTGCCTAATTAATCTAGTCGAAGCATCTACCTAAATTCGATACTAGGAATACCATGAAAAGAGTGCCCCCACTATTGTTTTAGGGTTTTGTTTATTCTGGGTGACAATGTAATATAATAATAACAACAATAATAAGGTCTATACCCACTAAGGTAAATAGGCATGGCAAATAAAACAGTGATAACGCGGGTGGAAATTTTTTTAAAAATAAAGCGATATGATTAATGCAATAATTTAAATCAAAATAATATTTATAAACTAGTGACTCCATATGTTCAAAGAATGATGTGACTGCCTTGCTCGCTTTCCCAAACGCCGGCCTTTCAACCTCCACGAAGAAGCGGATCTTCCGAAGCTTTTGCCAGCGTTACACTGTACCAACGAAGAAAAGGTCTTTACTCTAATAAACTCCACATAACAAGCAGGAACAAAGCACAAAATGGGTTCTTGACTTCTTAAGGAAAATTAGAGACTTCAACGGTTCCTAATTCCGAGTTCAAATGGCTCCAAGTTTATGGCCCATTGAAGTTTAATTGCTCTTTTAATGGATATTTAGAATTTCGTCATTTTAAATTTTAATTAAAAAATGATTTTATTGCGTCTGCAGGGAGATGAGGTGCTCGTCGTCGGATCCTCTGGGTCCACGGTGTATCAGTTTTGGTGGTTGGTACCTCTTACGCTTTTTTTTGTGCTAGTTCTTCACTTTTTTGGTTCCACGGGGGACCGGGTGCACCGGCTCACACGGCCGCGCCGTGGGCTCACGCCGTCAGCGCACCCGAGTGCTGTGTGGCGGCTTTTGACTGGCCGGGCCCCACCTTGGCAACCGCTAGACGCCTGGAGGCGCCACGTCGGCGCGGCCGGCGAAGAGGCAGCGCCGCCGCCTCCGATGGTCGCCGCGGCGACACCGCACGGCGATTAGCATGCGGGTTTTCCGAGTCCGAGAGAGGGGAGCGAAGGGGAAAGAGGCGGCGGGTCCACGGTCTCACCTCCTGAGGGCGACGCGCACGACGGAAACGGCGACCGGAGCCCGGAGGAGGCGGTTGGCGCTGGCTCGGGTCGTACTCCTCTTTGGGTTTCGGCGGCGCCTCCGCGGTCGGCCGACCGAAACGGAGAAGAGTGACGAGGTCGGCCGAGGGTTGCCGGCGAGTTTAGCCGAAGGAGTTTCTGGCGCCGATGTGTGTGAGGTGGTCCGGTATGGAGGCGACGACGGCGCGCGGACCGTGAGCTCTGGCCGGGCGACGGCGGTTCAGACGAGAGAGCGACGGCGCGGAGCTCGATTTCCAGAATGTGGGAGATGAGGTTGCGGTTAAGGAGTGGCGGAAACTGGAGGTGGGGAGCTCGGGTAGGGTTTTATATAGGCCGTTGGGTGTGAGAGGATTGCTGCCCGGAGGAGGGGGAAAATGGTGTTCGCCGGTGGAGACCCCGGCCCGCCATAATGGCGCCGGCGAGGTTAGGGGAGAAGTTTTCCAAACGGGGAATCCATGAGAGGAAGATGGGGGAGGGAAAAATGGGCGGGAGAAAGAGGGAGCGTGGGCGAACCCGGAATAATCCCCCGTCTTTAATTGCGGCGGGGACGGCGGGACCTGCAGGGCGGGAATCGCTAGCGGCTCGGCGGCGCTTGTGCTGCGGTGGCGGGTCGGCGGGTGCGGCGCGGAGGAACGGGGATGACGGGTGTGGCCCCGCACCCCGTCAGCGGAGGGAGCGGGCTGGGTAACTTCCGCCTGTCAAGGGCGGCGCGCGGTGGAGGAGCGAGTGGGCCGCGGGGGGGGAGGAGGAGAGAGTGGAGGGAGATTGGGCCGAATTCGGGCCCCTATTAGCAGGGGAGAGGTGATTCTTTAGGGTTGTTCTTTTTTATAAAACCTTTTTTTTAACTTTGTTTATTTTTTCTTAATAATTATTATTGTGCTCTTATGAAAATTCACTAAAATTTATTTACACATTTTAGGCTTTTAGGAAATATTACAAAACCTCCAAGCCCCTATTTGACTTTTTAACTTTGCACAATTTTTAATTTTGAAGCTTTTCACAGACATGAATTATTCTAGGCATAATTTAGAGGAGTATTTTTAGGGTCAATTTTGCGGACGCGACAAGAATGGAAGCTTTCTTCAACGTCATTATCATTTGTATGTGTGATTTTCAACGTACTAATTGTCTAGTGTCATCTCCCTAGCCTCTCGTGAAAGCTAGGTCACTTATGTTTAAGAGCGATGGGCCAATGTAATTAGCACTTGATTAACCTTATTTTTATATTTTTTAAAAAAAAATGATTTATCTTGTAATTAAAAAAACTATTTACCCAAATATCCTTAGATGCCTTAGTGTCATTGATTGAGGCTATATTTAGTATATTATTTTTTATTATTGAAAATAGTCATTCTTTATTACTTTTTATAAAATAGTCCTTGCCGTTCAATGGGACATTAGCACGACCCCCTTCGATACAAAGTGAACTTAGTTTTTCACGGGAGGTAAGTTGGACGTCACTAATGTTCATTATGTCGAGAAAAGAGTACATTCTCGAATGAATATTTTTTAGGGTGCCTTATTTATAAATAAGTTTCTTTAAAATTCTTAAAAATAATATAAAAAATCCCAGTACTTAGGGATTAGAAAATAGATGCCATATAGACTGAGACTAGATTGAATGTTAGCGGAGCTACGTACCTTTTCCCATGTACAGTAGCTTCAAGTATAACACATTCATATTTTATTGTCCCTTTTTATTTTGGCTCCTCCATTTTACATTTCAAGTTTCGTAATATAATTTCAATACAACTCCATTCATAACAAAATACACTCACTATTAAACTAATAGTCACAGCCGTTCTCCCTTCACCATTGTCGATGACCGCGTCCCCATCCTTCTTCCCACTCCGGGCCTTACGCAACATCTCCCGCTTCTTGCTCCGGCCACCAAGCTGTCCCTCCCCTTTCACTTCAAATCTTAAAAGTGTGGAGTTCATGCTTCATTTCGGGTCGCCGTCACTTCTTCCTCTCTTAAGCGGCGCCTATGACCCCCTCCCCCGCCTCCTCTCGTCGCTAGCACAATATGGATAAGATGGGGGGGACTGACGTCGGCAGTCAGGAGGCGAGGTTGATGTCTGCAATGAAGGTGAAGCCTAGGTGAGAACGTCGGCCGCATCTCTTTCACAAGGCCAATTCCTGGTGGAATCCCCAAGCTCGACGCAAATCCTTATGTCATAGCTGTCTTTCCTGCTCGATCTGGGCTTTCATCTCCACTATCAATCTTGTCGTTCGCCTAGAAACATGCCTAGTTGCAGGCCAATAAATGCCAACATTGGTGATAGATCAATACATCAAAACAACTGAGCTTCCCCACTACAACTGCTAATCTCTAATGTTCTTCGACCATCCAATTTTGTCCCTTATCTCCTTCTTCCCAAATTCCCTGTCCCTTTGCGGCCGCCTCCTATCTACAAGTAATCACCGGTGCAGATGGGACCAGCAACTTTGGTCGCTTGTGGAGGCGACGTGCTCGTTTTGACACAACCTGTTGTTTTGGCCATGTCTACACACCACGGCATGTGGTCTTCAGCGTGCTGCATAAGGCACTTAATTGTTGTCATACAAGTCCTTCAGTTGACTCTATGGGCCTATGTCACAACTACCTAGAAATGGCAAACGGTATAAAAATTTGTTCAAAAAATAAATTATTGTTTTGAAATTTTTATTTTGAGTCTAATAGGGTTACCAGCCTGGTTTACATTTACTCGTACTCTGACGGTGAAGCGCAATTACCCGTGTGTGTTACTCCCGTTTTTGCTAAACATGCATATTAGTTTGGTGCTTACAAATTTGTTTAGGGGTAAAGCTTGCAAAGTTGCTGAGCTAGAGTGGCACTATACAAGTTGTCCTGCCTTTAGGGTGTGTTTAGTTCACCAAAAATAAAGCTTGATTGAAATTGAACGATGTGATGAAAAAGTTGAAAATTTGTGTGTAGGAAAGTTTTGATGTGATAAAAATAACTAGCATGGTGGCCGCGCCGATTGCGCGCCTAGATCATTATATTCTTTCAATTAATAGCATATATATGTGTTCTCATTTATTTATTCAATATATGAAAATGACAACATAATTTTAAAATTTTGCGAATAACCTTAACCAAAATACTAATGCTTGTGTATTATTCAAATTATATTTATATATACGTGTTAGTATATTAATATTTAATATCAAATTTTAGTTATTTGCTTAAATTATATATATTCCTTTATTGGACTCATGGAACTAACATCTTATTTAAATATTTCTTTTATTAATTCTATCATTTTCTTGTTAGAATTTCTGTTATCTAATATAGACGTCTAATGCCTCTTCCTTTCCCATAGTTTATTATTTTTTATTTCTTCAATTTTTATATTTTTTCTAATTGTTATTCTATGTGGACTCTAAACTCATCGTTCAATATTATTTTAATTTTTTTAATTTTCGATATTTCAGTACTACTTTCTAAATTGTATTTCCGATATTGACTTTAAACTCTCCTATTCCATATGTTTTTTCTTTAATTTTGAATTTTAGTTATTTTTGTAAATTGTATTTTTTTGTCGGATTTCCCAATAACTTAATAATTCGGAACGACATAGTTTTCTTGTTGTGTATTTCATACGAACATTTCTAATGTCAACAAAATACACTCTCATTGATATATTATTTTGTCCTAGTACATTGCAGTTCAGACCAACAAGTCTAGTGAATCCATCAGTGGTGCGTTACATACCATTTACCCTGTGTGAACACGAGACTCGCAAAGTGAATGATAGGTTATAAATGCATTAATAGTGTACTGATTACTTCAAAAATTGTATAGAAGCCAGGAATAAATTTTACAACAGGATATAATTTACCAGGAAACGTGAAACTTTTTATGGTACATTTAGCGGAAGTAAATATTTTCAGAAGTGAACCAAACGTCCTAAACAATGTCTTTACATATACGAATCCAAATTGAAGTATTACCACATTTCTTCTAAACAATACATACTAGATCCAAGGTCTAGTGAAAAGCAACATAGGAGATATGAAGTATTCCAAAAATGAACTACATCTCAATGTGATATGATTACATAATATATCCTACGCTGGACGTTCCACCTGTGGATAAATCTACTATCAGTAGAACTCAAGTTGCTTCTAATCTACATGAATAAGGAGTGTATTTTGAAGCAAAAAGAGATGATAGCAGTCACAACTAAGCCCACTATAAATCATCAAGCATAAGCTAAATTATATTATCACAATCAAATCGTATAGCATCATGAAAAAAGTGGGTAATCTATTATTGTTGACGTAGGATTGACGCCCGCCGCGGATTACGTGCAGAGCAGGCACCGAGACGCGAACTAACTTAGACATCAGGAATGAAGGCCCTGTATGTCTTTACCCTGCCCGCCGCCAGCCAGCATTAGTAAGACATACTGACCTGTAGGTTTCCCGAGACCAACGGATGGTACCTACTCACTGGCAGCCCTCCCCGGATCACTCAATGTGCCGTGAGCACGGGTATGTCGAAGTAGATTCCATGTTTCTCTTTACTTCAGGAGTAAATTGCCAACCCACGCCGTGTGTGCGCCGCAACTCCACTGACCATGCCAATATTCAGTTAGCTTTAGTCATCGCGCAAAGCTTTTCGCCGTGTCGACTAAACTTCAGTGGCATCCTGTTCCATGACACGTCTCAGTCCCTCATCATGCGGGCTCCTGAACGCTAACGTTAATCAGCACGCAGCGGAGTCCCCTCTTCGGCGTTCCGAGGTTGTGTTTTTTTAGAGCGAGAGAACTGGCAATGCGCTTGAGAGAGCTACGCCCCGTCATGGCGGTCAACCACGCGTTTTCACAATACACCACAGACTTGAAGCTCAACCCAAAATCACTCTTACCCTCGCGCCTCCCCGGCTATAGAATGTTGTTATACTGGCGCCCTTCGCTGGCGACTCATGTATTGCCTCCCTGCCGGGGAGCTCTAAATAAGCACCACTGCCAGGACGGTGATCCACCTCTTGCTAGCAGTAACCACCTCTGCACGGGAATCACTTCAGTACCCCAATATCATAAAATATTTAGTGCCTCACGGAGGTGAGGGAGTACATCGCCAACCCTTACACCATCGTAGGATTGGTGTGACGATAACAGTCAACGTAGAGCCTTTAAACGGATCAACAAACAACGTACTGGCTCGGGTTTTAGACTCAACTATAAAGATGTGATGAGAGCATTAAGTTAATAAAATCTGCATGTCGACAACTTGACACAACGAGCATGCATCTTTTTGTCAACTTTGGTTGGAGGTTCACCAATAAAATTCAATAATCAATGGGTCTTTGTTTTGTGTAGATATTTATTAGCTTGTGTTTCCTTTAGCTTTACTGGTGTGTTTTTTAATATTTTTTAATGTACTAGTTTATGTGAATTTATATAATAATTGGCTATAGCTACTTGAGCAAAGGGCGAGATTTTATTCCATTATCTAACAAGCTGGATCAGCATCCTCACACCACTTCCCTACTGCACTCTCACTTCTGCTCCCGCTCCCTCATTTGCATGACCACCCAGCAATGAGCCCGACAGGCGACATGACCGCAACCTGTCATCTTATTTTATGGTTATTGATCTTATATTATTGAAAACATGTGAAATACAATTTTTATCACCGTTGACAATATTTACCTATACTTATATCGATTTGTGTGGTACAACCACTTACAAGATGAAAACGACCCTGCTAGGATCCGGATTGACCCTGATAATTTGTCCTTGTGAAATGAAATGCTTGTTGAATTTATGGCTGTACTATTGGTGAATTTATCCTTAGTGTGGTAGAAATAAGTACCATTGAACCGTACATAATTGTCATAACACTCGGAAAAATAAGCTCATACATGAAAAATGTACATTACAAAAACGCACATATAAAAGTGTAACTAAATAAAACGAGTTCGTACTTTTCAGGCTTATACCAAATAAATCACAATAGCAAGAAAAAGATGTTTATACATGTGATCAGCATATGACAATCAGACCTTACATCACAGTAATGTACCAATCTCTATCTCAAAAGTCAATACTTAAATCTAGAACCCCCCCAACTGTTTTTTTCCCTCTTTCAAGGCGATTTGTCATGTTTCTGTCACGTGGTATGTACGGCAATCCTTCTCCCAGCAAGTTGCTATTAACTCCATCTCAAAATATATTCTCGATATTTGAAAGGTTCATGATAAGGGCAGTCTCAACCCACAGTGTGTATAAGCAGTGTCTATGGTGCCATGTCAATAAGACATCATAATAACAACTACACTCTATAATCCATGATTTCTTAAAGTGGACCATTAATAAATACATCATCTCTCTTCTCTACCAATCATATTTATTCTTCATCTATTATAATGACAGTATTCTCTCGCAATGTAAAACTTGATAGTGTCTAGTACATAGATTCTCGTGTTGAAGCTGTGTCTTACATGAGGCCCAGTTTCTTCCTCTCTTCACTCTCTCTTAATTAATATAGCGCCACATAAGCTAAAAGTTCTACATGGCAATGTAGTTAATGCCATAGACACCATTCTAGATGGAGGGTTGGGACTGCTCTAAGGGCCTATTTGTTTTTGGAAGAATCCCAACACATTAGAATAGGAAAAGTAAAAGAATAAAAATACATGCACACTTCAATCCATAGAAATTTTCTAAGATGTTTGAGTGGATAAATTTTTTTTCTAAGTTTTAACTCTATAACATGTAGGAAAGGATATTTTTCTTTGATTTTCCTGTAGGTACATTCCTGAAAGCCAAATGATACTCATAGTGATTAATCTAAATCCTTTCATTTTCCTCCAAAACGAATAGCCCTAAGATCATATCCCTAGAGAAACAACATTATACTACCTCCGTTTTTTAATAGATGACGCCGTTGACTTTTTCTTATATGTTTGACCATTCGTCTTATTCAAAAAATTTACGTAATTATAATTTATTTTGTCATGAGTTGTTTTATCACTCATAGTACTTTAAGTGTGATTTATATCTTATACATTTGCATAAAATTTTTGAATAAGACGAATGGTCAAACATATAAGAAAAAGTCAACGGCGTCATCTATTAAAAAACGGAGGTAGTATAATGTTGTTTCTCTAGGGATATGATCTTAGGGCTATTCGTTTTGGAGGAAAATGAAAGGATTTAGATTAATCACTATGAGTATCATTTGGCTTTCAGGAATGTACCTACAGGAAAATCAAAGAAAAATATCCTTTCCTACATGTTATAGAGTTAAAACTTAGAAAAAAAATTTATCCACTCAAACATCTTAGAAAATTTCTATGGATTGAAGTGTGCATGTATTTTTATTCTTTTACTTTTCCTATTCTAATGTGTTGGGATTCTTCCAAAAACAAATAGGCCCTTAGAGCAGTCTCAACCCTCCATCTAGAATGGTGTCTATGGCATTAACTACATTGCCATGTAGAACTTTTAGCTTATGTGGCGCTATATTAATTAAGAGAGAGTGAAGAGAGGAAGAAACTGGGCCTCATGACCGAGTTCCACCCGCAGTGGCTCACGAACAGCGCCACGGACTCGTGCTTCAGGACCTCTTCCTGATCCACCCATGCCTTGGTGACGAGGCCTCGCTTCTCCACCCGCTCCAAGAACCCCTCGCCGAGCAGCTCGCCGAGCTCGGCGGCGTCGTCCCTGTCCACGACGGTGCTCTTCACCACCCACAGGAACCGGTGGCCGCTGCCCTCCAGCCCGGCGGCGAGCTCCCTGAGCTGCTCCCCTGAGATGGCCTTCCGGCTGCCGAAGCTCACGTACACCACCGACCGCGCAGGCTGCGCGTCGAGCCACTCCATGTAGTTCGCCTGCGGATCTTTGGCCTGGTTGCTCGCCGGGAGAAGTGGCCCCACGGCGAACACCGGCGGGAAGCCGGAGGCGACCTTGCCTTGCTGCAGGGCCGCGACGGCCTCCGGCTCCAAGGCGTCGAACGTGTTGACGAGGATGCCGGCGGCGCTCGCGAGGCTCCGGCCGTTGGCGACGAACTGGCGGGTGAAGAGGTGGTTGGGGTCGTGCAGCGCCTGCGGGATGGAGGCCTTGGGGATGCGGTACACGCCGGGGATGTCGACGTCGCCGACGCCGCCGCCGTCGCCAGCGTTGGCGTCGAGGTATGTGGGGAAGTAGGCGCAGAGGGAGAGCATCGCGGCGGAGGCGGTGAAGAGGATGTGGCACGGGAGGCCCTGCTCCTTCGCCACGGGTATGACGACGGATGTCAGCGCGATGTCCGTGGCGAGCGCCGATGCGCCGGCGCCGGTGAGGAGCGGGCCGAGCAGCGGCGCCGACCGCCGCATGGCCTCGAACCGGAGGAAGAACGGGTCGGCGCTGGGGAACTCCGAAGCGTCGAACGGCGCGAGCTCGAAGTCGAGCCGCCGCACCGCCGGGAACGCGTCGAACAGCGCGTCGAGGTGCTTCGACTCCGCGGTGGACACGGTGGGGAGCACCGTGACGAGGGAGACGTCGCAGCCGTGGCCGGAGGACAGCGCCACGGCGAGGCGGCCGAAGGGGACGAGGTGGCCCATGCCGGCGCTCGGGATGAGCACCACATGCGGCCGCCTGCCCGCCGCGTCGCCAGAGCTCGGCATTGCCGGTGGTGGCCTCGGTCGAACACCTGGCGATGTGAAGCGGGAGTAGGTGTGCCGTGTGCGTCCTGCTGCTGCTTGGGCCGTGTAGGTAGCTCAGCTGCAGCTTAATAAGGTAAGACGTGTGCAATGCTCACCACACAATACACCAACCAGCCCAGCGGCAACGTCGCGTCGTCGACTGTTCCCTTTTTTTTTAAAAAAAAAAGAAAAAAGAGAGGCAAATACCATCAATAACGATAAGGGACAATTGCTTATTTGACCCTATTTTGAAGTCTAACTACTAGCTTGATCCCATTTTTTTCAGTTTGCTTATTTGACCCTGTTTTTCAAAATCGAAGCTTCCGTCTGACCCTATTTTTACTACACCGTTAAGTATTATTTAGGAAAAAGAAAAAAAATCTTTTTACTAATTAAAGTGACCAAAATACCCTTGATGACACTGCAACCCTATCCATCCATTCTTTCCCATCCATTCATTCTCTTCAGGCACAGCTGGGCTCGAGCTAGGTGAGGCGGCTGCGAACGGAGGCTGGAGGGAGGGAGGCGGAGGCCGTCGCACGGAGGGCGGGAGCGGCGCGGGATCTCGCCGGCGCGTGAAGGCCGAGTGGCGGCGGCGCGTGCGCTCTGGGAGGGAGGCGGAGGCCGTTGCGTAGAGGGCGGGTGGCGAGCGGCGGCAGCGCCGGAGATCACGCCGGCACGGGGAAGGAGGCGGAGGTGGAGGCGGCACGCGTGCTCGGGGAGGGAGGCGGAGGCCGTCGCGCGGAGGGCGGGCGGCCAGCACCGGACATCTCGCCGGCGCGGGTAGGAGGCGGAGGCGGAGACGACTAGCGCCGGAGATCTCGCCGGCGTGCGCGTGCATTTGGATTGTTTTTTTTTTTTGACATATATGAGTGTTTTATGTGTGTTTATATTTCTTCAAGCCAGGATGGATGTTGTCAAAATTTGGCAAGTTAAAATATTTACAAACCAAGTTAAATTTGTCAAAAACCTATCAAATACACGTTAATTTGGTCACAACTCATTAAACCTAATTCAAATCTGTCAAGCCTATGACAAATTAGTCACATATGTGGGTTGAATAAAAAAAAGAAACTAGGGTCAACAGAGCAAGGGTATAAACGTCACTTTTTTGTTGAGTTAACACCGTTAGCTTGTCTTCACGGAAGAGGGTCAGATCCGATCTTCGTTTATAAAAAGAAGGGTCAAATGAGCAAACTAAAAAAATGTCAAATTAGTAGTTACACATTAAAATAGGGTCAAATGCACAATTGCCTCTAAGGATAATGTACTGCTACTAGCAATAGGTATGTAGATAAGAATTCCGGAAATGAGGATTGCTTCTCTCTCTGTTGTTAATACATATATATGGAGAAATTTAATAAAATCAGATATAATGGCACTACATTATGATGGCCTCCCTGCTCTCCCCACGTTGCAATTGGGAATGGGGCATGCTGCTAAGTTCATCTATATCTATATCTATATCTATACTAATATAAAAAGTACGAGTTCATCTACAATCCTGCAATCCTTTGCGTGGGACCCACCCCCACCTGTCATCTGACCCAATCAAACCGCGCACCATACCACGTCGCGCACGGAAAAATGTTCGTAAAAAAAAAACTAATCCAATCCTCCCCACGCCGTCCAGTCCTCCACCGCTATAGTTCCCGATCCAACCGCCGACGCTGCTAGTCTCATCTGCTGGCGCTGGGATGTCATCCGCCGTCGCCGTCGCCTGGAAGTGCCCTGCTCCGCGCGGCGTTCCGCCTCCGTTGAACCGCTGTCAGCGCAGGGAGGACATCGCACGGCGGACTCTAGCTCCCGATCCAACCGTCGACGCCACGGGGAGGTAGGTAGGGACTCGGAAGAGGGCAAAACGGAGCAAGGGGAGGGAGGGGACCCTGTTTTATAGGCCAAGGAGGGAGTGCCGACCACGGGAGGGGACGGGAACGGCGCCGGAGGAGGTGGCCGGCGGCATCAATGGCGGCATTTGAATGAGCTTCAAATCCCAGCGATTGGGGACGGGATTAGAGGGAGCAAGTTAGGGTAAATAATGATTAGGGTATGGGGATTCCATTTTTGCAATTAATTTGACCGAAACTCGCGCGGGGGAGCGAAATTAGGAGCCGGCGGCGCGTAGGGTTTCACGGGAGAGAGAAGAGGAGGCCGGCGGGAGGAAGGGGACGAGTCTAACCGGTGGGACCTGCGGAAGGCGCGGTCAGCGCGCGCGGGCGCACGTGTGTTGCGCGTGCGACGCGTGAGGGGGAGTGGCGCCAGGTGCTGGGCGGCTCGGCTTGGGCCAGGTGGCCGAGTGGCCGCGGCCCAGGTGGGAGAGGAGAGAAGAGGTGGGCTGGGAGGAAGGGGGATGCCCGGGAGAGAAGAGAAAGGGAGGCGAGGAAGGAAGAACTTCGGCTGCGGGCCGAGGAAGAGAGAGGAAGACTTGCCCAAAGGAGGAAGCATGATTATTTTTAATTTTCTTTTTAATAAACTTTGTTAAAATTGGAGGTAAGTGATTCTGAATTGTAGGACATTATCTCATTCCTTTTTGAGGCATTGCTAATACAAACTGAAAAATTGTTAACTATATCTTGGTGTTAAATTTGTTAAATCATCTAGGACTTTGAAATGTGTGGGAATTTGAAATGCTAGAGCACCATTCTTTGCTTCTAAGGGAGCACTAATGAGTGAACGGAAACAATGAGTGAAGGATGCCCCAAAAGATGAAACAACAGTTGGCATTCTTCCTTTAAACTTTCTGAAAATGAGTGTACGGACATAATTTGAAGAGTAGTATATATAGACAAAAAATTACCATGTGGAATTAGTCCTTTTTTTAAGTTCATCACTTGAGAACTTTGGAAGGAAAGGATTTCGGTTATGAAACCAGTTTTCTCGTGTAAAATATGATACAAAACTTCATACGTGGTACTTTGCATTGTTAGCTTCTGGTTTAGACAACGGAAGTTATCTCCTTCCAGCTTATTATTTTATTGTCCATAGGTATTCTTGTGTTTGTGCCCATTGTTAAATTCCAGTCAAGGAAAATGGGAATGAATTTTGATTGCAGCTTCTTTCCTTGAGTTCCGGACCAATTCTCTAGCTCAAAAACCGAGTCTAATTTGACTATTACAATCTTGTCGAAAACTGGATAATGCAGCGCTACCTTCAATGTCAACTACACTATCAGGCATGGTAGCTGATTCATATGTGTATGTGAGTATGTCCGTCTTATCTAAGCCCAGGTCAACATGGCCTTTGGAAAGCTATATGATACAATGTTAGATAAGAATGTAAAGATGGCATGAAGAATAATTGCAGGCAGATTTTTAGAAGAGATGATTCTTGCTTATTATTATTTTTTTTGGGATTGCTATATGGCATTCGAATGAAATTTGGGGATGAAATCTTACAGATTTTATAGACCATTGGATCCATGCCAAATTCGTGCATCGGCTTCTCTCCTCCAACTCCGGCGGGCTCCCCTTCTTCTCCGGCGCCAGCGACCCCAACTCCGGCGGGTTAGGGTTTAGGGTTGGGGTGAGGGTAGGAGGGGGGTTGGGGGAGGGGGAAGAGGGGGTTTCCTCGGGGCTTAGAGGGATGGCCATGGGCGGCGGAGGACCGGCGGAGGACCGACCGGTGGGCGGTGGACTCCGGCGGGCGGCGAGCGCGGCGGCCGCCGAAGCCGCGGGGATGGAGGAGGACGGTGGGCCGGGCGTCGGCGCGGGGGCAAAGCAATGGTGGGATTAGGAGGCGGCGGTCGGTGGTG
Organism: Oryza longistaminata; assembly: GCA_009805545.1. Lineage (NCBI taxonomy): Eukaryota > Viridiplantae > Streptophyta > Magnoliopsida > Poales > Poaceae > Oryza > Oryza longistaminata. The sequence goes on along the minus strand of CM020185.1, from coordinate 10,747,822 downwards.
GCGGATCCGGCAGCGGGGAGCCGCCGGAGACGGCGGGGCAGGGCACCTCGTCGTCGCGCCATGAGGAGAAAGTGAGGGGGGGAGGGGAGGGGGAGAGGCTCGCCGGGGGGGCCTCGCCGGCGCCGTTGACCTTTTCCGGCCAGCTGGCGAGGCGGGCGGCGGGGCGGTGGGGCGGTGCGGTTTGTGGCGGCGACGGATCGTGCATGGGACGGGAGGAGGAGGGTGGCAGCGTGATCTGGAAACCCGGGGGAGGAGGAGGAGGAGTTAGGGTTAAGGGGCTGCACGAATCTTAAAGCACATCCAATGGTCCAAAATTCGAATGATAGGAAGTGGGATTTTCTGTCACATGATATATAGACAGCCCTTTTTTTTTTCGATTCTACGACTTTTGGTCAGCACAAGTTCTATAGCGCGTCATCATACAAGTATCTTTTTTACATTTTACAATTGTCGTCAATTAACCTCTATTGCATTAGCTCTTTGGTTTTTTATAATGCCTAAAATAAGCTGGCCAGACAATGGGATGTACGGTCCTCTTCTAGGTACATACACGTATTTCATTTCTTCTGCTTCAATATACATACTAACATAATACTAAATGCATCATATTATATACATGAGCATCCAGATGTTCGAGACGACCTAATAAACGATATCGTCCTCCATGATCAGGTGAAGATTGCCTTAATATGTAGGGCAATCAATCTAGAACCGAGCAACGCTGGCACTACCTCATCTCCTGAGAGGGACTGATCTGGAAGTGAGGGACTGATTTGGAAGTGAGCTGAAATCGATAATGACAAACAAATATTACTTTTTTTTTGAGGACTCACTCAACCTCAAAGTTGAGGGAATCCAGAAGCCTCGGAATCTAGCGTTAGCGTAAGGCCGAGGTACCAGAGGAAAGCCTTTAGGTTGGTTATCATGTAATAAATAAACAATTAAGGTTTAGTTCATGAATTACCAATGTATTGCTTACAATAAATATTATTTTTACTTGGTTCCTACTATGATTCTTTAATGATGTACAATAATTATATTTTCTTCAATTTTATGTATTAACGTGCCTTGCACGTGCACACTCACTGGTGGAGAATAAAAGAACTCCTCACAAATGGGAACTTAGGCCAGTTCCCAAACAAAAACTTTTCATACTGTCACATCGAATGTTTTATTAAATATGTGATCCGAATTTTGAACCCATAATATATTCGGATTAGTTTCATTAATAGAACTTGACTACTAGGATTAGTTTCCTAGCATGACTCTAAGTCTTTCCCCACTAGGACTCTTAGATTTCTCCTATATATATCTCTTGTAAGCCGCACGGGGAGGGAGCGACAATCCAATGTATCCTATGTGTTTGTATCCAACTTCTCTATTGTGATCATTGCTGGTCGGCACCCGTGATTTTTCTCGTAAGAGTTTTCCATGTAAAAATTCGTGTATCCGTTGTGCATCTATTTTTATAACAAGTGATATGAGAGCATTGGATTCGATCTATCGTCACTTCGTCGTTGGTTTCATGGCCATCCATCAGATCGAAGAGTCAGAGAGCAAAGAAAAGACACAGAAGTAAAGAAAGGAAATAGATGGCACCATTCAAACAAAAGATAGAAACAAAAAACCATCGAATGAAGCTCTATTATTCTATGTCAAAAATTAAACCTATGGAATGAATAGCACTAAGTATAAATCACTTAATCTCATGCTGCCGGCTTGCCAACGATTTGATTGAATCACATGTCATATTTAAGTTTTGAGATAAATGCATGATTTTACTATTGGTAAAAAAAAGAAAAAGAAACACAGAGGCTCTCAACTTTCTACTACACACGCATCGAGAGTGAAAAACCAATATCTGGTCCTTTCCTACTCATTGATATGCCCATATAGGGAGAACGGTGGAGTCAAGTTCTTGCTCGCCCCATGCTTTCTCTCGCATAGGGTTTAGAAACAAAAATGAAAAAAATGATCAGGACTTTTTATTCTTCCAAACTATACTACCTCTGTTTTAGATTATAAGATGCATGATTTTACTATTGGTAAAATAAAAGAAAAAGAAACTCAGTAGGCTAAAACGAGATTTTGATGAAACTAATTTGATATTATAAATGTTATTATATTTGTTTATAAACTTAGTCAAACTTTAAGTAGTTTGACTTAGACCAAAGTTAAAACATCTTACAACCAATTAATGGATTTGTCTATCTATGATATCTTGTTATAATGTATTGCAAATTCGTATTCTTGAGAATAATACCATATGAAATACCAATACATATATATACTATATCTACTACCAACACACCGAGAACTAGCAACCAAACATAGACGATGTTTTCTTTCTAGACATGTGTACAGGCTTAATTTAATTTGTAGGCACGCTTAATTATTAGCTAGAGCTGCATGCATGGCATGCCGTTGAACATCACGTACCCATGCAGTGCTTCTCAAGTGCTCCTCCCACACGGCCATATATATATATCCAGTCAGGCCCACCCATCATATGTTACTCGATCGATCGCTCGGGCTGCGTTGTAGTACGATGATGTGGTAAAGATAAATGCGGTAGTTACCGGAAAGGAAAAAGGTAAAGAAATAATCATACTAGACTGAGGAGGATCAGGTACATGACCACAACATCTGTACGACCAAGGGACGAACTAGCCCAGACAAATTGCTACTTCCTCCGTTTCACAATGTAAGTTGTTCTAGCATTTCACACATTCATATTGATGTTAATGAATCTAAGATATATATATCTATTTAGATTCATTAACATCAATATGAACATAGAAAATGCTAGAATGACTTACATTGTGAAACGGAGGAAGTATATTGACACTTAAAGAAATGATAAAAATAAACTGTTTTGACCGATTATATTACTCATTGTAATTGGTAATATAATTGGTCAAAACAGTTTATTAATCAAAAAGTACAACGTTTAATATACACATGATAAATTAATAAAAAGTCAGTTTATTAAACATTATAGTCTCTTACATGCAAAAAGTGGAAACTATTACAATCTTTGGTTAATTTTTCCGTGTACTATCTACTACAAGTTATACTAGAAAATAAAAGTAAAATTATTGTTAAGAGACTATTAAATATATATTTTTTATCAACGCATTGACGAGATAAGTAGCAAGCGGGAATGAATAGCACTAGGTACAAATTTAACGCCAATGCAAAAGTAGGATCGAATTGTAAGGACTATATCAAAAAATTTCTAGATTTTAAAATTATTTCAACATAGACAACGGTTATGGCCGCGGGAGCCATGTGTTTTCAAACTAGTGTTTATCGAAATGACACATTACGATATTACACATAGAAATACAAGTAATAATCATGCGAATGCTTGACTTAATATGCTACTATAATAAAGTTCTGAAATAAACACTATATATTTTATGTTTTTTTCAGCAACAAATTATTCAATAACATAATATAACTAATATATTCTCTTAAACACCACACTACCAAGAAGGTCATAGTTGTGCCAATGCATGACTTCAATACTTCATGCACTAGTTTCATTATTAGATGGAAGGCAGTTGAACTTGGTCGAAGTTGATTGTATGCGCCAGACATAACTTAGGGTGCGTTCGTTCCTGGGGGATTGGGTGAGAAAGCCCATCGTATTCCGCGCGCACGCTTCCTAAACTACTAAACGGTGCATTTTTTACAAAAATTTTCTATAGGAAAGTTGCTTT
>CM020185.1:10705720-10743311 GCA_009805545.1 Oryza longistaminata | reverse complement strand
GGCGCACCGGCGGTCAGACCGGCGGCATCGCGACGGTCCAACCGGCAGGCTCACGGCGGTCAGACCGGCGGCAACCAGGCGGTCAGACCGACAGATCAATCTCGGTCAGACCGACTTCTGTCGATTTCGAGGGTAACTTTTATTTCCGCTGTACTGCTGGATTTGGGTCCGGTCAGACCGGGCTTTGGTAGCTGGTCAGACCGGCGTGTATTGCGCGGTCAGACCGGCGCTGCCGCGGTCTGATCGGCCGACACTGTGTCGGTTTCGGTTTCATGTTGTTTATTTGGATATCCGAGTTTATTCCATTGTTTATGACTTCTAGATGGATACTATACGTTTGTAATACTATTGTTTGCTGCTAATGAGTCAAGTTGTGATAGCTTGGTCTCGGAATATGGTTTCTTTGTTTGTTCCATGTGTAGGTGACTCGATGTCTCGGGAGAGTATTTGCGGTGATGGACCGGGAGTCGGCTTGGGGATAAGACGACGTCCGTGGTGGTCAGAGATCATGCGGGATACTTAGGCTAGAGTTGATGCACGTGGTTGATGGAGATTCCATATGGCATATGATGGAGTTATTGTGTGCGTATGGGATGCGGAGTCGAATTTGGAAGGAGTCCAAATTTGGTATGTTTGGTTATGTAAAGTTTCTTTCTTGTACTAGTGGGTTTCCTAAGGTGTTTAGGACTCCTAGTATGAGTTTGGCTCGTGGCTTTTGGCTGCCTACCTCATGTATAAATAGAGGGGGAGCGTGAGGCTTCCCGGTATCGCTTTAGAGAGCAATTGAGTTGAGTTTTGAGTTAGGGTTTCGAGTTTAGTCGAAATTTTTGTAAGGAGTGCTGTTGGTGCACTTTGTAAACACAGAGAGAAGTAATAAAGTTGTCATCCACTTTAAGAGTTCTTCGATTTGTGTTTCACCGGGTTTCGGCGGTCTAACCGGCGGCGCACCGGCGGTCAGACAAGCGGCATCACGGCGGTCCGACCGGCGAGCACACGGCGGTCAGACCGGCGGCGACAGGAGTCGGCGGCAGGGGTTTTCAGTGGTTCGACCGATTGATCTACAACGGTCAGACCGACGTTCATTAGGCGATCAGACCGGTGCAACTACTTCGGTCAGACCGCGATCCATCGATTTCAAGGGTAACTTTTATTTCCGCTAAAAGTTTTCAGTTTTTGGGTATACCAACCATTCACCCCCCCTCTGGTTGGCTTAGTTCTTGTGATTCGATCCTACAGCGCGATGGAGAAATTTATATATGTGGCCGAAACATCAAGATCGATGGTTTGTCTTGTTCCGTGCAATTTGCACACCGGAAAACAAACTCCTCATGCACAGTGGGACATAAATGGTGAGACGGATAAAAGAGCCATTGTACTATTTGAACACTGCACAAGAGAACCAGCCCATGCCCATCTAGTCCACGAGACATAATCTCATAATGGGAACTTGCTCGTTGTCTTCCTTGTGACCGCCGATGCCTCGGCTGCACGCATCAAAGGCCTTGCTCTCAGGCTCAGCTGAGTTTTCTCTCACAACATAGGGTTTGAACAATTTTCTGCTTGTCGCGTTAGGAGCTAGCCAATCGAAACGTTGGCTCGCTCGGTCATCATCTTGCATTCCAGAAGACACCCGCCTGCTCCACTGCCGTTCCCGTCGATTCGATTCACTTCAACCTCAGCTCGGCTTTCATTCCAAGCAAGTTAGCTTTGCCAACTTGAGCAAAATTAACACCTCAATTTGAGCCGGTTACTTCTTTCTCATTTGCCTGTTGATACAAAGAAGCCACCGAAAGGTAAACCCCTTAATGATTTCAGTTCTTCAGCTTCAGTAATCAGTATATACTTGCTCAAAACAGATTGCAAAATAACTTGCTAGCTACAAAGATACTCTGAAACCAATTCAACTTTTGTCCATTTTCAGACGGTATTACTCTTGCATGATTTACTTGGATATATTGCTTACGCCAAAAAAAAAAAAATTGGATATATTGGAGCATCACCCTCGACGAGTTTCTCTATGGCAACCATACTGGATTCTTTGATTGGATCATGTGCTAAGAAGTTGCAAGAGATCATTACCGAGGAGGCAATACTAATTTTAGGTGTAAAAGAAGATCTTAGAGAACTGCAGGAAAAAATGGAACAAATACGATGCTTTATAAGTGATGTGGAGCGAAGGGGCATGGAAGACTCATCAATGCACAATTCGATTTCTCGTCTAAAAGATGCTATGTATGATGCTGATGACATTATCGATTTGGCTAGCTTTGAAGAAAGCAAGCTATTAAATGGCCATTCTTGTTCACCGAGAAAAACAATTGCATGTAGTGGGCTTTCACTTCTCTCTTGCTTTTCCAATATTCGGGTTCACCATGAGATTGGTAATAAAATTAGAAGCCTGAACAGAAAATTAGAAGAAATATCAAAGGATAAAATATTTGTAACACTAAAGAATACACAGTCATCTCATAAAGATTCAACATCAGAATTGAGAATAAGTTCTCAAATTGCTGAATCCATCCTTGTGGGGAAAGAGATGTTACATGCTTCTAGAAAATTGGTGAGCCAGGTTCTTACACACAAGGAAAAGAAGGCTTACAAGCTTGCTATTGTTGGAACAGGGGGAATCGGAAAGACAACACTTGCTCAGAAAGTATTCAATGATCAGAAATTAAAACCAAGCTTCGATAAACATGCATGGATCTGTGTTTCTCAAGACTACTCCCCAGCCTCTGTTTTGGGACAACTACTTAGAACCATGGAGGTTCAATACAGACAAGAAGATTCAGTTGGCGAGCTACAAAGCAAGCTTGAATCGGCTATTAAAGATAAGAGTTATTTTCTTGTGTTGGATGATGTATGGCAGTCTGATGTGTGGACCAATTTACTACGAACTCCACTGTATGCTGCAACCTCGGGAATAGTTTTGATAACTACTAGGCAAGATACTGTCGCTAGAGAAATTGGGGTAGAGGAACCACATCATATCGACCTAATGTCACCGGCTGTTGGTTGGGAGCTACTCTGGAAGAGCATTAACATTGAGGACGAGAAAGAAGTGCAAAATCTGCGAGACATAGGGATTGAGATTGTTCAGAAATGTGGTGGGCTACCTCTTGCAATCAAGGTTATTGCTAGAGTTTTGGCAAGCAAAGATAAAACAGAGAACGAATGGAAAAAAAAAAGAAAGAAAAAGAAAATTCCAAAAAAAGGGAAAACTAAGCAAAAAGAAAGAAAAAAAAACAGGAGCATGTGCTTTACCTCATGAAATGTATTTCATGTTTTCTTTTTATGATTTGTGTGTGTTTCTTCTTCTTCTTCTTCTTCTTCTTCTTCTTCTTGTAGGTGTGTAGGTAACTCCGCCTATGTCACTTGAGGTGTAATTTTAATGACATAGCCGGTCCCAAGCCCGGAAAAGGAGGAGGGGATAATCTTGTATATATACTTGTCTAGTTAAACGATGCTGTGCTGCTAGGTGGACCATTGAAAATTTTCTTGAAATTTGCTGATCTATCAAGAGAAGAATGTTATATTGGAGATCCAACATCATTGGTGGATAATAACATGTGTAAACTGCGCCGCATTTTAGCTATCACCGAGAAAGATATGGTAGTCATACCTAGCATGGGTAAGGAGGAGATTAAGTTGAGAACTTTTAGAACCCAACCAAATCCACTGGGAATTGAGAAGACATTTTTCATGAGATTCACGTATCTTCGTGTTTTGGACTTGACTGACTTACTTGTGGAAGAAATACCAGATTGTGTTGGATATTTAATTCATCTACGTTTACTTGATCTTTGTGGAACCAACATATCCTGTCTTCCAAACTCTATTGGTGCTCTAAAAAACCTCCAGATGTTAAACTTACAGTGGTGTAAATCTTTGTACAGTTTGCCCAGCACGATCACTCGGTTAAGCAATTGAAGGCGGCTTGGTCTTGATTTTACACCAATAAATCAGGTTCCAAGAGGGATAGGAAGACTTGAATTCCTCAATGATTTAGAAGGATTTCCTGTTGGAGGTGGAAGTGACAATACTAAAATGCAAGATGGATGGAACTTGCAGGAGTTAGCTCATCTTTCACAGTTACGCCGGCTTGACTTGAACAAATTGGAAAGAGCAACTCCTAGGAGCAGTACAGATGCATTGTTGCTAACTGACAAAAAGCATCTTAAAAGTCTACATCTATGCTGTACTGAACCGACTGATGAAGCATACTCAGAGGAAGGCATTAGCAATGTCGAGATGATCTTTGAGCAGCTAAGTCCTCCACGCAATTTAGAAGATCTTATGATTGTATTATTCTTTGGGCGAAGGTTCCCCACCTGGCTTAGTACATCCCTTTTATCTTCACTGACATATTTGAAACTCAAAGATTGCAAATCTTGTGTGCATCTTCCACCAATTGGACAGCTACCAAACTTGAAATACCTTAGAATTGATGGAGCAAGTGCAATCACCAAGATTGGACCCGAATTTGTTGGCTGCTGGGAGGGTAATCTCATATCCACAGAGGCAGTTGCTTTCCCTAGGCTTGAATTGTTGGCTATCAAGGATATGCCCAACTGGGAGGAGTGGTCCTTTGTCAAAGAAGAAGAGTTGCAGGAGGAGAAAGCAGCTGCAGCAGCCCAGGAAGGGGGAGAGGATGGAACTGCTGCTTCGAAGCAAAAGGGGGAGGAAGCCCCGTCTCCAACTCCAAGGTCGTCGTGGCTGCTGCCTTGTTTGAAGCAGTTGCAACTTGTGGAGTGCCCCAAGCTGAGGGCTCTCCCACCACAGCTTGGACAGCAGGCCACCAACTTGAAGGAGCTCGATATAAGAAGAGCAAGATGCTTGAAGGCGGTGGAACACCTCCCATTCCTCTCTGGTATACTTTCTGTTCAAAGTTGTCAAGGCCTGGAGATAATCTCCAACCTTCCCCAAGTGAGAGAGCTACTTGTAAATCATTGCCCGAATTTGAGGCATGTTGAGATGTTGGGTGGTTTGGAGCAGCTATGGCTGACAAAGAATATGCAGAAGATCTCTTCACTGTGGGTCCCAGGGCTTGAGGAGCAACATCGCCAGCTCCATGGAGATGAGCATAAGTTGGAGGTCAACGAGTGGTTTTAAGAGCCAATTAATTAGATGGCACAAGGTATGTACACTGATTGGTTGGGTTTTTTCACTGGAATAAACTAATCATAGGGTTGTACATTCATGCTGCTCCTCAGCTCTTCAGTTGTATGCAGCTATTCTTAGCTTTTGATAGTCTCCTTAGATGTTCATGTTGTGTGCATTGACTGATTGTTTGATGATCTATATGATTTAGTTCTTTTTTTCATTAGTGTTGCATGTAACCATTTCACCGTGGTTAATGTTTTCATAAAATGGTGGATACACATCAACAAATTAATTAGATGGCCAAATCTTTTATCTTCTCATGATCTTATTAACATGCATCCTGCACGTACGGTGTATTCCAGATAAATGTATTGTCCTATATGTACTACAACATGATCGTATGCAGTACAGTGTTCCTAGCTCTGCACACAGAGATAGAGATTACTGCTACTCCAAAAGAAAATTGTATGGGTTATATTGTCACCAAACAATGCTATGATGGCATTGATATATTCACTATATATAGGCCAGTGTTCTCCGTTTTCCTTTTACCCCTAGGGGTTTGTATTTTCTCCTGCTCTATTCAATGAAAAGGCACTCTAGCGCTGTTTTCCGTTCAAAAAAAAATATATATAGGCTCATCCATGCCACACATCTTTCTATCAACCGCTGCATGGAGTGGCCCCACCACAGTGATTAATTATGGTGCATCGAATCGGTAGAATTAGTTGTTTCTCTCCTAAAAAATCAGCAAATATATATGCTGCGGCTAATTGCATAGGAATATTAGCAAAAACTTCGGTAAATCATGTTGTAGAAGAAGCTAGTAAAATAGATGAAATATGAACAATGGCATGGAGTAGTATATTAGTATATAGGTCTGGATTAAAAAACGAATTTGTTGTCTTAAAAAGGAAGTGGAAGGCATTGTACGAGAGAAATCAAACGAAGAGAAATATACTTGTATCGCTTACTTGTTTGATGTGGCGGTATAATCATTTGGCTGCTCCATCGAGAGATCAAACAAAGAGAAATGTGATTTATCAAAGCTTTTGCTAATGATTTCACATGTTTAGCCGCGGTGTATTTATTGAATTTTTTTAGGGGAGAAACAACTAATTATTACCGATTAATATGCCTATAATTAATTATTCTGGTGGGCCACTCCATGCAACCGTTGATAAGAAGATATGTGGCATGGATGAGTGCAATGGCTATGTTTGTCATTTGCCTGAAAGGTAGACGATGCTATCCATCCAAGAACTTGGGGACAACCACTACTACCGATACCATTTTTCAAAGGTGGCCAAATTGGGTTATCGCAAGAGGCCAGCCTCACCGCTTGCGACTTGTCACGTCCTGATAAATTCATCATAAATTAAAAACCACTTTCTAAAAGAAATAATAGAAATAATTAAAAGTTTAAAAGAAATCTCAAACACTAAGATATGTCCAAGAAAAAAAAACTAATATACATGTGAGTGACAGGTTACTACATTGGTTATCTGATGTGTCGGCTTGCTTCCCCTGTGATTGAGTATATTGTAAAGTTGCAAGGCAGTGAACTTATTTTATGTGCCATCTGCTTTTTTTTTTCTGTTCCCTGTTGTCATGTTTGCTGCTACGCAGAATAATTACCATGCACATATCTATGTTTATCGTCTGTTACTGTGATGAAGGTGACAGTCTGAAACTCTGAGGGCCTTGCTCCATGCAAATTTTTGCTGTGGTAAGCACCTATCCGTTCTTCTGCTTAACGTCACGATTAGCACAAAGGAACTCAAGCATATATGGGCGGCACGGCACAAGGTTTCACTTGTCCTCTAGCTTGGATCCTCAAAGTAAACGCATCATGTTGCCAGCTAATTAATCTTGCCAATAAATTACATATCCATCCTCGTCCTGATGAATAAATATTCGTAGTCAGCTGACCCATAGATGCCAATTAAAAGCAGCCTGCAGCTTTGCTAATTGATGTTTACATCTATGTTAACATCATTAGGAGGAAAAAATATTTCTAATTATGTGGACCCTGCTCTCTTGTTTATGTATTTATATGCAACCTTTCCCCACTATTGACGCGATGCAAGAAGAGGTGACCCTCTTCAGTTTTCAACCAATTCATCAAATGCAGATATGCTGTTGGTTTGTGGCAATTGGTAAGCTCCTTGGTGTCCATCAGTCCATAAAGATTCCGAATTTCTTCCTCTCCTCAAATTCTCCGAATTCATGTGTGAGCGTGCTGATCATGCAGAGGAACCACTAATTCCAAATACTTGATATCTCCAAAGGGATGGTTTAGAAAAACTGTCTTCTAAGCCATTCTACTTGTACTGGGCGTTCACTTCACCTGGAGATAAACAGCAAGATCTACAGTTTTCTCTTGGCAATTGATTCGTAATCTTCTGCTCTCTATGACTCTATTCAAACATTTCTCGGCAATCAAGTTTATAAGATAGATCATCATAACAAATTTTTTCTTCAAGATGGTTTTTGAAGAAATGTGTCTGCAAGATGGTTACAAATGATTCATGTTATCAGCCGTTCTTTTTCTTGCTGGGAGGTTTAAGGTAGGAATTGCATGTAGTTCAGATTTTGTATCCTTGTTTCCTTCATTTGGGTACATTCGGGTGAAATTTTCATGATGTTAGTATAATGAAAATATAATATTTGGTACCTCAACTTGTATGGAACATGTTCTTTTTTATATAAAGAAAAGAAAAAAAAGTAGATGGTTACATCTCAGCCTCTGCATCCATCATGCATACAACCAGTAGAAGAGTTTGAAAATTTCAAATTTTCAGAGGATTTACCGGTGAATCCCAGTATAAATTCTACTTAGTTTAAATGGCAAATAAGTATTGATATTTGGAAATCGCATATAAATTATACCTAGTCTAATTTGGAACCATCTTAACACAATCTGTGGGATCTGTTGCTACCATGCAGCTGGTTTTCTGCTCTCTGAGATAAATAGCTTGCTGTGCTTTTGGATCTCCCTTATCAAGATTTTCTGATGGCAACCGTACTAGATTCTCTGATTGTATCAATTGTCAAAAAGTTGCAAGATATCATTACAGCTGAAGCAATTCTTGTTCTAGGTGTAAAAGAAGAGCTCAAAGAGCTACAGCGAACAATGAGCCATATACAATGTTTTCTTATTGATGCAGAGCAAAGGAGGTCAGAAGAGTCGGCAGTTAACAATTGGCTTGCTGAGCTGAAAGATGCTATGTATGAAGCTGAAGACATTATGGACTTGGCTAGTTTTGAAGGTAGCAAGATATTAGCACAACATCATTCATCATCAAGAAACTCTACTGGATGTACTGGGTTGTCCATGTTCTCTTGCCTTCCTAATATCCAGAGGCACCATAAAATTGCTGTCCGAATCAGAAACTTCAACTCTGAACTTGAGAAGATTATAAAGATGGCAGAACGGTATTTAAAGCTTCGAAATATGCAGCCCATAGTGGCAGTTCCATCAGTGAGGCTGATGAAAACATGCCACCTTGTGGAACCTAATCTAGTGGGGAAGGAAACTTTGCACGACTGCAGACGATTCGTAAAACTAGTCCCCTTGCGCATATGGATCAGAAGGTCTACAAGCTTGGTATTGTTGGGACAGCTGGGGTTGGAAAGACAACATTGGCTCAAAAAATATATAATGATAACAAAATAAAAGGAATCTTTAGCAAACAAGCATGGATTTGTGTTTCTCAGGATTACACTGAAATTGACCTTTTGAAAGAAGTTCTTCGAGATTTTTCAGTAAATCAAGAGCAAGGGGAAACCATCTCAGAGCTCAAGAGCAAGCTTGCAACAACTGTTAAAGATATGAGTTTCTTTCTAGTGTTGGATGATGTTTGGAATCCTGAGGTGTGGACCTATCTGCTGAGAACTCCATTTCTTGCTGCTACAAATGGAGTAATAATAATAACTACTCGCCATGACACAGTTGCACAGGCAATTGGTGTGGAAGAAATGCATCATGTTGAATTGATGTCGACAGACGTAGGATGGGAGCTACTTTGGAGGAGTATGAATTTTGTTAGAGAGAAAGAAGTGCAACATTTACGTGATATAGGGATGGAGATTGTTCGTAAATGTGGTGGCCTTCCTCTTGCAATCAAGGTTATTGCCAGTGTCCTTGCAACTAAAGATAAATCTGAGAGCCAATGGAGAAAGGTTATAAATAGAAGTGCTTGGTCCATGGGAAAGCTTCCTATTGAACTAAGAGGAGCTTTATATTTGAGTTATGATGAGCTACCACGGCATTTGAAGCGATGTTTCCTTTATTGTGCCTTATATCCAGAAGATTGGCTCATGCTTCGTGATGATCTTATTAGGTATTGGATTGCTGAAGGTTTTGTGGAAGAGCAAGAAGGACAACTTCTAGAAGATACAGCTGAAGAATATTACTATGAATTGATATCTAGGAATCTCCTTCAACCAGTGCATCTATATTTTAACAATATCATCTGCAACATCCATGATCTTCTAAGGCAGCTTGCCTGGCATTTATCAGGAGATGAAATTTTTTATGGAGATCCACAGTCATTGGACGCTAATACTTTATCAAAAGTACGGTATGCTTCAATTTCTACCCATGATTATTCTGTAATTCTCTCTGATGTAGACAAGGAGTACATTAGAGCAAGGACTTTGCGTATTCATTGTGGCAAATCAACACTAGTTGAAAATACAATTTTCAAGAGATTTCCACGCATTAGAATTTTGGATTTGACTGGTTCTCCAATAAACAAAATTCCAGATTGCCTTGGAGATCTGATCCATCTGCGGTTACTTGATCTTGATGAAACTAAGATAAATTGTCTTCCAGAATCCGTTGGTTCACTAAAATACCTCCAAATACTGAACTTGCAGAGGTGTGTGTCTTTGCACAGCCTTCCTTTGGAGATTACTAAGTTGAGTAATTTAAGGCGTCTTGGTCTTCGCCATACACCAATAACTGAGGTTCCACAAGGGATAAGCAGATTGAAATTCCTCAATGATTTAGGAGGATTTCCTATTGGTGCTGGACGTGATAGTACTAAAATGCAAGATGGATGGAGCCTGGAAGAGTTGCGTCCTCTTTCACAGTTGAGGTGCCTCAATATGATCAAATTGGAAAGAGCAATTCCTTGCGGCGGTACAGATTCATTGCTAAAATACAAGGAGCATCTCAGAGTTTTGTATCTTTGCTGCACTGGACAGATAGATCAAGAATACTTAGAAGAAGATGCTAGCAATAATGAGAAGATCTTTGAACAGCTAACTCCTCCAAGCAACCTAGAAGATCTATCAATTGTGAGATTCTTTGGTCGGAGCTATCCCAATTGGCTTTGTGCTACCATGTTATCTTCACTGAAACACCTGGAACTCTTAGGATGCAAATCCTGCATGCATCTTCCACCTATTGGGCAACTACCCTACTTAAAGTATCTGAAAATTTTGGGAGCAACAGTTACCAAGATAGGACCTGAATTTGTTGGATTTGCGGTGGATAATCCAGGACCCATAGAGTCAACTGCTTTCCCCAAGCTTGAATGTTTGGTCATTAGTGATATGCCCAACTGGGAGGAATGGTCTTTTGCTGAAAAGGCTTCTTCAACACTTGAGGAAGGGCACGATGATGGAGATGACGCGAGGCAAAAAGGGAAAACTGCGCCTCCAAAGTTGCATCTTCTACCTTGTCTGGAGAAGCTGTACCTTTATGGCTGCCCCAAGCTAAGGGCTCTCCCACGACAACTTGGACAGGTGGCCTCTAGCTTGAAGGAGCTCCATGTAAGAGGTGCAAATTGCTTGAAGACGATCGTGGACTTCCCTTTCCTCTCTGATTTCTTTTCAATTAGTGGATGTGAAAGCCTGGAGAGGATCTCATTCCTTCCCCAAGTGAGAAAGTTGTACGTAGGCGCTTGCCCAAATTTGAGGTGTGTTGAGGAATTGGACAATTTGGAGCAGCTGGGCCTGCCCAAAGATATGCAGGACATGTCTTTGCGGTGGGTACATGGGCTTAAAGAGCAATGCTATCAGCTCCATAGCGAAGACCTGGATGTCTACACCTGGCTTGGGGACCAAGAGATACCCATTTATATGAAATTAAATTGACACAAAAACCAGAATCCAACTTTAATTTTGATGATTATTTTAAGGTGTGCCAAGTTTACCTGAACTATTCACTGTGAATTGATTTAAGGGTTAATACAAGTCTTACTTCATGTGTGGTAATGCGACTGGTAACAACAACAATTATCTTATGTATGGTGCTGCTTGCTTCCCCTGCGAGTGAGTATAATGTAAGGTTGTAAGGCAGAGAACTTTATGTAATCATGTGCACTGTAGTTATCTTACATATTTACACTACTGTATCTGTTGGCAAACATAGATATATGCATGTTAATTATTTTGCATTCCAGCAACAAACCAAAGCACATGGCGAGCACCTGTCAGTCTCTCCTCACAGGCCTTGGCCCATTTACACATCCTTGTCCTAAACTCCTAGGCTCCGTTTGGCTAATGGGAAATGCTCATTGGGAAATGAAAATGATATACTGGTAGTGTGAGGTGGGAGATTATTTGAAGGAAAGTTATATCCCTTGTTTGGTTTGATGGATGGGAAATGGAAGTTTCTAGAAAAATGACCAAAATACCCCTCCCTATAATAAGTGGTATATAACATTCAAAATGCAGTCAACGATCACATAATACATACATGCAACACATGATGGCATTGATATCTTACAGAGCCCACCATTACTTACATACAAAATAAAATTACACCAAAATATCAAGCATGGCCAAATTTCATAAGCACGAACAACATTCGCAACCATTAATTTCCCGTGGTTCTGTGTATCAGCAAAAGGGTGATGGACTAGGAGTAAGATTCACATACTATGTTGTGCTATTAACCACCTGATGAACAAACTCTCCTTTCAACTTATCTGGAGTGCCAAAGAAGAGCTTCAACGTGGATTCATTTGTCCCAATAATACGTGCTGCCTTCACTATTTCAGCATGAGTGAAACCAGGAAGGGCACACAGGACATCAAACAATTGTGACCTCATTGTTTCAACCTCCTTTTCACGGTCAAGTGCTTCCTTTTCAGCATCTGCAAGGCTTTGAAATGATTTTGAGACAGTTGCGAACGCTGACTCAACATGATCTTCTTCTACAAACATCCTCTTACGACCACCTCCTGGTTTAGTTCCACTTGAATGGTTGCCACTATGAGATAGTCCCTGAGATTCATCGCTGCTATGGTTGTAACCACTAGTTGCATCTTCACAAATTTCAATGTAGTCTCCAGGACCTTTAGCACCTTCTCCATTAGCTAAGTCACTAGCATAAATCTCACTGAGTTTATCAAAATTTGGGAAGGGCTTCATATAAAGAGCAGCACAACCTCGACTCTGTGGAAAAAAAATGTTTTGTCCTTACTGCATTAGTCTAACATGATATGAAACAAAATATACATTTGCATGTACAAAACGAAAATCAAAGAGAGAATGCAAACTATGTACTAACAAGTAATTATTGATTATAATCTAACTTAAAAGGACAAAATAACTAACATAATTAGCATTGACAGCAGGATAAAATAACTAACATAGTTACTATTCGTAAGAAATCATGGCATTAGATATCATTACAAAAGTAAATAGGCAACAACAGACATATAACAAGAGGTTTGGATAGATTATGCACCTTTGCCCAGCCCAGGAACTGATCTCTGTCACCAACAACCATTTTGTTCTCATCATCCCAGCCAAATCCACTCCCAAATTGTTGAATCTCTATAATGGCAGAAAGCATCTTCTTAAGTGCCTTAATTTTAGACTGTATGTGGGGATCAGCTTTGATCTTGGAATTAGGTAGCCTCTTAGCAAGCTCCTTCTCAATGTGTAAAAGGTACCCAGACTTGTGACCTGTATCCACCTTCCAACCGGTCTCATTCATTTCAAGGAGAATATCAACTAGTACATTCTCCTCTTCAGCTGTCCAGATCCTCTTATCTCTCTTAACCTGAGGACTCATAGATCTCTTCTTGTTTGCGTTCAGTGATGCAGAGATTGCTGTACTGCCGTTTAAGCTTCAGAACCTATTGATGTTATACAGTACAGATACGAGTATATGAAACTAGGATTGTTGCGTTCAATTCAACTCTTGGTTCAGAGCATCGTCTTCTTTGGAGTGAATCAATTGCTGTTGAAATCACCAGTTGGATGAGCAGACAAAATTATGTTCAGTACTTCTGTCACTGTAACTGAACACATATAGACTACAGAGTGAGCCATATGGTTTCAGATCAGATATGTTCCTTCTTTGATATGGTCATCATTCTTTGATAAGTCCCTGAATCACAGGAGGTCGCTGACAGCTACTGCGTGTACCATAATGTGGTGCGCCACACGGCTGGGGAGTTCACCCAGGCGCCGGCCGACGTCAGGATTATCCCAGCCAAACCAACTACGGAGTACTTTGTTCATACTTCAGAATTCCATAGCAACTACTGAAATCTGAAAGCTACTAAAATGGTTTTGTTGCTGCAGGGCACAGCGAGGGGGCGAGGAAGGCATGACGCTCTTATTCATGTGCTGCAACCCCAGCTGTGGTCAAAGTCTCAAAGATGGAGGGTCACATGTAAAGGCAGAGTAGCTACTGTTTCCTAAATGTAAAAGTCAGTAGAGCTTGCATTATGCCATGAATTTGTATATGTTTACTTGTCAAGTCGAAGGATAAGACAACAAACAAGAGTATGAGATGCCATTGAGCCCATGACGGAGGAAGCAAAACTCAAGCATGTGTGCTCCATGTTTCTGTTTTTCCTAATCAAAGCACGCACCTGGTTTCACATCATGGAATCTTGAAGTAAACTGTAAACTAATCACATCGAAGCAAACCGTAAACTGATCACACCACCAGGCAACAGCTAATCGTAGCAATATACTATTGCATCTGTTGATCAGTGCCCCAGAATAGTTGAGTGTAGCTAATAGTAGTACGAAAAGCAAAACGCAAAAATATTCCTACTAAGTACTATTCTGTAAGGTCTATTAGTAGGAATCGAGAACTCTATCAGGAGCCACAGCATTTGCGTTGTAACAAACCTGACGTTTGACAAAGACGACCATTGCGTTTCCATGGTGTTACTAGAATAAAACATATTATTATTGCTTCAGCGCTAGTGTGCAGGAAATCAATTACCGTTAGTGATTGGAGATGTTGTGACCTTAGGTCACGAACAAGACTGGGGATAGACCGGAAAGAAGTATTTTCCTGCCTATCCTTAGAAATGGACTCAAACAACAAACACAACTCTTGGGAATTACTTTTGTATTAAAAATGTCTTGTCTGGCTACAGGGATTTGACCGGCTTTTATAGCCTACGGTCTTACACATGATGTTACATTTCTGCCCTCATGGGCTTTAGTGAACTTCCTATAGTGCCCTTGCCATGTCAGCAACCCTAGGGGTATTATAGTACATTGTCAGGGTCATTATCGTCTTTTGGCTCCAGCTGGCAAGAGTGGTTGAGAAGTGGCCCCCCACGGAATATTCCATTCGACTTGGTCTTGACTCGAATGGGTTTTTCCTTCGAGTTCTTCTTAGCCGAATATCTTCTATGCTCGAGGGTTCGCACATCCTCCATCAACTTCCCAGTCGCCTTGATTTACCTGTCATGTAGCTTGAATTTACCTTTAGACAAGATGAGTTATATATAAGTGACAAGAAGCCAAATGAGAGTGTTTTCCTGCTCGAGAGTGTTTTCCCACTCGAGAACATTTTCCCTGTTTTACACTTAGAATCTTTCCGCAAAGTATTTTAGGTGTTTCGACCGGATAGGAGGAAAAGCATTGTCCCCCTGTTACAACAGGAGATATGGATAAGAAAATGAGTAGCCATAGCTAGCTAGACTGTTCATGAATATACACAAAATGTTGGGTTGTGGAGCACATACAAGTGGACAATAACTTGAAGTTGGGTCACAGCTTCCTTCAAATAAAAAAAAAAAAGTTGGGTCACAGCGATAGTACCATGGGAAAGATAAAAGAAAAGAAGAGTGGTTCAGCAGTTGTCTAGCTAGTCTGAATGTTCATCTATGCCATATATGCAAGGCCTTACCACCTCTCCTAAACTGCCCCTTCACTCTTGCTTTGTTTCACTGTCTGGCATTCTTACACTGCATTTCTACCAGCTGTGGGTAATAAGCTCAAGATATATAGCTGAATTTACTTCCTTTGTTTCCTTAAGTTAATCTATAAATGCTCAGTTGTGTCGAAACATGATTTCGGCAATAATAAAAAGGGGTAGCGCACGAGACCTAAAAGTGGATGGATGCAGAGACAAAGGATTTAGACAGGTTCAGGCCCTCTCAATGAGAGGTAATACCCTACTCCTGTTTGGGGATTTGAATCCGCCGGGTGTGTATTGATCTGACGATCAGGTTGTCTCATGCCCCTAGAGGGGGCTCCCTGCCCGCCTTATATAGGTTGGGGGGCAGGGTTACAAGATAGAAACCTTAACCACTACGGTATCGGTTTCCTAAATCTGCTTTACAATCTTATCAAACCAGGACTTTAGGCCGTTCCATAATATACAGGGAAACGTAATACCCAAGTCATGATCTGTTACATATTTTATATATATAAGTTATCCCCTATAACTAGTCGGATAACCATGCCGTGTGGGTATGGGGTACCCATAATCTCTACAGTAGCCCCTGAGACCTTCACAGTCGAAAAGATAATCTTCTCTCAAACCAGATTACTCCAAAGCCGAGTACTTCAATCATCTTTGCCATGGTCTCCCGAGTACTTTTACCAAATCTGAAGACTGTGGAGGGCTGAAAAATAAAGTCAGGTGCATCGACTAGATGCACCTAATAGGTGTAGCCCTCGACTATGTGGTTAATTGAACAAACCAAACATATAATCAAGGAATAAATAATCTAACCAACCGAGTGGTTTCAATAATTGTAGTCAACCAGGTGACTTAATATTAATATATAGCATATGCGGTGTGAATCCCTGAATAATATGATCCAAGCGATATACCGACTGCTTTGTAAAATATGATGCTCCCCCCTGTTCTTCTCCTGTCACCTTTGGTGACTCCTGTACAGTGCTTACCTCTCTAAATACAAAACCAGCTCCGCTGGCTTAGGTTTCAAGAAATGTAACCCCATTATTCCAGTTCTTTAGCTTCAGTATGCTAACTTGCTCAATACACATGGCAAAACAACCTATTAAAAAACTTATCGAAATGTAACCCCATTATTCCAGTCCTTTACTGAGATGTGCCCCTCTGTTGCAAAGATACTCTGAAACTGATTGAACTTTGTCCATTTTCAGATCGTGTAATTGTCATAAATAATTTAATTGGAAATTTTTGGTGCATCACCATCAACGAGTTTCTCTATGGCAACAATACTGGATTCTTTGGTTGGATCATGCGTAAACAAGTTGCAAGGGATCATTACAGAGGAGGCAATACTAATTTTAGGTCTAAAAGAAGAACTCAGAAAACTGCAGGAAAGAATGAAACAAATACAGTGCTTTATCAATGATGCTGAGCGAAGGGGCATGGAAGACTCAGCGGTACACAATTGGATTTCTCGGCTAAAAGATGTTATGTATGATGCCGATGACATTATCGATTTGGCTAGTTTTGAAGGAAACAAGCTATTAAATGGCCATTCTTCTTCACCTAGAAAAACAACTGCATGCAGTGCGCTTTCACCTCTCTCTTGCTTTTCAAATATTTGGGTTCGCCATGAGATTGGTGATAAAATTAGAAAGCTGAACCGAAAATTAGCTGAAATAGAAAAGGATAAAATATTTGCAACACTTGAGAATACACAGTCATCTCATAAAGTTTCAACATCAGAATTGAGAAAAAGTTCTCAAATTGTTGAACCCAACCTTGTGGGGAAAGAGATATTACACGCTTCTAGAAAATTGGTGAGCCTGGTGCTTACACACAAGGAAAAGAAGGCTTACAAGCTTGCTATTGTTGGAACAGGGGGAATCGGAAAGACAACACTTGCTCAGAAAGTATTCAATGATCAGAAATTAAAAACAAACTTCAACAAACATGCGTGGATCTGTGTTTCTCAGGACTACTCCATAGCCTCTGTTTTGGGACAACTACTTAGAACCATCGAGGTTCAACACAGACAGGAAGAATCAGTTGGAGAGCTACAAAGCAAGCTTGAATCAGCTATTAAAGACAAGAGCTATTTTCTTGTGTTGGACGATGTATGGCAGTCTGATGTATGGACCAATCTGCTACGAACTCCACTGTATGCTGCAACCTCAGGAATAATTTTGATAACTACTCGGCAAGATACCATCGCTAGAGAAATTGGGGTTGAGGAACCACATCGTGTCGACCTAATGTCACCAGCTGTTGGCTGGGAGCTACTCTGGAAGAGCATTAACATTGAGGACGATAAAGAAGTGCAAAATCTACGAGATATAGGGATTGAGATTGTTCAGAAATGTGGTGGGCTACCTCTTGCAATCAAGGTCATTGCTAGAGTTTTGGCAAGCAAAGATAAAACAGAGAATGAATGGAAAAAGATTTTAGCTAATAACGTTTGGTCCATGGCTAAACTTCCTAAGGAAATAACAGGTGCTCTATATCTAAGCTATGATGATTTACCACAACATTTAAAGCAATGTTTTCTTTATTGTATTGTATATCCTGAAGACTGGACCATTCAACGTGATGAGCTTATCAGGTTGTGGGTTGCTGAAGGCTTTGTAGAAATGCACAAAGATCAATTACTAGAAGATACAGCAGAAGAATACTACTATGAGCTAATAAGTAGGAATCTCCTCCAACCAGTTGACACATCTTTTGATCAGAGTAGATGCAAAATTCATGATCTCTTAAGGCAACATGCTATTTATCTATCAAGAGAAGAATGTTATATTGGAGATCCAACATCAGTGGTGGATAATAACATGCGTAAACTGCGACGCATTTTAGTTATCACCGAGAAAGATATGGTTGTCATACCTAGCATGGGTAAGGAGGAGATTAAGTTGAGAACTTTTAGAACCCAACAAAATCCACTGGGAATTGAGAAGACATTTTTCATGAGATTTATGTATCTTCGTGTTTTGGATTTGACTGACTTACTTGTGGAAAAAATACCAGATTGTCTTGGAAATTTAATTCATCTACGTTTACTTGATCTTGATGGAACCCTCATATCCAGTGTTCCAGAGTCTATTGGTGCTCTAAAAAATCTCCAGATGTTACACTTACAGATGTGTAAATCTTTGCACAGTTTGCCTAGTGCAATCACTCGGTTATGCAATTTAAGGCGGCTTGGTATTGATTTTACACCAATAAATAAGGTTCCAAGAGGGATAGGAAGACTGCAATCCCTCAATGATTTAGAAGGATTTCCTGTTGGTGGAGGAAGTGACAATAGTAAAATGCAAGACGGATGGAACTTGCAGGAGTTAGCTCATCTTTCACAGCTGCGTCAGCTTGACTTGAACAAATTGGAAAGAGAAACTCCTAGGAGCAGTACAGATGCATTGTTGCTAACTGACAAAAAGCATCTGAAAAAACTAAATCTATGCTGCACTGAACCGATTAATGAAGCATATTCAGAGGAAGGCATTAGCAATGTTGAGATTATCTTTGAGCAGCTAACTCCTCCACGCAATTTAGAAGATCTTATGATTGTATCATTCTTTGGGCGAAAGTTCCCCACCTGGCTTAGTACTTCCCAATTATCTTCACTGACATATTTGAAACTCATATATTGCAAATCCTGCTTGCAGCTTCCACCAATCGGACAGCTACCAAACTTGAAATACCTGAAAATTAAGGGAGCAAGTGCAATCACCAAGATTGGACCCGAATTCGTTGGCTGCTGGGAGGGTAATCTCAGATCCACAGAGGCAATTGCTTTCCCCAAGCTTGAATTGTTGATCATCGAGGATATGTCCAACTGGGAGGAGTGGTCCTTTGTTGAAGAAGAAGAAGAAGAGGTGCAGGAGGAGGAAGCATCTGCAGCAGCCAAGGAAGGGGGAGAGGATGGAACTGCTGCTTCGTCGTGGCTGCTGCCTTGTTTGACGAAGTTGCAACTTGAGGAGTGCCCCAAGCTGAGGGCTCTCCCACCGCAGCTTGGATAGCAGGCCACCAACTTGAAGGAGCTCTTTATAATAGGAGCAAGATGCTTGAAGACGGTGGAGGACCTCCCATTCCTCTCTGGTTTCCTTCGAGTTGAAGGATGTGAAGGCCTGGAGAGGGTCTTCAACCTTCCCCAAGTGAGAGAGCTGTTTGTAAATCATTGCCTGAATTTGAGGCATGTTGAGGAGTTGGGCGGTTTGGAGCAGCTATGGCTGTACAAGGGTATGCAAGAGATCTCTCAGCTATGGGTCCCTGGGCTTCAAGAGCAACACCGCCAGCTCCATGGAGATGAGCATGAGCTGGAGGTTAACGAGTGGCTCTGAGAGCCAGTTAATTTAGATGGCACAAGGTATGTACACTAATTGCTTGAGATTTTTCAATTGGAATAAACTATCATTGGGTTGTACATTCATCCTGCCCCTCTGCTCTTCAGTTGTATGCAGCTAATCTAACGTTTGACAGTTTCCTTAGTTGTTCATGTTGTGTGCATTGACTGATTGTTTAATGACCTGTATGATTTAGTTTTTTTTTTCATTAGTGCTGCATGTAACAATTTCACTGTGGTCAAGATTTTCATAAAATGGTGGATATCCATCCAAGGACTTGAGGTAGTTAGGGAGAATCATTTTTTCACCTTTGGTACACAAACTGCATAAGTAAAGGAGACATATGGGCCAACAAATAAATATCATTTAGTTCAGATGCAGAACAGTTTACTTGCATTTAGCCCTCAATGACCCAAGTGTGTTTTGTATCGAGATTATGCATGTATATAGGAGACATTGAAGGGAGCACATATTATCTTGTAAAAACAAGTAGAGACGTCAATTTTTCATGAAATATTTCAACTGTGCAATATATTAGGCATATACAACGGTCATTTTAGACTTGCAAGCGATACAACGCCCAATTCTACAGATTTTCGGCCTGCAGCCTGTTGGCAGCAGGACATTGAACACAAAAGGGGCAGCGCCCAACATCTGCTCCTAGGCCACTAAGGTTTGTTTGGAAAATAAAAAGCTGCCTAAATGCCTTTGTATTTGTTCCAATTGATTAATATTTTAGTTATATCCCTAAGAAATAAAATAAGCGGGGTATATTGCCCTACCTACATGCTTATGTGTAGGTGTACATCCTTCGGGATGTAGAGGCCGGTTTTTATTTAATCCATTATCATGTGCTATCTATGATGAAGACCAACTCACATGCATTTAGCCTTCAATTCTACAAGTGTGTTCTATGTCATATCAATGTGCACATTTAGCATTCACTATCTTATAAAAATACAAATACACATGAATTTTCGCAAGACATTAGGCCTATAGAGTAGTTATTTAGATTTGACAAAAAAATATGTCAGGCCCAATGTTACAGATTCCTTGTAGCCTGTGAGCAGGATATTGAATATGGAAGTGTTGTGCCCAACATCTGTTCCTAGCGTAGGGCTCCTAATTAAGGTTTGTTTGGTGAAAAACAAAAGCCAACTAATGTCTTTGTATTGGTTCAAATTGATTGATATTTTTGTTCGTATTACATCTGTTAAAATAAGCAGCGGATATTGCCAAGCAACATGCCTATGTATAGTCCATATGTGTATTTTCCTTATACTTTTTGTAATGCACGTCTGATGTTTGGTAAATTCAATTGCAGAAAATATGATTGTTGCAAAACGGATGTCACTTGTATTTTCTTTTCCTTAATTAAGTTATTTAATTACCAAATTGCTTATGTATAAACATCCATGATTAATTTGTGTGCGCTTATTTGTATTGTAGGTAAATCTTGAAGGATTTGGGCTGCAGTCACCTGTAATCTATATTTTTGTCTTTACCTAGTTACTGGTCTTTAAAATATTAAAAAATAAAAAACATGAAAAAATTTAAAAACAAAAATATCAAAAAATGGGAAAATGTCCAAAAAAGGGTTATATTTTCTTTAGCTCTTCTAAAATACATTGCCGTGTTTTCTTAGGTGTGTGTTTCTTTTTTTACTTTGTTTTATTGTAGGTGTGTAGGTAACTCCGCCTATGTCATCCTAGGTTTATCGAAATGACATAGCCGGTCCCAAGCCCGGAAAAAGGAGGAGGGGACCATCTTGTATAGATGTTGGTTGAAA
The DNA here is from genome assembly GCA_009805545.1 of Oryza longistaminata. Taxonomy (NCBI): domain Eukaryota; kingdom Viridiplantae; phylum Streptophyta; class Magnoliopsida; order Poales; family Poaceae; genus Oryza; species Oryza longistaminata. The sequence continues at coordinate 10,721,938 of CM020185.1, read as the reverse complement.
TGATGCTCTCCAGCCACATAGTAGATCATTGGGATTTTTCCACACTTTTATCAGATTAATTTTATTTTCAATGATGGAATAGTTATGGAGACACTTCTGGAGACTCATCCAGTCTTATCGCACTGTTGGAAACATCTTATTCGGAACTATTTAAGCTTGACCAGACCACCAGATCTGAGAGTTATGTTGCGAATTGAGATAGACAAGTAGGTACAGGAAATTCAGTGCTAGACATGACAAGAGACAGGGCACCCCAGACAAGATGTGCAACGAGACATTCGAGTCTCAGAGCCCAGATATGCCCAAAGTCCTGAACAACTTGATACAATTTTGCTACAAGATCAAACCATAACGGCTAGATCAAGGTACAGTTCTATTTTTATGTCGGTTTGGCCGATCTAGCTAATGAATTGACAAAATATAAGTACAGTTACAGACCCACTAATCAATAAAGACATCCCATGCTAAAACAAGTATGAAAGATGCGCATATCCCTCCGTATCTAAAAGACTATAGTTTTAAGTTTTGACCTATAAATGTATCCCACAAAGACTATTTTTACAGTGAGGTTCACTAGATCTCTTTAATACTACTTTATATTTTTCTTCTTATTTTAACCAGCAAATTAACCAGTAATACTCCCTCTTCCTCGTTTTTTCTCCTGATTAATAGGATACAGTAGTCTTTTAATCTATCTTTGATAGCTTTTTTTTAGATAATGGAAGCTTTATTAAGACTCAGTCAAATACACCAAGATGATACATTTCAACTGAGCTCACCCCCGGCCTCTGCATAAAATGCACACAGCCAATAAAAGAACAAAACTAAACCCCCATCTCGAAACATAGATATTAGTGACTATCAATCCGTAGACTAGATCGCCATCCATACTCCTGGGTAAAAACATCCCGTGCCACCTGGTCCAAACGTCGAGATACCACCGCAATAGTATCCCGCAATCCCGGTTTGTGGAGGACAGCCCAGGTACGCAGCCACCGGGTAACTAGAGTAATAACCTTGCTGAAATGATGCAATACGAGAGGCCGAGTGCAGCTGATTCGTCGGTGCCGAAACCTCCCGTGCCGCAAAGCTATCATCCAAATTACGCACTGCTGTCCTCTTCATTGCCTTGAGCAGCGAGTCGTCATCCCCTCTAGCGATGCCATCCAAGTTCTCAACATTGGATCGCACACTACGGCGACGAGGTGTGGAGGAGCCAACCTTGCTGCCACTTGCACGAGTCAACTGCAGTACAGGCGAAGAAGTGTTTATTTTCCCTTCCTGTAAGACTTCCTCATGTGCCACCGGAGAAAGGACAGCAGTTGTCCTAGTTGCTGCAGCCGACCTAGGGGTGAGCAAAGGGAGATGTTCCGACCCCGTTGCTCAGGTGCAGAAGGGATGCTGTCCGGTTTATAAGAGCAGGTATGTGTCATAATTCTTGGTGTTGACCTGGCTGTCATGACCTCTTTCTCATCAGCTATCACAGGCCGAGGAGGTGGCAGAGGCTGGCAATTCACAAGAGGAGTTAAGGCCAGTTGCATGGCTGTAACATCTGAAGATTGCTCCTTCGGAGGAGTTGTATTTTCTGAGTTCCTTGCCTTCTTATGCACCTGATCATGGTGACCATCCCTTGACGAGTCATCTTGATCTTCTTGTGTGTCCCCATCATGATCCATCTGATCAAACTCCATAATCTTAGCCGGACGAAAACTCTCATTTTCCAAAGCATAAGTGATAGGGTATCCCAACTTCCCAAAGACAACATCCGTTGTGATCGGCAACACTACACTGCTATGCATGAACACCTTCATTCTAATCACCCCCGTGCATCTGTAAGTGAGCATATCAATCTCCTGTGTAGCCCCAATGACACAACCTAATGCCCAAAAGGCCAAGTAATGATGCCATGGGGCGGGCACACCCGACACATGTATCCACACCTCATCCAATTCATATGCCGGTATCACATCATCAGGAGTCTTCCACTCAATTATTGTCATTGAAACCCCGTGATTCTTTAGACGGAATTCAACGTCATCCATCCTCTTTAATTCCTCAAAAGAAGGGAAGGCGACGAGGAAAGAGTTGTCACCATGAGGGACAGCTTCCCACTTCCAGTCCGGCCTTATCCGATGAGCTAGCTCGGCCTGAACTATCTCTCGGGACAGCACGCCACCGTGAATGGATACCAATGCCGTGGGAGCAGTTGAGGGTGATTGCACATTCATTCCAAAGTCACTAATTTGGAGAAAACCAAACTCAGTTTTACCGAAACCAAAAAGCGAGCATGTGGGTTTCGGCAACTTGAGCACCGGACACTTCGTTGCTAGATGAGAATCCTTCTTGTTGCAAATGTAGCAATCAAGGTCCGCTTTGCATACCTGCGCCGTATGGCCACTTGTTTTGCACCTGTGACAATGAGGCGGTCTCGGTTTCTTTGCTTTAGCTGTCTCTACTTGCTGCGTTGGTATCTCCCTCTGTTGTTCTTGGTTTGTCGGCACCGGCGCTGTGGGTTGTACCGGTCTAGGTTGGAGGGCAGTCCGCGACTGGTCTCCATGATCACGAATGCGACGCGGCCCGGGATTGGCTCCCTGATGCAACTTCCTGAAAGAGTGGTGCTGCCCTTGAGCAGCCCCTCCTTGCTAGCGGCCTCCGGTCGTGCCGAGCCCCGATCCACCAGCGTTGTTGCCTCCAAATCTTGGGAGATGTGGTCGCTGAAAGTGGCGGGGGTTGTGCCGACTAGGACCATGTTGATTTGGACGCTGGAACTGCTGTTGCCCTGCCGCTGCTTCCTCACGACGTTGCCCAGCCATCGCCGGGTCTTCGCGAGGTCGAGCCGCCATTGCCGCGTACGAGAGTTTGCCCTGGACTGGTTTTTTGGGTAGAGATGGATCGCATCTGTCCAGGCGAAAACGAGCTAGAGACTTTCCGTAGAAACTTTCTCCATGCGGACCCAACTGAGGGAAGGAAGGAATGCCGGATTGTGAGGACTGTTTGTTGGAAAGAGATGTCGCCCCTTTGAGTCGCTCTGAAAAAACTTCATCGATCCCTGGCGCGCATGCTGTCAGACGCCGAGCCGGTGAAGTCTTCTTTTCTTTCTCGGGATCATATTTGGGAACCCTTTGAAGAGTTTTGGTAAAAGGCAGGTATTCTGCAAGCATCACTGTCTGCATAGGTCGTGGACGAGGTAAAGGACCCCTCCATGGTCGCATCACCCATCCACGTCCACGGCGATCAGTGTTTTGCAATTTCTGTGTAGGCCTCTGAATATTCTCTGTGGTACCCAATTCATCCGTATTCGAAATAGCTGGCACATCTGAGATTGTGGTACCAACCAACGAATCCGAACTATTTCGATTCCACCACCGAGATGCAGGGGTCGGGAAGCCAATTTCCTCCCAAAAGTTCTGAACTAATAGAGAATTAACTACCTTCTTTTAGAAATGGAGGGAGTATGTGAGTGACAGGTTACAACAATCACTGTCTGATGTGTGCTTAGGCTGTGAACTTTATGTGTTGCTTCAGTTTGTTGTTCCCTATTGTTGTGTTGCTGGCTGCTATTCTTGTCATCAGTTCCTGTGATGAACGTGGCGGTCTGAAACTCTGTAAGCCTGCAGGTCTCACTCTCTGTCTCTCCTCATTCCTGAGTCCTGACAGCCTATGGCCCATTTCCGCATTTAGTCCTAATTAATGAATTTACCAAGCCAGTTGACACCATCAGGAGGGAAAAATACTGAAGACTCTGTGAACCCTGCAATCTAGTAGTTTACATGTTTATTCAAATGAGCAAATATTCAACTCCCTCATGGACTCTGAAATAAGAATCGAGTTTTGCATTCATTTCTTGTGCTCTTCAGTTATTCAGTTCAGTTCTATATAGTGTCAGGACTATCATCTGAACTGTTTCGGGTTCATGAACAATAACTGTTAAGTCCATCTAATAAGTTCAGTTATTCTTCCCCTGAATGACTAATGCAGCAAAGCAAAGCAATGCTGAATCGCATCCAGTTTATCTTAATTTGGGTTCCTGTGCACACAATTTGGGTGAACTTGTAAAGTTCAAATGCCAAATGTGATTAGAAGCACATTTAGTTAGTTGCTGATGGAGGTGTATAGGGCTTTTGTATGTATGGATTGTGGTAAGGCTTGTCAGAAGTTGTAATTCCTACCTCCAGTTTCAGATACCTGGCAGAATTTCACCTGATGGCATTTGATCATTATGTTCAGAGATGCTCACTACTGATGCTATAGAGTTCAATCCCCCAAATCTGCAGCCCTCTCATGGACTCTGAAATTAGAATCGAGGTTTGTGTTCATTCCAGTACAAATTATTCTGTACAATGGACAAATTATTCTTATCGTGACAGATCAACGCAGCACAAAGCAGAGCACATCTATAGCGATTTACCTCGTCGGAGCGCTCGCTCGCTTGCCGTCGTCGCATCAACGGCAATGTAAACATATAATGTCTCCCTGACTCGTGGAGCCCACTTGAGGGCAAGAACGCCAGAACGACGCGTGTCTCTTCTGCTTGAAACAGCTTCGCGCTCCGCCACCTATCTCCGGCGCCGGCGACGTGGGGCTCAGCGGCGATTTAACTGTTGGAATCAAATTCAACTCAGAACGAAATTCGTGTTAGGCAGATATTCATGTTCAATCTGTTAATACGTTTAACTGCAGTTCTCAACATCTCTTGACGAGGAAGCTGTGGCTGCTGCTGCAATTCGGCCTGCAATTCAAGTGCAGCAATATGTTGTGTGCAATTTGTGCATTAGTGCACAAGTTGAGAATGGTAATATTATTTCACTCGGAAGAGATGGAACAGTTGCGAAACGCAGAACCACTCGGTTCAGAGGAGAATAGTCCTGGACAAAAGGACAGAAAATGGTCCAATGGTGAGCATTGATCATTTTTACAGTGAATGGTGAGCAACTGATCAGCATCGACCATGGTGAAGCTGAACCTGATAAGTCGACAGCACTAGGGGTGATGATCCTAGCCACCCATAAATCCTTTCTTGTATGTTTCCTAACATATATAAGTCAGCAAGTCAAATGTTCTTATCGTTTTCTTTAGTCGATGGTTCATCGATTCTGACATCAAGACAAGAAGCCAACATACTGCTAGCCATGTGCCTTTCCTCTTGGCTCACATACGGCCATTTGAATGGATTAGATTCAGAAATAATACAATATCTCGTCTTTCTTACTTACTTACATGAGTTGAATATATTCTTGGCCTTTTTTCTCTACTTACTAGGGCGGAATTAAGATTTTGAAGATGAGCTGCACCCCAATCCTTAAGGAGATACTAGGAGGTATCATATTTTCTAGTGTAAAATTTGGTACTGCTCGATACCTTCGGTATTAGGAGGTCTTTCTTTCTTTCTTTCTTTCTTTCTTTCTTTCTTTCTTTCTTTCTTTCTTTCTTTCTTTCTTTCTTTCTTTCTTTCTTTCTTTCTTTCTTTCTTTCTTTCTTTCTTTCTTTCTTTCTTTCTTTCTTTCTTTCTTTCTTTCTTTCTTTCTTTCTTTCTTGAATTGCAGTTATACCTAATAGTAAACCCAATACATCATTAATGCCATAAAAAGTTAATCTCCACATCATACCCAAGTGCCCATGTCTCACATGTGTCCAAATCTATATATAAATATTTAAAAGTACCACTTCTACCAATTAATAGGATAAAACAATTAAACTTATATAAGAATACCCCTCTAACAACCGGGTGAAGCCGACTATAGCCACTAAGGGTATTTCTCTAATGCCTTAATTCATGGGTCTCGTATTGACATAGTCGTGCTCCTCAAGATAAGTGTGAAGCACAATTTTGTCGGTAAGTAGGCCGGTTAAGCTCTATTTCAACGGTAACCTCTAAATCGGACCACCTCAACTGAATAATGCATACTCGTACATAGTTTACTACAACATAGCCAATTGAGATCCATGCTTGGCACCCTTTAGGGAATGAGTGAAAGAAGATGGAGGTAATGAAAAAAGGTTTTTTGTGTCTTGAGTTGATTTATTGTATAGAGTAAAAATAATGTGTTTATGATGTTAATGAGTTAATCAATAGTACTAAATTTTAGTATTATAGAGATATTTTTTTAAAAAAAGATTAGCACAGTTGATCATTCGACTATCTAATAGCTTCAGTGGCGAGGATCACGTAAAAAATATATGCTCACGCGATGATCATTTGCTAACATACGGTTTGGATATTTTTTTAATTTGTATTATACATCTAATTATACGTAGGGTTTAATATACGTTGGGATTTGTGCTAATTTGTTAACACTATTTGGATGAGAACGACATAAAAATAGATATAATGTAGTTATATGTATGTTTTTCTAGGCGAATAGTAGTCTATCGTACATACATTTGTTTTTTTTCTTTTTTTGACAAATATATTTCTAACATAGGGATAGGGTGTACACATGTGTACTCATAGTGTGCATCTACACATATTTATATGAGTTCATATGATTGTCTTCTACATTGTTAGTAAAAAGAATACTTTCGAGAAAATCAATGGGAAGAGAATGGAGCAAAGGGTGGCATAAGGCGGTGCCATATGGCATGGCTTTTTTTTACCACCTCGTAGGTGATTGCAACATTTATATATCCTCGATTTGGGAAATCTTAGAGCTGGAATGAATGAGAAAAATACCAGACGGGATATGGATAATATACACACGCTCATTTTTTTTCCTTTTTATATCTCTTGTATACGTACTTACTTAGGAGTTGTGTACTTTATGCAGAGAACTATATGGTTTTTAGCACATAGGGATTAGTTTAGTGTATCTAATTTAATGGTTGAAAATAATGGATCTTTGATTTAATTGTAAATTTGATGGATAAATATTTTACTTTTATATATATTTTTTCATGTATTCTCTCTAATTTATTAGATCATCACGTGGCATCTTAGGAGCATTTGTAGAAGTATAGGAATAATATTACTTATAGTTGTAATGTACTTGTAGTCAACTATTGTTTGTAGTACATTGTTTGTATATTCTATTTACCTATAACTTGTTGATGGTTGCGCACTTAGTATCACCCTTTATCTTCGGTGCTGGATGACACATGTGCTCATTGATATCAGCTATCGTTAGATGCATTGTGCATGGATACCTCGTAAGCAATATTATTTAGCGATTTGTGGACAATGGCTTGTATATAGAACTTACATATATGAAGATCAGTGGGGACATACTTTTGATACTTTAGGTTATGATTAACCAAGTATATTGTATACTACATATAAATATAAATCTTTAGTAACTAAGTAATAAATAAAGTGCATATTGGATTAGCTACTCTCTTATTTATATTGAGCATGTTTCCCAAAATTGCTAAACGGTATATTATACGGTGCATGTATTACAAATACTTTTTATATATTTTTCTAAAACAATCAAATAAATTTATTTTTATTTTTTAATATTTAATACTCAATTAATCCTTGCTAATGATTTGCATTATTCCGCTTGCCATGGATAAGCTCATCCAATGAGCTTGATCGAACCAAGTTTAAAGTAGGAGATAAAGAACCACTACACAATGTCAAAATAATATATTTGATATTTAAATTCTAATGATATATAAATAAAGAAAAAACGTGATACATAACAAATTTGCTAATCTCATTTTTCTGTCAGATAGTGTACGTGTTATGTTTTTTATTTCTTTTCTACGTACAAAGATACATATGAAAGAAACATATATATGTAAGTGTCATTTTTTTCTGCAGCCTTTTTTTTCTTGGGTCCACCGGCTGGAGAAGTGGAAGAAAAGCGTACGTACATAAATGGGCCAACGGGTGGGAAGTGGGGATCTAGCAGGTTGATGGGCTTTTTAGGCCTATTAAAAATTAATTTTAATTATTATGGGAATAAAAAAAGGAAAAAAAGGAAACAGTGGTAAAACGGATGGTATGTATCGCTGCTGGAGATCGTACGCACCTTGGATGAAGGGAGATTTTGTTTTGCCGTAAAGATAAATCTAACGATAAAAAATTAATGGGTCCACCGATTTAAATGAAAATCGACGGTCAGATTTCTCTATTTTATTAGAGTGACATGTGGCGTCTCGAGAGCGTTTATAGGATGTCACATGTCGATGTAGGAGCGTTTGTAGGAATTTTAATGGACTTTTAGTATATAATATAATAGATTTCCACTTTTTCAACTCGTTTGAGAAAATTCCTCTACACTTCTACCGTCTTTTGCAGATCGGCGTCCGTTGCATCTTGACTACGGTAGTTACTTCCTCCGTCCCCTAATATAAGGGATTTTGACATTTTGCTATTGCACTGTTTGATCACTCGTCTTATTCAAAAATTTGTGCAAATATAAAAAATAAAAAATTGTGCTTAAATTACTTTAGATAATAAAGTAAGTCACAAATAAAATAAATAATAATTCCAAAAAAAATTTAAATAAGACGAATGGTCAAACAGTGCAAGCAAAATATAAAATCCCGTATATTAGGGGATGGAGGGAGAAGTTTCTTGCCACCTTTTCTGATTCTACATATTAATTTTCATATATTTGATTGTACATATTTTACATACACGGTAGAATTAATGAATCACCGAGCAATTTTTAAATATGCGACTCGATCGCGATATCCAAGCATTATCTTCGAAACTGTAAACCATGTGTGCACAGATCAAATTTCGTTTTCTAAACAAAACCACATCATGTGTTCGTTGTGCGTGAGTGTATGTATAGATCGACAGCTCCGCTACCGCCGCTTGGGGCAAGCAATGATGAACGACGACCCCACTGAATTGAATTTCTTGAGCTGCACGTACGAAACGATTGCAGCATCTGATCGGCGCGATCGATAAATTAATTAAACCGTTTTTCACATGTACTAGATCAATACTACTACCGTAATTAATCCTCATGATCATGTATAGTGTGAGTGCTCGTACAGTTTGTTCGATTGTCTTAATTGCCCGCATATATCAATTCGATCTCGAAACGTTGCTCTCAGTGGATGAGACTCAACAAGGTGAATTGCATGCATGATCCATGTTTAGTTGCTGTAGAGCTACAGAGGATTAATTAATTCGAATTATATGCTATACTATGTATGCCTTATAAGGAATTTTATTTTTTTAAAAGAAGGGTGAAGGAAAAAAAAAAACTGGGTATCCTTATTGGAGAAGCTAGGAGAGTAATTAGCGTACAATTAGGTGAAAATTAAATTACATATATATGGTTGGTGGGAAGTATATAAGTATAGGGGTCCTTGAATTTTAGTAGGTCACAATTTAACAAAAAAAATATTTTAAAGCAGAGAAATTAATGCATGGTAATAGTCGCTTGTCAAATGAACAATTGACGAGGCACCTACCACAACCAGCACACCACTAGCTCGCGATCTCGTGCACTAGTATTGCATTATGCATATAATCCAATTGCTAATTAAGATGTAGATTTTATACCACAGTACATAATGCTGCTGGTAACCATACGCGTTATGCCTATGGTTCAGTACATTGAGGAGTTGTATATGATTGATGCAGGGGAATGTGGGCTAATAGATAGTGCGAGGCACACATGCAAGTAGAGAAATAGATGCATCGAATGGAATTTGATTATAGAGCAATGTTTTCCTTCTAATATATTGATGTACGACAATTCTTTTGCCCGTTTAAAAAAAATAAAAGATTACAGTGCAATGATTAATATCATTTTATACATTGCAATTTGTATAAGATCGAGCGTCTGTTTTCTACTATACTGTGCTTAGACAGGAAAAAAAATGCAAATGTGATCATATATCGATTAGAAGTGGTAGCAGGGATAGATGGATCGAAGCATACGTTTGATTAAGATACAAATTTTAACTTGATTTATGTTAGCAACGTTATTCAAATTATTAAATGGTGTGTTTTTTAAAAAAAACATTACATATAGAAGTTGCTTTAAAATATCAAATAAACCATTTTTAGTTTTGTAATTAATTAATAATTAAAACTTAATTAATCATGCTATATTTTTTTATTTATTTTACGTGTTCTAACTCCATCTTTAGTTTCATTAGAAAAAAGGACACCACCTAGTCCGGTCTAGACCCACGTGAAATGGGGAGAATGATAGAATAAAGTAAATAAGGATCATGTGAACTATCAAGAGAAAATATGGATTTTATCATATTTATAATAAAGCACAATTGTCTCTTTTAAAAATAATGAAGAAAAAAATGGAGTGACACACATAGAGGATGAATTCAGGTGGATGATCCAATTAATGCAAGGCCGCATAAACATTTTTTTTATCGACCAGCTGCAAGGCCGCAGGAGTATCTCAAAATAATGCTGTAGGAACGGGACCATAATTAATATTACTGAGATTTATGTAATAGTAGTGAACTAGGATATATATCTGATACCTAAGAGTATGAAGTGAGAATGTATTTCACTTTGCTCTGGATTTCAACTTACATATGTACATATATATAACTTTGGTAATAATTATTTGATATTAATGATAATATCAATTGACACTCGGGGGCTTGGGTTTGTAGCTACGGCAACTTTCAACGGCAAATAAGAATTTCATCCTGATATACATGTGTGCAAACACCTGAAAAACTTTTAATTGGCCATTGGATTGGCCTGATCTAGCTAATTAAGCTAGTCAGATCTGTACATCACACTGTATCTAGAATAAGACAGGATATGTTGACTCTTGAGGATCAATGTCTAGCCAATCATTGTATATATTCATTGTATACGTGTTAATCGGATGCCGAAGAGAGGGATGTTTTATCTTTATTTGTACCACTGTTGATGATGTATATATGTACTTGTCTTGTGTTATAATTGCAGAGACGAAGGGTCGGCAAAGAAAGCAAGAACCACACATTATCTCAAATATTATTGAGTCATTCCGATATGATCATTCAATTACCAAGGTTTATAATTCTCTCATTTTGAGTCCAGGGCTCCACCATACAAAGCAATTTCATCCTTGATGTCCTCCGCGAGCTGATCCGGTAGCTTGGACACGTGCTGAAATATACGTGCATTTCGCTCCTTCCAAATCAGCCAACATATTAGCATGAAAGCACAGTCAAAATCTGCTCTGTAGCTCTTCTGAAAACGGCATCTAGTTGCCAGCCACCAATCAGCGAGGGCAGCGTCCCCATCTGCTGGTATTGGAAAGCTTGCATTGCACCATCGCTTGATAGAACGCCACACCGCAGCCGTGTAATCACACGCAACAAACAGGTGGTGGCAGTTCTCATCATCTCGCTGACAAAGTGAGCACAGATCATCATGTGGCCAGTTTCGCTTGGCGAGGTTGTCCGCAGTGAGGCAACGGTCCTTTAGCGCAAGCCACATGAAGAAGCGGACTCGCGAGGGAGCTCTGGAGTGCCACAGCAGCTCGCCGAATGCACAGTTTTCCGTAGCCATGAAGAACATGTCGTAGGCCGACGCCACAGAAAATTGCCCATCGTTCGTCAGTTTCCACCTGATTTCATCTGTCGAGGGGAGCAGCAACACATCATGGATTTCGTCCCAAAGCTGGAAGAACTCGCCCATCGCCTCGTTGGACAGCGCCCCCTGCAGTGTGCGGACCCAGCGATTGTTGGTGAAAAATCACTGTAATGATACGGATACTAAGTAGCATGCATGTAAACCTTGAAACAGGAAAGGTTTATTCCTGGTTGGACCCCAGCACTAGTAATCTCTAATTTGTGCAAAACCTGCTGTGGGGCACTTAACATTAGATTTTGATGAGGGCAAACCTCTTACCAAGATGACTTGACAGAGCACTAAAAAAATATCCTCTGCCAGATATGTCACCTAATATCTGCAATGCTGTGAGTTTAACAAAAATAATGGCAGGCACTTGATAGCTTTAATTTTCACTGTTCAAGCACTCATTGGAACATGTCAGAAAAGAGTGCTACAAAATGACAAATAGTTAAATTCTGGTAGCACATCTACAGTATTCAATGATAAATATTGCAACTATTAGTTCAACAAGATTTTCTAGAGCATGTACTGACTAATCATCCACTCACATGTTGTATTGTAGATCTAATATTAGAGGACCAAACTAGACCTTTCATCATAGTGGAAAAAAGGGGACCAGGCCGGCGGTTCAACCGGAAAAAACCAGAACTAGGTCTCCCCGGCTCAATTCGATAGAAAGACCGGATATGCATGTGGACCTCTTGGGACCAGCTAAACACCTCTTGGGACCAGCTAAACCGGGCAGTTTTCAATGAACCGGACATTAAACCGGCTCCGGTTAGACCGGACAAGGCCTCAACAGTGTTTCAAATGGCCTTGATGCGGCCCAATTAGTCTGGCAAGCAAGCTTCACCTCATTTTTTCTAGCAAAAACTGATCGAAATATGCTCTTGGGTGGGTTCGACCTCTGGTCTCCGGACTAGAAGCCCATACCAGTGATCATCTAACCGCGTGGATGGTTGTGATGAAACAATAACATATGCAGTACATATAAGTATAGAACCGCGGTTCAACCGTCTGGTTCACTATTGAACCGGCAGACTGGTGAACCAAGGGATCTACTGGGTCATCTACCAGTCCGGTTTTTTATACTATGCCTTTCATACTCACTCGTACAAATACGGAGAAGGCTTTTTGATGTTGATACTTGATAACCATTACCTTGCATGCTTCTATTTGAATAGAAGTTTTACCACTTGACTTATTTTTTATTCTCCAGGAAACATAACTTGTTTCCTAGAAGATAAATCTGAAAGAAAGATGGTCCATTTCAGTGCTGCAAAATACTAGTTGAAGTGTTTAAAATATGGTAAGCATAATTGTATAACTACCGAAAAAGTTTACTAAGCAATCAAGATAACTTGATGTGCCTATCCATCTAATAAAGCAATGGTGGCTTTTGTTTAACACCAAGGCCCCGTTCGTTCTCTCCCAGTTGGAGAGATATTATCAGCGCACGCAAAAACGAGAAAACTCATCAGCACAAGATTAATAAGATATTATAAAATTGAAAAATAGACTTATCTGATTTTTTAAGCAACTTTTACATAGAAACTTTTTGCTAAAAACACACCATTTAACAATTTGAAAAGCATAATAACAGAAAACGAGGATGTTGAAGTTTATAGTTGAGATAAAGAAACGGGCCTAAGCCAAACAGTTTCAATCAGTTGTAAAACCAAGCGTTTGATGTGGGCAAGGGAACAAGGTATTATTACATATAAGGGTATGATTTGAACACAATATTCATGAAATTAGGCTAAGTATTTACAAAAGTTGTACAAAGATTTTAGAAATCTTCATGAAACATACAGGAGACATAAACCATCTCACAGTTGATGAAGCTCACTCTCATCAGTTAGTAATTATGTTTGTTTGTTGTGAACTTGTGATTAGTACTAAAGGGTAAGAATAAACACTTCTAACAATCAAATGATCGGCCAAAATTTTTCCTTGAAATAAGGAACTGACGTCACTCCTGAAACAAGATAACAATATCATTGGCGTAATGATGGTTTCATAATGTCTATAGGACTTGCAACTGAGTATTCATTTTTTTAAGAACATATTCAAGTCAATATTTGCACATATCGTTATGCATTTCAAACATGTTTATCATATCAGTAATCCTATCCTAGTACTCCCTCCATCACAAAATATAAGCATTACTAGAAATGAATCAGACAACCGCGTGACCAGATTTGTAGCCAAAAATAGCTATAATTTGGGACGGAGGTAGTAATAACATAGTTTGAAATAAAAACAACAGGTGGGCGAGCGTGGCGTCCAATTGTCTGGGGGGCAGAAGCAGAGAATTGCTATTGCGAGAGCAATCCTGAAGTCACCCAAGATCCTCCTCCTTGATGAAGCCACTAGTGCATTGGACACTGAGTCAGAGCACGTTGTACAGGAGGCCCTTGACCAGGCATCTATGGGCCGAACTACTATTGTGATTGCACATCGCCTATCCACTATCCGCAATGCTGACATAATTGCTGTCATGCAGTCCGGTGAGGTTAAGGAGCTGGGATCCCATGATAAGCTCATTGCCAACGAGAATGGCCTCTATTCATCTCTTGTGCAACTTCAACAGACCAGAGATTCAAATGAGATTGATGAGATTGGTGTAACTGGTAGTACATCTGCTGTAGGGCAGTCCAGCAGCCACAGCATGAGCAGGAGGTTCTCTGCAGCTAGCAGGTCAAGCTCAGTAAGGTCATTGGGTGATGCAAGAGATGCTGACAACACTGAGAAGCCAAAGCTTCCAGTGCCATCCTTCAGAAGGCTACTTATGCTTAATGCACCAGAGTGGAAGCAAGCACTAATGGGGAGTTTTAGTGCAGTTGTGTTTGGAGGCATCCAGCCAGCATATGCATATGCCAAGGGAAGCATGATCTCAGTCTACTTCTTGACAGATCATGCGGAGATCAAGGACAAAACAAGGACCTACGCACTCATCTTTGTAGGTCTAGCAGTGCTCTCATTTTTGATAAATATTGGTCAGCATTACAACTTTGGTGCAATGGGGGAATACCTCACCAAGAGAATCAGGGAACAGATGCTTGCAAAGATCCTCACCTTCGAAATTGGGTGGTTTGACCGTGACGAGAACTCCAGTGGTGCCATATGCTCACAGCTAGCTAAGGACGCCAACGTTGTAAGTGCATACATTGTAGAATTGTAGATAATTAAAATGGAATTGTGACTGGCCTGACATACTTTTGTTGTTATTGTAGGTGAGGTCTCTCGTGGGTGATCGAATGGCTCTGGTGATCCAGACTATTTCAGCAGTGCTTATTGCATGCACCATGGGTCTAGTCATTGCCTGGCGTTTGGCCCTTGTCATGATAGCAGTGCAGCCTCTGGTCATTGTTTGCTTTTATGCTCGCTGTGTCTTACTCAAGAGCATGTCCAAGAAATCAATACATGCACAAGCTGAAAGTAGCAAGCTAGCTGCTGAGGCAGTCTCCAATCTTCGTACAATTACAGCCTTCTCATCCCAAGAGTGTATCTTACGCCTTTTTGAGCAATCACAAGATGGACCACACAAGGAAAGCATCCGGCAATCATGGTTTGCAGGGCTCGGCCTCGGCACCGCCATGAGCCTTATGGCATGCTCATGGACCCTTGGCTTTTGGTATAGTGGCAGGCTTATGGCTGAGCACAAAATTACTGCCAAGGAGATCTTCCAAACCTTCATTATTCTAGCAAGCACAGGTCGTGTAATTGCAGAGGCAGGAAGCATGACAACAGACCTAGCTAAGGGTGCAGATGCAGTTGCTTCAGTATTTGCTGTTCTTGACCGGGAAACAGAAATTGATCCTGACAACCCTCAGGGATACAAGCCAGAGAAGCTCAAAGGCGAGGTGGACATCAGAGGAGTCGATTTCGCATACCCATCAAGGCCAGATGTTATAATCTTCAAAGGGTTCACATTGAGCATCCAACCAGGCAAGTCAACAGCCCTGGTTGGGCAAAGTGGCTCTGGCAAGTCAACCATCATTGGGCTCATAGAGAGGTTCTACGACCCAATTAGGGGGTCGGTGAAGATAGATGGAAGAGATATCAAAGCATATAATCTTCGAGCGCTGCGGCGGCACATTGGATTGGTCAGCCAAGAGCCAACACTATTTGCAGGTACAATCAGAGAAAACATTGTGTATGGCAACCTAGCTGAACCAGCCGGCATCACGACGGCATGCTGCTTTAGGTGTAGTTGATGAGCCTAGTGCAGTAAATATAGGAGGTGATGAAATAAATGATCCAGACATGCAAACTCATGCCTCTCCTGAACTGAATACTCAAACAGAAGTAGAAGACACTACATTCATAAATCTAATGAAAGATGCAAACACAGAATTGTACCCTGGCTGCCAGTCTCATTCCAAATTATCTTTTCTTCTTAAGCTATATAAAGACAAATGCTCATATGGAACAAGCAAAGAGTCATTCACAGCACAACTTAGACTTTTTGCAGAGACATTACCAGACTCATCAAATATTCCAAAAAGCTACTACCAAGCAAAGAAAATCATCAAGAGTTTAGGTCTAGATTATGTCAAGATCCATGCATGTCCAAATGATTGCATGCTTTACTATGGTGATAGAGAGAACCAGGAATCATGCCACATTTGTAAATCATCTCGTTGGGTGACTTCCAAAAAGAAAGGCACATTAGGACAATGTGCCGACGGGAAGAAAAGATAATTTGG
>CM020185.1:10659148-10703946 GCA_009805545.1 Oryza longistaminata | reverse complement strand
GTACCGGCGGGCGTCCTCGTCGTTGGAGTGGGAGTGGTCGGCGGCGTCCGCCTCCAAGTTCCTCCGCTCGGACTGGGTAGGGTTCGCTCACGGCGGGGTGGATGGTCGCCGGCGGCGAGGTGGAATTTGGGATGAAACCAATTCCCCGCCGCCCGCCTCCGAGCAGGATGCATACGCTTCCGCATGCCGTTTACGTAAATCAGGTTTACGCTTTCTGTTTAGTGTAGTGTCAGACCTTGGTATTGGGCCGTTCAGCCGTTGACACGAATAATCGAAGGCCGAGAGGACTGGGCCGGTAGAAGTGGGCTGCATTGTGGGGTATTTACTTTCTCTCTCTTTTTTTTTTAGTAAAATTCACGATCCTAAAATATGTACATGGGTGTTATTTTATTATAGGTCCATTAACTTGAAAAATACTCCCAACCGTTCTCTTTTATTTGCTACTTTTGACTATGCACTTGAAAAGTAGGCAATCATTATACATTTTAGATATACCTTAAAAAAATACATTTTAGATATGACAATTTGGCCTCTAGTATATTATTTACTGGAATGGGTAGTAAGTAAGTGGAACAACTTTATAGATTAGTGTGAATGGGATATGATTGTTTGTTATGGGAGTAAAAATTGGAAAGTGGCCATTGGATTTCATGCATTGCCATGTTTTTGTAAACAAACTTTTTGTTCAAAATTGTCGAGTAAACCAGAACGGAGTGATCAGTACGTGTGTTAGACATCTCAACTTGCTAAAGGTATCAGAGATGATCCAAAATACGACAGGGTATGACACATGGATGCTAATATAACACACTCGCTAATCCTGAAACGAGTGGGGCCTACACTTTTTTCTTGCATTTCTCTCTTCTCCCGCCATTGACCTTGAGCTCCCTACCCCACAGTTGTTGCCCTCAAAGTCGCCATGGTCGCCGTCGTGCTCGTGTCAAGCAGCTACCATCGATCTCCCCACCACCATGATGTGCTCAAGCTCTTGCACCCAAACACCATTGTTTAGATCGCCCTGACCGCCGTCGTTCATCTTTGCTCGACCATAGTCATCGATCTCTTCCCCATCGCTACCCTGAGGCTCTCACTCCTAGTTACCGCCGTTCCTAGGGGCTTTATGAAGCTTGAGGTCCAGTTGCCCAACGACGTGTGGATGACAACTAGACGGTGGTATCATGGCCTGGACGGTGGCAGAAGGGGGTGTTGTGATGGCAGGACCAAGGTTTAAGGGAACTTCGGGTCAAGGCAAACGGCCGGAGGTAGCCAATGTCAAGCTTGGTCTCACCCAAGGGAAAAGAAAAGGAAAAAAAAAAGGGAAAGTGTAAAATAAATTGTGGTGGCCCCACTTGCCATTTGGTGCAGGGCTAGTGGTGATGTTGCATCACGTCCGTGTGACACGCCATGTCAAATTTTAGACCGAAGTTGGTATATTTAGCAAGCTTAGAGGTCTAAAGATGTATTTTCTAAATTTACGGATCTAGATGAAACCAACACACAAGTTTAAGAACCGACAGTGTTTTTACTTTTTTTTTCTAAGTTGTCTTTTCTTCCAAGAAGGGTGTTGTTTCTTCTAAGGAAGAGTTCACCTTAACAACTATAGATGATACCCAAGAGACCAAGGGCCAAGCACCATGAACACCATGTCTGCCATGTCCGCGTGCATAAACACCGTCATGAACGATCCAAGCACCGGCTTTGCCTTCGTGGCGCCGTCTCCGTCGCCACTCACACCCATGGCCTTGACCGCTACTAGCTTTGCTTCTTCCAATTGTGACAGTTTGTACTTGAGTTTGTATAGTTTGGCCTCCTTTTTCTTCAGGCCGTTTAGATGGTAGCCTCTCAGACTTGAGAAGTAGAGAGTGAGTGAGAGAGAGGCCTTATAATATCTTTTGCAGATGTTTGAATAATTGATACAATATCAGGAGCGAATATGAAATCAAACTTGATATGGATTAACGTTAAGATCTTTCCGATTGAATTGGAAGCTCAAGTGTTCAATTAGTATAGACGGATATAGATACAGACATAAATATATTTTTTTCCATGAAAAGCGAAATTGTACAAAATAAAAGTTAAACATTCTTATATTGTTCTTGAAGAGGCCATCAAATTTGAAATGCGTGGAAATTTAAAAGATAAAGAATGACAGCAAAGCTATCAGATTGCAACAACGGATCACATATGCACATCCCCTTGACTAATGCATTCTGATCGTATCCATTTAATATATGACTGGAGTGCCAGGTTAATCCATATCATGTTTGATTCATATCAAGTTGATTCATAATCTCTATTGATATCGAATCATTTATTCAAACGCCAGCCAAATCAGTTCAAAGATATTATAAGGCCTCGCGCTCTCTCTCAAGTCCGAACTCAACTACAAACCGTTACACTTGGGGGATGCAACGGTAGCAGCAACCTACCTGAACCAGCCGGCATCACGGCGGCCATGGGTGGCGACAATGGCGGCGCCGGGAAGGGGAAGGCGAAGGTGAAGCCAGTGCTCGGATCGTTCATGACGGTGTTCATGCACGCGGACGCGGCAGACGTGGTGTTGATGGTGCTTGGGCTCCTGGGCGCCGTGGGCGACGGACTCTCGATGCCGGTGTTGCTGCTCATCACCGGCAGCGTGTACAATAACTTCGGCGGCGGCGCCGACAACGTCCAGGAGTTCAGCTCCAAGGTTAACATGGTACGTGCACCCCTCGTAGACTCGCCCAGCTCGATCCTCAACTGAAACGATCGAATTGGATTTGCCTTTGAAAATTGAAATGTTGATCTCCATTTCATCAGAACGCGAGGAACCTCCTCTTCTTGGCCGCCGGTCAGTGGGTCATGACGTTCCTAGGTGAGCATAGGGTCACCTGTCGAATTCCAATGCCTGCCGGCGATGGCGAGGCGAGCTGACTCCCGCCGGCGATGTGTGTGTTGTACAAACAGAGGGGTATTGCTGGACACGGACGGCGGAGCGGCAGGCGTCGCGGATGCGGGCGCGGTACCTTCAGGCGGTGCTCCGGCAAGACGTGGAGTACTTCGACCTGAAGAAGGGGTCGACGGCGGAGGTGGTCACCAGCGTGTCCAACGACAGCCTCGTGGTGCAGGACGTGCTGAGCGAGAAGGTGCCCAACTTCGTCATGAACGCCGCCATGTTCGCCGGCAGCTACGCATTTGGGTTCGCGCTGCTGTGGCGGCTCATGCTGGTGGCGCTGCCGTCGGTGGTGCTTCTCATCATCCCGACATTCATGTACGGCCGCGTCGTCGTCGGCCTCGCTCGCCGGATCAGGGAGCAGTACACCCGCCCCGGCGCCATCGCCGAGCAGGCCATGTCGTCGGCGCGCACGGTGTACTCGTTCGTGGCGGAGCGGACCACCATGGCTCAGTTCTCAGCGGCACTCGAGGAGTCGGTGCGACTGGGGCTCAAGCAAGGGCTTGCCAAGGGCGTCGCCATCGGTAGCAATGGCATCACCTTCGCCATCTTGGCCTTCAACGTCTGGTACGGAAGCCGCCTCGTCATGTCCCATGGCTACAAGGGTGAAGTGGCTGCGAGCGCAGATGGGGCTGGTGAGCCAGGAGCCGGCGCTGTTCGCCACCAGCATCCGGGAGAACATCCTGTTCGGAAAGGAGGACGCCACGGCGGAGGAGGTGGTCGCCGCCGCCAAGGCGGCCAACGCACACAGCTTCATCTCCCAGCTGCCTCAGGGCTACGACACACAGGTAAATTATCTCAGAATTAGCATCAATCTCTCTCTACTGCTCAAGAGAAGAAAATTAACAGAAAAAGGCACACTGATGCAATCTGAGATTCAGAGAGCTGTCTGCCTTTTGTCACCAAAAATAATGACACGACTAGATTACGCTATTATCATTACTACAAATAAACGAAAATTAACCTTCAAAATAACAAGAAACCCACTATTACGGTATGACATTACAGTGGAAAAAACAGTAATCAGTTATAAAAGTTCAATAGCTTGATAATGCTTTACATGGTTAAAATAGCTTAGGCATCCATAGTCTACCTGTCCCAGTGAATAGGATGAGGGAGGACTGCATACAAATATACGATGCAAGTCAAGTGTACTTTTAAACACTCTAAATTATCAAGGTATTCCAAGACTATTAGGGTATAAGCATATCTGATTAATGACACAACCTAAACAGGAACTAGGAGAAATGAAAGGGTTATGGAACAAGGAGTTCACTACAAGATGTTTTCAGTAAACAAGTAAAAATTACAGATACCTGAAGAGAGAAAATATCCCCAATCAGGCACAAAAGACTATAGCAGTCCTGAAAGTCGGAACAAATAAAACATACAAACTAAAGGCTTATTACTACGCATATCATAACATCATAAGATCGTCTACATTGCATGAATAGCCATAGCAGAACAAAAAGAGAATACAAAAAATAACTCTGGACTATCACAGAAATACCTAAATTGTTACCTTGCGGTGTGCCTTCTTCGTTGCGGCTGCAGCATAGTTTCTCTCCAGCAGACCTGCCAGTCCACCATCCATTTGCAATTGGATTAGAAATAATATCATTTTCAATATTGAATGAATGACTTGCAAAAAAATTAGGGATGTAGAACCGACTATATCCCTTAACATCTAGCTGCGGTTGTAGTGGGACCTACTGCTCCTTCTGCATGTGAACATAGACAACATAGCAACCCACACTCGTACAGTCGTACCCTCAATTGCAATGCATGGTTTCTCGATCTCACTCCCAACATGATGATGACTCAACTTAGCCTGCATGATGTGGATGGCCATATTTCCATGTAGCATACAGTTGCAGAACTACCCCTAAGGCTGCTATATAGACCGTGCCATCCAGATTCATTTCTAGTGATGGCGGTATCAAAATTCAAAGCACCTGCTTTAGGAAATTGCTGACGGTGAGACATAGGAGTCATAGAGCGATGAGTGCATTTTTTTTTAAGATCACGGCGAATTTACCAGCATTATATTAAAGAAGAAGGTTTCTCATTTTAAGGAGAGGACGATGCCAAACCGCACAGTGCACGGTTAATTGGGAAAAAAGGGGCTAAACCCTGAAGAACAAGAAACACACTACTAGCAACCTTAACCACGGAAACAAAACTAGCAACCTTAAAACACGATGAGCACAAGCGAAAAAGGCAAGAAACAGTTGGGACTCCCCCAATCTTTGGGGAAGCTAGACCCTTCCTTTGGTCGGGATAAGGAATCTTCCTCCCCACCCACCACTTAGGGTGTGCCTCCATGGTCGGTGGACACTGCAGGTAAGCAGCTAGAGGCTTTTTGTAAATCTAGAAAGCAGAAAAGAGGTTCCCAATCAACAATTTTATGGTGCTCCAACTTTCCCAGTAAACAGGATTTCACCCAGGACCTATATATCAGGCACCAACGATTGTGACAGCAATATGGTAGGCCTTCACAGAAAAAGTTGCCCGTGTGCATGTGGCATGAATGCATCCAAAAGGCAGTTTCACCTATGGAAAATTAAAATGATTCTCACAATATTAGTTTTGATTTGTTCCTTCGCTACCAATGCAAATCACTCAAAAGAACCTAAACCTTATAATGGTAAAAGAGTACATCTTTTTTTTGGCTGCCTTGACTTCTTTGATATGCAGCCCCTAGCTAATAATGAAAAATCACCGTAATGATACGGATACTAAGTGGCATGCATGTAAACCTTGAAACAGGAAAGGTTTATTCCTGGTTGGACCCCAGCACTAGTAATCTCTACTTTTTGCAAACCTGCTGTGGGGCACTTAACATTAGATTTTGATATGGGCAAACCTGTTAACAAGATGACTTGACAGAGCACTAAAAAAAATATCCTCTTTGCCAGATATCTGCCACCTAATATCTGCAATGCTGTGAGTTTCACAAAAATAATGGCAGGCACTTGATAGCTTTACTTTAGTTTTCACTGTTCAAGCACTCATTGGAACATGACAGGAAAGAGTGCTACAAAATAACAAATATTAAATTCTGGTAGTGCATCTACAGTATTCAATGATAAATATTGCAACTATTAGTTCAACAAGATTTCCTAGAGCATGTACTGACTAATCATCCACTCACATGTTTGTATTGTAGATCTAATATTAGAGGACCAAACTAGACCTTTCATACTCACTCATACAAATACGGAGAAGGCTTTTTGATGTTGATACTTGATAACTATTACCTTGCATGCTTCTATTTGTATAGAAGTTATGCCACTTGACTAATTTTTTATTCGCCAGGGAACATAACTTGTTTCCTAGAAGATAAATCTGAAAGAAAGATGGTCCATTTCAGTACTGCAAAATACTAGTTGAAGTGTTTAAAATACGACAAGCATAACTGTATAACTACCGAAAAACTTTACTAAGCAATCAAGATAACCTGATGTGCCTATCCATCCGCTAAAGCAATGGTGGCTATTGTTTAACAATTAACACCAAGGCTCCGTTTGTTCTCTCCCAGTTGGAGGGATATTTTCAGCGCTTGCGAAACAATAAAACTCATTAACACATGATTAATTAACTATTATAAAATTGAAAAATTGATTTATTTGATTTTTTAAAAAACAACTTTTACATAGAAACTTTTTGCTAAAAACACACCATTTAACCGTTTGAAAAGCGTGCTAACGGAAAACGAGGAAGTTGAAGTTTGTAGTTGAGAAAAAGAACTGGGCCTAAGCCAAACAGTTTCAATCAGTTGTAAAACCAAGCGTTTGATGTGGGCAAGGGAACAAGGTATTATTACATATAAGGGTATGATTTCAACTCAGTGTTCATGAAATCAGGCTAAGTATTTATAAATGCTGCACAAAGATTTTAGAAATCTTCATGAAACAGACAGGAGACATACACCATCTCACAGTTGATGAAGCTCACTCTCATCAGTTAGTGATTATGCTTGTTTGTTGTGATTAGTACTAATGGGTAAGAATGTTCACTTCTAACAATCAAATGATCAGCCAAAATTTTTCCATGAACAAAGAAACAGATGTCACTCCTGAAACAAGATAACAATATCCTTGGTATAATGATGCTTTCATAATGTCTATAGGACTTCAAACCGAGTATTCATGTTCTTTTTTAAGAACATATTCATGTCAATATTTGCACATATTGTTATGCATTTCAAACATGTTTATCATATCAGTAATCCTATCCTAGTACTCCCTCCATCCAAAAATATAAGCATTACTAGCTATGAATCTAAACAACCTCGTGACCAGATTTGTAACCAAAAATAGCTATAATTTGGGACGGAGGTAATTATAACCTAGTTTGAAATAAAAACAACAGGTGGGCGAGCGTGGTGTCCAAATGTCTGGGGGGCAGAAGCAGAGAATTGCTATTGCGAGAGCAATCCTGAAGTCACCCAAGATCCTCCTCCTTGATGAAGCCACTAGTGCATTGGACACTGAGTCAGAGGGCGTTGTACAGGAGGCCCTTGACCTAGCATCTATGGGGCGGACTACTATTGTGATTGCACATCGCCTATCCACTATCCGCAATGCTGACATAATTGCTGTCATGCAGTCTGGTGAGGTTAAGGAGCTGGGATCGCATGATGAGCTCATTGCCAAGGAGAATGGCCTCTACTCATCTCTTGTGTGCCTTCAACAGACCAGAGATTCAAATGAGATTGATGAGATTGGTGTAACTGGTAGTACATCCGCTGTAGGGCAGTCCAGCAGCCACAGCATGAGCAGGAGGTTCTCTGCAGCTAGCAGGTCAAGCTCAGTAAGGTCATTGGGTGATGCAAGAGATGCTGACAACACTGAGAAGCCAAAGCTTCCAGTGCCATCCTTCAGAAGGCTACTTATGCTTAATGCACCAGAGTGGAAGCAAGCACTAATGGGGAGTTTTGGCGCAGTTGTGTTTGGAAGCATCCAGCCAGCATTTGCATATGCCATGGGAAGCATGATCTCAGTCTACTTCTTGACAGATCATGCGGAGATCAAGGACAAAACAAGGACCTACGCACTCATCTTCGTAGGTCTAGCAGTGCTCTCATTTTTGATAAATATTGGTCAGCATTACAACTTTGGCGCAATGGGGGAATACCTCACCAAGAGAATCAGGGAGCAGATGCTTGCAAAGATCCTCACCTTCGAAATTGGGTGGTTTGACCGTGACGAGAACTCCAGTGGTGCCATATGCTCACAGCTAGCTAAGGACGCCAACGTTGTAAGTTCATATATCAAAATAAGAATGTAGAATTGTAGATAATTAAAATGGAATTGTGACTGGCCTGACATACTTTTGTTGTTATTGTAGGTGAGGTCTCTCGTGGGTGATCGAATGGCTCTGGTGATCCAGACTATTTCAGCAGTGCTTATTGCATGCACCATGGGTCTGGTCATTGCCTGGCGTTTGGCCCTTGTTATGATAGCAGTGCAGCCTCTGATCATTGTTTGCTTTTATGCTCGCCGTGTCTTACTCAAGAGCATGTCCAAGAAATCAATACATGCACAAGCTGAAAGTAGCAAGCTAGCTGCTGAGGCAGTCTCCAATCTTCGTACAATTACAGCCTTCTCATCCCAAGAGCATATCTTACGCCTTTTTGACCAATCACAAGATGGACCACGCAAGGAAAGCATCCGGCAATCATGGTTTGCAGGGCTTGGCCTCGGGACCGCCATGAGCCTTATGGCATGCTCATGGACCATTGGCTTTTGGCATAGTGGCAGGCTTATGGCTGAGCACCACATTAGTGCTAAGGAGCTCTTCCAAACCTTCATGATTCTAGTAAGCACAGGTCGTGTGATTGCAGATGCAGGAAGCATGACAACAGACCTAGCTAAGGGTGCAGATGCAGTTGCTTCAGTATTTGCTGTTCTTGACCGGGAAACAGAAATTGATCCTGACAACCCTCAGGGATACAAGCCAGAGAAGCTCAAAGGCGAGGTGGACATCAGAGGAGTCGATTTCGCATACCCATCAAGGCCAGATGTTATAATCTTCAAAGGGTTCACATTGAGCATCCAACCAGGCAAGTCAACAGCCCTGGTTGGGCAAAGTGGCTCTGGCAAGTCAACCATCATTGGGCTCATAGAGAGGTTCTACGACCCAATTAGGGGGTCGGTGAAGATAGATGGAAG
Organism: Oryza longistaminata; assembly: GCA_009805545.1. Lineage (NCBI taxonomy): Eukaryota > Viridiplantae > Streptophyta > Magnoliopsida > Poales > Poaceae > Oryza > Oryza longistaminata. The sequence goes on along the minus strand of CM020185.1, from coordinate 10,694,838 downwards.
GGATATCAAAGCATATAATCTTCGAGCGCTGCGGCGGCACATTGGATTGGTCAGCCAAGAGCCAACACTATTTGCAGGTACAATCAGAGAAAACATTGTGTATGGCACAGAAACGGCTAGTGAGGCGGAAATTGAGGATGCAGCAAGATCTGCTAACGCACATGACTTTATTAGCAACCTGAAGGATGGATATGGTACGTGGTGTGGTGAGAGAGGAGTTCAGCTATCAGGAGGACAGAAACAGCGCATTGCAATTGCCCGTGCCATACTGAAGAACCCAGCTATCCTGCTTCTGGATGAGGCTACAAGTGCGCTAGATAGCCAGTCCGAGAAAGTGGTACAAGAGGCACTACATCGAGTGATGATTGACAGAACAAGTGTGGTGGTGGCACACAGGCTCAGCACTATACAAAATTGTGACCTTATCACTGTGCTCGAAAAAGGGACAGTTGTGGAGAAGGGCACACACGCATCCCTCATGGCCAAAGGCCCCTCTGGAACATATTTTAGCTTGGTTAGTATGAAACAAAGAGGCAACCAGCAGGTCCAGCAGTGAGATTTTGCATAACAATACAGCACCCATTTCCAAATTCACACCCGGTTCAATCAGTCATTAGAACTGCAAGCAAGGATGCTCCTTATCATTTAAAATTTTATGAAACTGGGATTTTTTTCTCTCCCGTTGCTCTATCTGTATATAGAGGTGTATGAAGCTTGCAGTTTTCTTTCTTGAATTATCTGCTGAAATTTTACTGTAATGATGAGAAGGTCAAAAAAATATGAGATATGTTGTATATTAGGTTGTGTTTCTTTGTTCTTTTGTTCCATATTTATTGAAAACTACTATAGCTATTGAACACAGTACCACAGAGACTAGTAAGTAGTAACAATGCAACATCATGATCAATGTATCACAGGCAGCAGAAACTATGTTGAAAAAGGTATTATATATTGAAAGAATTATTGCCCTTATGGGCTTTCAGAATATTTTTTAGATAATGGATATCAATCCAGCCTCTACATCCTACGTGGATCCCAAATGGGCTTTTAGAAGATGTAAGGTTAAGTTTTAAGTTCAGAATGATGCTCCTTACAATCAAGGAGTAATAGCATCACAATGCAAAAAGATTGGATCAGAAATAATCAATGTTACCTACAATTGGCTTCTAATTTTCACACAAGTATTGCAAAATGTGAAATTCAACATTCTCTGTTTTCAAATATGTGTTTATTATTTAGACAACTGTTTCCAGTTCACATGTTTTTTTTTAAAAGAACGTAGTGGGCCATGAACAAAATAGAAAACCTCCTTGTTGTAACTTAGATATGCTGTTCAACGGGCAAGGAGAATGTTTTTTTTCTTTTTGGGGGGAAAATGTCCAGTATACCCATGTCCCCATATCAAAACCTGAAACTAAGGAGTACGAATAATCATATGAAATAAAGGGGTTCTAATTTACTAACTAATGCCAATTCTCCAATCTGCCTTAAACCTAATGGCGATAATTTCATATAACAACTACCAACATCTTGCTGTAAAACAACCAGTGGTTACATATGAAACTACGGAGTATGGACAGAAATATTCCTAGAGAATGCTGCAACTAGCTGATTCACGCTAGTGCAGTTTTGAACATACTTTTGGGTGATGATCTGCATATACGATGGTACAAGGCAGACTTATTTTAATAAACATGAACAAAAGAAGGGACACATCGATGGTACAAAGCAGTGTAAACTTATTTTAATAAACATGAACAAAAGAAGGGACATGTGAACTTACTTAATAGGCGGCTGAACTTCAGCAATGCCGGTGGTCCACTGCGTTGAGCTCTCTTCCGAATTCTTCCTAACCTATAAGCAAAAATAGATTGGCACGTACAATGTACAACACGTTAAAACCATTAAAAATCTAGCCTTACAAGAGTACATTGAAGCCAGGGGCGGAGCTACGTTGTATCACTGGGGTCAGATGACACCGACGATATCTGACCAACCAGTATATATGTTCCTTCGTATATTGCAAGCAGTGACCCCATTAGCCGATGCTTGTTGACCCTGGCCCATTGAACTGCAGCAGTTCACAGACTAAACGCTACTAGCAATGCATAATAGTTACAGGCTAGTGTGAGAACTGCTCACCACCATCGCACAGCTTACCCATTAGCATGTTTGAACACTTAACAGTATTAGCTATTTTTAGCTATGTAGTGTGTTTATACATGAAATTAGGCTAGCTAGTAATTCTACTCAAGTAGTAGTACAAATTAGTCCTTTTTAAGTTAATAAACAACTTTAAGAACGTTTTTGCCAAAATAATAAGGCGTAGTTCGTCAATTTTTTTAGCGTTTATAGTCTAAATAACTAATTAAAGTGATTTAGCACTTTATGTTTAGTCTAAAACAATGATATCCCACCGAAATTACCTCAATCCACCATTAATTTAGTTCCAAAAACTTTTGGATCTAAAAATATGTAGCTTAAAAAATTGAACCTAGAATTAAAGCCCTATCAAATATGGCAGTAGCTTAGGCTAGCTAATGTGACCCCGGTGCCTCAAAATCCTGGCTCCGCCCCTGATTGAAGCTCTACTCGGCTACAAACCTTGAGGTGGTCCGCCACTGCCACAGTGTAGAGCTCATCGACCTGGTGTTTTTCCTCCTTGTCTTTCACATCGATCTCATTGCCCCCTCTTCGTCAACAACTCGTTCCTTCAAAGATCAAACCCACGCATGCGCGCACGCTCGATTCAATTCCAGCATCAAGATGAATTTTGGGATCCTCAATGGTGGCCGCTTCCTGGATAACGAGATCGTCCTTCTCAGCATCCCTGGCGGCTGCTAACCCTCCACTTCCTCTCCCGGAGCTTTCTGCATATACCCTGCGAGGGAGAGGGAGGCATGAGCGAGAGGTCACTACCAAAAACCAAGCGAGAGGCGCGCGAGGGGGAGGTACCAGCAGGCGTCCTTGGACTGGTTTCCGGCGAGGCTTGCACATGGGCGAGGCACGCCCTCCCAACCCCCACAAATTCGAAACTAATTCTCCGCCGCCGCCGCCGCCGACTGCGAGCAGGATGGTCCGAGCCGTGGTGGAGAGACCCCCCTCCCCAGACACGCGGCGGCGGAGCGCGGTTGGCAGAGTGGCGCACGGCGCGAGGGAGATGGGGGCTTGGTCGGAATCCCCGCGAACGCGTCCCGCCGCCGCCGCCTCTCGCGGCGACACGAGGGCGACGCGGCGAGGTGATCGAGTGGTTGGGGAATGAGAACAACAACATATGCCTCCGCGTGCCGTTTACGTATACCTGGTTTTACGCTTTCTGCCAGTGTCAGATCTGGTATATTGGGCTGTTCAGACTCCAAAAAGAATCTCACCACAAGATTTACTGCTTGAATAAAACTTTATGTGCAATTATAGTATCAATATTTATAATAACTTATATAAATATGTACAAACCACAAATGTGTATATATTTATATATAAGATTTATATACACACACTTATGCTCTATACATATCAATACAAAGTTTTATACACATAACCTTTTTATATATAGCTATAAAAAAATTTATATGTTTATTTTTTTAACTGGGTTAATATAAGTTTACATTACACGAATATGCATAAAATTTGTAAAAAAAAAGTGTATAAAGTTTTCGCGTATACACTACGTATAAAATTTATATACACGAATATGTCTAAGTAGACTTTTTTCTTTTCTAAATTTGTTTTTAATTAGTTTGTTTAAAACTATACGGAAGAGCCGGAGAGGGTTAACTATTTTTGTATATCTTCCAATTAAAGCATAGCCGTGAGCATAAGGGTAACGTAGGGACGGACGGGGAGGCACCGACCACATGGTCATGCACGAGAGGATGGAAAGGAGCGGAGTTTCGGCTTACCACTTATCGACGTTAGGACCTGCACTGAACATAAGCAATAGAGGGTCAGGACCTGCATATATTGCATATGATTGGGGTGAATATGCATGGGTCTGGCCTAATATATGATTCATGGATATTTCCCACATTATATATTCATCCAAACCAGCTAATTACCACTCCACCTAAGACATAGTTTTGCCTATACGAGCAGGTGGTGAAGAACTTCAGCTCGATGGTGGTGCCGGAGGCAGGTACAGCCACCGGCCTGCGTCTCGTACAGCTAGCAGAGAGGGAAAACTATCTCACGTCGTGGCCGCTCTTAGAGCATATAAGTTCATCTTTTAAATTTGTTTTAAAATAAGTTTATTAATTTGTAAAGTAATCCTTAGATCGAAGTTTGTGAAATAGGGAAAATTGTATCGAGAGTAGATAAAATAGAAAATAGTTGTATTGAGATTTGATAAAGTAAGGATATTATAGTTTTTAAAATTGTGTATTAGTATGTATGAGATAAATGAAAAATAAATTTATTTTAGGACAGAGCTAGTGCACAAAAGTTAATTTGCAATTCAGAAAAAAATTCGCTTAAAATTATTACACGTCTAAAAAATGATAGAGAATCGCAATTATATTTAGGCAAGAATTAACGTAATTGTCCCAAGTACAACAACAGAACGGAATGGCCACATTATATTGTACATGCCTCTATCAATATTGCTGCTACGTACAACTGCCCAATTTCAAATCAAAGCATTAAAAAGGCCTTAGTTAATCTACGGTACTATAAACAATACCATCAAATAATTAAAGATAGGAGACTATAGTATTCCAGAAAAGTAGAGGCAAAGGGTGAAGATGATGCATGGATAAAAATAGTACTAACCCTGAAAATATAAACATTGATAAACCGGCTCTCATTAATATTGTCATCCAAAATATAGCCACCTCCACTATTTTATCGTGTTTAATTGATCATTAATTAGTTATACACCGTCAACATTCCAGCAATTTGCACATGCATGTAATCTGCTGCAGAAAAAAAAAACGTGTTAATGAACTATTCCCATTGTCCCAAATTATAAGGCATATTTTTTTCTACACAGGTTTCAATGATATACTTTAATTATTAATTTATTTCATATTATGTCATCAACAACTATAATATTAGTATCACTTGAAAGTATTTTAAAATACGAATCTAACTATATAACATACATAATATATAATACTAACATAGATATTATTAGTGTAATTATTAGTCAAAAGTTACCGCGTTTGATTTTTGAAGGTGTGACATGTAGGAATCAAGATAACCTGGTGTGCCCGGCCTAGGAGGGGCGGGTTGTTACAACATGTGAGTGTGCATCCCAAGATTATTTGGATATGAATGATACTTCATACTTCTACTACGATACCACCTAATCAGGAATTGGAATCAATAAAAAGATCGTGGAAACATGGATTTCGCCTGACCTAATATTGTGACATGTTGCTTAAGGACAAACTACTAAACAAGTAATAACTTGTGGTACTGGTGGTGCAATCATCGGCTCCGCTGCTTCAGCATATATAGTTCCTCTCCACCAGACCAATTCCCCAGCAGACCTGCTAGTTACTGGCTATTATTTATGTAAAAGGTTTTGACCAACAATTACCACCCTATTAGAATATCATTATGTGATACAAAAGCATAATCATAATTAAGTAAGTACCTTTGAATATGAATCTAATAAGTTCTATTTTCTGTCAAAAAAAATTATATCCAACTCCGTAATAGAGTTACTGTTGGTCACTTTTTTTCTAATGAAACGAACCATATATGGCTTATATTTTGAAATGTAGGGAGTAGTTTTTATATGTTCCTTTGCTGCCAATGCAAACTAATACTTGAAAGAACCTAACCTTATGATGGGAAAAGATTATATCTTTTTTTTTTTTGCTACTTGCTGTTCCAACATAGGACTTATGTGACATGCGGCCCCCGACCTGATAATAGAAATAGCTCCAATGATACAGATCCTAAGTGGCATGCATGTAAACCTTGAAACATTGGTTTGACCCCACCACTAGTAATATCTACTTTGTGCAAACCTGCTGTGGGGCACTGAGCATGTGGCCAAACCTGTTAACAAGATGACCTGAATAATATCCACTGTCAGATATCTAACAACTAATATCTGCATTGTTGTGAGTTTGACAATAACAACTTCAGGAACTTTGTAGCTGAGAACTTTCGTTTTAATTGTTCAAGAACTCATAGGAACAAGACGGGAAAGAGTTCTACAAAATGACAGTATCCAGTGGTAAATACTCCGTATTGTGCAACTATTACTTCACCAAGCTTTTCCAGAGCATGTACGTTCACATGTGTACTGTCGTAGGTCTAATATTAAATTGAAGGACACATATAGATGGTTTATATTAACTCGTACAAATAAAGAACAGGCCCTTTGGTGCTGATAAAAATTACCTTGTATGTTTCTACTTGTATAGATGTTTTGTCACCTGACTTCTTTTTTATTCGACAGGAAGCATAATTTGTTTCCTAGAAGATAAATCTGAAAGAATATGGTCCATATCAATAATGCAGAATACCAGTTGAAGTGTTTAAAATACTGTAATTATAAATATATAACTACTGAAGAAATGAACTAAGGAATCAAGATAACCTGATGTGCACATCCCCCCTAAAGAGTGGTTACTAGTATTTGTTTACTACTGATTCTCAAGTGTTTTCAATCAGTTGTAAAGCAGGGTTTTGACGTGGGTAAAGGAACAAGGTATTATTACAAGTAAGAGTATGATCTGGAATTCTGGATTATATCTGTAGGAGGATAATAGCAATCTGCTGTCTTGTAACTCAATAATCTAGGGAAGTATTTAATGTTGCACAAAGATTTTAGAGATCTTTATGAAACAACAAGGAGACATGGCAAGCCAACATTATCTCACAGTTTAAGAAGTGTGATCTTATCAATTGTCCATGATTATGTTTGTTTGTGGTTAGCAATAAAGGGTAGAATGCTCACTTCTAACAATCAAATGAGCTGAAACAAGATAATAATATACTTACCATAATGACGCTTTCATATTGTCTATACAACCCATCAATTTAGTGTTCATGTCAATATTTTGCACATATCGTTAAGAATTTCAAGAATGTTTAGCTTATAAGCATTCCAACCCTAGTGATAACCTAGTTTGAAATAAAACAACAGGTGGGAGAGCGCGGTGTCCAAATGTCTGGAGGGCAGAAGCAGAGAATTGCTATTGCCAGAGCAATCCTGAAGTCACCCAAGATCCTACTCCTTGATGAAGCCACTAGTGCATTGGACACTGAGTCAGAGCGCATTGTACAGGAGGCCCTAGACATGGCATCTATGGGCCGGACTACTATCGTAATTGCACATCGTCTATCCACTATCCGCAATGCTGACATAATTGTTGTCATGCAGTCTGGTGAGGTTATGGAGCTGGGACCCCATGATGAGCTCATTGCTAATGAGAATGGCCTCTATTCATCTCTTGTGCGCCTTCAACAGACCAGAGATTCAAATGAGATTGATCAAATTTGTGTAACAGGTAGTACATCTGCTGTAGAGCAGTCCAATAGCCACATCATGACCAGGAGGTTCTCTACAGTTAGCAGGTCAAGCTCCGCAAGGTCATTGGGTGATGCAAGAGATGCTGACAACACTAAGAAGCAAAAGCTTCCAGTGCCATCCTTCAGAAGGCTACTTATGCTTAATGCACCAGAATGGAAGCAATCACTAATGGGGGGTTTTAGTGCAATTTTGTTTGGAGGCATCCAACCTACGTATTCATACACCTTGGGAAGCATGATCTCAGCCTACTTCTTGACAGATCATGCAGAAATCAAGGACAAAACAAGGACCAACGCACTCATCTTCCTAGGCCTTGCAGTGCTGTCATTTTTTCTAAATATTGGGCAGCATTATAACTTTGGTGCAATGGGGGAATACCTCACCAAGAGAATCAAAGAACAGATGCTCGCAAAGATCCTCACCTTCGAAATTGGGTGGTTTGACCGTGACGAGAACTCCAGTGGCGCCTTATGCTCACAGCTAGCTAAGGACGCCAACATAGTAAGTGCATATATAAAAATATGTATGTATATGATTAAAACATAATAGTAAGTGACCTGCTATCCTATTATTGTAGGTGAGGTCTCTCGTGGGTGACCAAATGGCTCTTATGATCGAAACAATTTCAACAATACTTATTGGATACACCATGGGACTGATCATTGCCTGGCGTTTGGCCCTTTTCATGATAGTGATGCAGCCTCCCATCATTGTTTGCTTTTATGTTCGTCGTGTCTTATTTAAGAGCATGTCTGAGAAATCAAAACATGCACAAGCTGAAAGTAGCAAGCTAGCTGCTGAGGCAGTCTCCAATCTCCAAACGGTTACCGCTTTCTCATCCCAAGAGCGCATCTTACGCCTCTTTAACCAAGCACAAGATGGAGCACGCAAGGAAAGCATCCGTCAATCATGGTTTGCAGGGCTCGGCCTTGGCACCCCCATGAGCCTCATGATATGCACATGGGCCCTTGAACTTTGGTATTGTGGCAGGCTTGTGGCTGACCACCAAATTACTAACACGGAGCTCTTCCAAACCTTTTATATTCTAATAAATACATGTCGTGTAACTGAAGAGGCAGGAAGCATGACAACAGACCTAGCCAAGGGTGCAGATGCAGTCACTTCAGTATTTTCTATTCTTGATCAGGAAACAGAAATCGATCCTAACAACCCTCATGGATACAAGCCAGAGAAGCTCAAAGGCGAGGTGGACATCAGAGGAGTCGATTTCGCATACCCATCAAGGCCAGATGTAATAATTTTCAAAGGATTCACATTGAGCATCCAACCAGGCAAGTCAACTGCCATAGTTGGGAAAAGTGGCTCCGGCAAATCAACTATCATCGGGCTCATAGAGAGGTTCTACGACCCAATTAGGGGGTCGGTGAAGATTGATGGAAGGGATATCAAAGCATATAATCTTAGATATCTACGGCGGCATATTGGACTGGTCAGCCAAGAGCCAACACTATTCGCTGGTACAATCAGAGAGGATATTGTGTATGGCATAGACATAGCTAGCGAGGTGGAAATTGAGGATGCAGCAAGGTCTGCTAATGCACATGACTTCATCAGCAACCTAAAGGATGGATATGACACGTTGTGTGGTGAGAGAGGAGTTCAGCTGTCAGGAGGGCAGAAACAACGCATTGGAATTGCCCGTGCCATCCTGAAGAACCCAGCTATCTTGCTACGGGATGAAGCTACAAGTGCACTGGACAGCCAGTCCGAGAAGGTGGTACAAGAGGCACTGGACAGAGTGATGGTTGGCAGAACAAGTGTGGTGGTGGCACATAGGCTTAGCATTATACAAAAGTGTGACCTTATCACTGTGCTTGAAAAAGGAACAATTGTAGAGAAGGGCACACACACATCCCTCATGGCGAAGGGCTTCTGTGGAACATATTTTAGCTTGGTTAGTTTGCAACAAGCAGGCAACCAGCAAGTCCAGCTCTGAGGTTTTGCATGGCAAGACAGCACCCATTTCCAAACAACATACTGGTTCAAATGAGTTGTTTTCTATGACAATGGGTTGTTTTTCCTCACATTGCTCTATCAGTATATAGAAATGTATGAAGCTTGTAGTTTCTTTTCTTGCATTATCTGTTGGGACTATACTGTAATGATGATATTAGGTTGCATTTCTTTCTTCTTTTGTGCTATATATATTGGAAACCTCCATAGCTATTGAACACAGCACACGCAGACTAGTACAAATGTAACACCATGATGACATGATCAGTGGCAGAAATGATGTTCATAACGGTATTATATATTGACAGAATTATAGCCCATATGGACTTTAAGAAGATGTAAGGTTCGGTAGAAATTCAGAATGATGCTCCTCCTTATAGTCGAGGAGTAATAGAATCACAAAGCAAAAACATTAGGGCAGGAATAATCAATTTTACCTAGTATCGGCTTGTAATTCAAAATTCTTGGCTTTCAGATATGTGTTTATTAATTTATTTATTCAACTGCTTCCAGTTAGCACTTCTTTTTTTTTCTAAGAACCTAATGAGCCATGAACAATGCAGAAAACTTCCTTCTGTAACTTTTGATGTGTGGTTCAACAAGTAGGGACACGGTTTTTTTTTTTCAGGAATAGCCAATACCCCAACACTTTTTTTTTTGTCTCATATCAACACTCGCAACTAAGGAGTATGAAATACTCGTATGAACTAAAGGGAATTTCTAAGTTACTAGTACTAAATAATGCCACTTCTCCGATCCACCATAGACTAATGGCGAGAATTTCATACAACAACAACCAACATCTTGCAGCAAAACAAATTAGTGGAATTCCGTAACGAGATGATTCAGGCCAGTACGGTGTAGTTTCGAGTTTATCACCTGGTGGGGGCGCCGCGGCGGAGGGGAGGAGTAGCCATCGTCGCTCGTCGGATCCCTAGAGGTGAGGTCCCAGACACACGACGAGTTCACCGGGCGCCGCGGCGGCGGAGCCAGGCGGAGAGGAGTGGCGCACGACACGATCTAGGAGATGGGGGGTTGGGCGCGCCGCGCAGCGCCGCCGCCGCCGTCCCGCTCGACCGGCGAAAATCTAATGGGCACAGTAAAATGCAAAAAAGCAACTAAAAAACACCATAATGGACACTAAATTACCATATCTTCAAGAAAAATACCAAATCTAATATAAATTTCAAAACTTACATGCAGAGATTTAAAAATTACACCGTAAGTTTCATAAATTACACTGTAATTTACAAGAAAACACACTGTAAATTTGAGTGAGAAAATCGAGTGAGAGATAAGAAGAAATCTTTCGAGTGAGATATAGCAAAATCGTTTCTTTTTTCCTTCCGGAAAAGGGTACTCCTATATGCTTAGAGAAAAAATACATCTCAAAATTTGTTGCAGTAATCTACTACTAGTAGGTACAATGGCTGAAAGTAAGCTTGCTCGAACACTCGAACAGTCGAACAGTACTCCTGATATTCGCAACTAGCATATATACTACTAAAATACAACCCCTCTATTTATTAATAAATAATATCGTTGACTTTTGGACATATATTTGATCATTCGTTTTATTTAGAAATTTTACATAAATGTATAAGATATAAATCATTCTTGAAGTATTTTTAGTGATAAAACAACTCGCAATAAAATAAATATTAGTTATGTAATCTTTTAAAATAAGATGAATGGTCCTAATTAAAATAGCGAAGCGAACGTAGCTCAATGGGTTGGTTTTCCGGTAGAACCAACCCACCCGAATCTAGTCCTATATCTGACACTTGTGGTAGTATTTACGATTCACTTGTCGATAATGAGGTTAAACGCCCGTGTTTGTATCGTGTTTCTCAAACAGAAAGTAAGTGAAATATTCTGCTATTTAGCCAGCATGGCAAGTAACAAGTTCAAGTTCTCATTAACAACATATCCTCTGCCCATACAGTTTTGATCCAACGATGGCGACGCCATCTTTGGTTTGCTCTCACAACGAGTCTGTAGTGTACACGTAAAGTTTGTTATGGCTTTTGTCTGGCACGGCCCAGGTGAATGATCATTAGCAGAGCTTGAAAAGAGGAGAGCCATTCACCAACTGATCACTCAACGCCGCCCCGGTGTTTCTTCTGCAAAAGGAGGAGAGACGTTCACGCTCTCTCCCCTCCACCATTGTGTCTCGCTATCGACCTTCTCTAGTACGCTCAAGCTACACGTCTTTTCATCAGCCTAGTGACATACAATCGCCATACTGATTAATGAAACGTTGTGCGTCACATGAAATTGAGAGGGTGTGTTCTCAACTAAGCTCTTCTAACTTTTAGTTTTTTTAAACGGTTAAATGGTATGTTTATTCTCAACAGTTAAACGGTGTGTTTTCTTTATAAAAGTTGTTTTCATAAAGTCATAGCTTCTATTTAATTAATCATATGTTAATCTGATGTTCATTTTTCCATGCTAGGAGAAGTGTTCCCAACCCAAAACAAATACATGGTGAGAATTTCAATGTTTAGGGTGGCAAATACTAATTCCGTTTCAAAATACTCCTATAGCTGTAAGCATATACATCTTCATGTTTTCTAAACTTTTGAAAAAGCATAGACATGCTTAGAGCAGGTATAATAGCAGGCTATAAACCAGTTATAAACATATTTTAAATAGATAAAAAAAAGAGATAGAAAAGCAGCGGGCTACAGATCTATAGCCAGCTGCAGCACGGACTGTAAGACGTAATGTATGTATGACAGGCGGGACCAGATACTAATTGTATAGTAAGCAACTATTTTATGAATTAGCTATTACATTAGCTATAGATGATTTGGAGCTAGTAGTGGGCTATACTATTAAATTTGCTCTTATATTCTAGAATATAAAGATAATAATTAATTGGGCACAGAGTTCCCAAGACTCGTGTTGTCACCTGTCAGAAGGTGAGATACTCTGGTTAATTTTGAGGTTTTCATCGTAGTTTAAACTTTTTAGAAAATTCAAAAAAATTCTATTGATAAACACTCAATTTAATAAAGACTTTATCCCAGAAACACCACTGTTGTTAGGGTTTTAGCTGTTCAGGTTCGTAATATAGAATATTTCACATCCGTATTAAGTTGTACTATTCACTGACGTGTTGGCCCTATAGCATCTTGGACCCACATGTCAGTGAAGGGGATCCCAATTGTTATATTAGGGCGGAGGGAGTCATAAGAGCAGGTACAATCGCAGGTTATAAGACAGCTATAAACATATTTTAAGGAGATAAATAAGGAGAGAGAAGAGCAGCGTGCTGTAAATTTGTAGCTAGTAGATGAATTAGAGCTAGTAGTTGGTTATAACACGCGCGAAGATACCGCGCATCACATCACCGATCGCCATCATGAGGCTTCGCCATGATTTTGGTGTAACCCCCGCGCCCCCGCCCCCGTGCTCCGTAGTGGAGTAACATGCTCGGAGACGGACACACGATGGGATCGCCCGCCGCCCTCCGGGCCCCCGTATCATCTGCCATCCGCGCCCGCCACATTCACCCGCGCGCGGTCGTCGCTGCACGCCCGGCCCCAACAAACAACCGAAGCAAAGCGCCACAAGCAGCATGGTTTTCCATGTATCTATCCATCCACCGATCGATCGATGAATCCATCCACACGCATGTGTCGTCGTTCGTCGACGAGGCGGATCACGTATGAGCTCGGGGGCTTTTATTCCCTCCGATCCACGGCTGATCGGTTGGTGGGGTTGCCTGCCTGCTGGTCGTCGCATCGGCTGGTGGTGGTTGGCCGCCCGGTCGGTCTAACCCAACCCAACCCAACCCACGTCTCGGGTCAGAGATGTAGATGCACTGGTGCTCTTTTTTTTTTCCTTCTTCTTTATTATTATTATTTTTTTGAAACCGAGCTTTTTTTTTAACGATGGATGGAAAGGCGGTGGGCATGATTAAGGGGCAAAAACCGAGCAACAGAGCAAGCAAAAAAGAGATGAAAAGAAAAGAAGCAGGGTAAAGAAGACAATGGGGGTAAAGTAGTAAAGAGGGGACATGATTAAAAGTACTAAAACGTTGTGGTAGTAACATGAATAGTTGCCCCTCGGGGATGGTTATGTTCATAAACCTATGTGAGATTAATAGAGGTAGTTAAAGCGGGAACGTATTATATACGCACAAACTTTCCGTGCACACTTCATACAGACCAACTAGTAAATGTCATAAAAAAATTATATAATTTTTTTTACAATTACACAGTACAACGCAGACACTCTCACACTCACAACACACGCACACATGGCGCTGTCGGTGTGTGGGTGGTGGTTTATTTTTTCTTTTTCCTGGTTACGACCCTCCAGGGTTGCAATCTTGTAATTTTTTCCTGTTCTATTAATAGAACTTCGCACCGTCTCGTGCGAGTCGTTCAAAAAAAAATTCTTTTTGTACTATGCATCGAGTGCTTTCGCTTATAAATTGCATATATCATGTTACATGTGAAGTGATGCATGATTGTATGCTCGAGAAAGGCGAACATTGTATTATTGCTGCAACGACCGATGCATAGCATTTCAGATTTGGAAGTGGGAGGCATTGGGAAAACTAACACTCTTACACCCCAAAATGTTTTGGAGACGGTTCAAGGGGATCTTTGATGGAACAATAGAGACAGTAGAGATCTCATATCCGAAAGAAAGCCATGTCATCTTAGACCAAGTGAAACATGTAACTTATGGAATGTGTCGTCGAATTTGGCACACCTGTCACACGTGCGGTTAGGACGGCAACAACAAATTGTTGTGGAGGCGAATGGCCACATTTCAGCAGCTACCTGTCATGCTGTGGTGCTGAACAGAGCTTGGTAGCAAGTAGCTGCACATTTCATTTGCTCAAACTCCTAGCATGTATCTTAGAGAGAAACAAAGGAACCATATATGCTGCTTCCTTCATCTTTTAATATATGACGCTGTTAACTTTTTAAGATATGTTTGACCATTCGTTTTATTCAGAAAAGTTATGTAATTATTATTTATTTTATTGTGACTTGATTTATCGTCAAATGTTATTTAAGCATGACTTGAAATTGTCTATATTTGCACAAAAATTTTAAATAAGACGAATAGTGTCAAACGTTCATTAAAAAAAATCAACGGCGTCATACGTTAAAAAACGGAGCTAGTATATTCCGATGTACATTATGCTGGAATTGTTTACTTACAACAAGTAGCACATGTTATTTGCTAATAATATATCACAGAAATTAGTGTACAGATACTTTGCTAATTAGGATGAACTTTAGGTTAGATATAGTTCATGGCACTCCTATGTAATAGTAATATATTTTAGTATGCGAAAGAACACTACTATATGTGCATTGGTATACCATGAACTAGCTGAGAGCCATTAATTTCCTTTTTCTTACAACTGAACACAACATGTTATTACTCTTCCCTTTGAGTGACAGGCAGAGCACAGCACTATAAAAGAGCCACAAGCTAAGTAAGTAAACTTTATATAAATGTGGAAAAACAACTTAATTTGTTGCAGACCTTGCAATTTGGAGTTCTCTTTCTTTTTCCAAATATGAGATACACCACTTTGCAGAACATGTTTCTCTTTTTTTTTTTTTTATCTTTGCAGCATGCAAGCAGTACAACACTACAATTCCTGTCCTGTTTTTAGTCGAGTAAGCTTTTTCTTTAATGCACAATGCCTAGCCAATAAAACGAAAGATAAGAGGGCATGTGTGAAGTGATACCGGAGAAATTCAAAGAGAATGGTGATGCTAGCTTATCATAGCAGCTCCTATTGTAGCTTAATTTGTTGGACAAAGATACATTACAAATGGAAGGCATTGGGAAAATCAAGCTAATAGAATTAATGATCAACAAGCTGCAAACTAGAGTGAGCCATTGGAAGCAAACATGAGCTCGACACCACCAAGTAACGAGCTTCTGGTAGGCTCGAGCTTGGCTCTGTCAAAGCTGGATTATAGCACAATCGCAGCAGAAAGAAAGAAAAGGTTGTATTTCTCACTAACAGTGCTGACAAGAAGCTGTTCAAGCTTTGAAAAATAAAGCTTGCAAAGTGGCGAGTTTGCACTGGGAAGCTCGCATTTGTCAACCATTTTACAAGGCCATCCTGCTAGCGTGCGAGAGCTGGTTTAAGTGCCATCAATCCATAAGTTCTTTATATATAAATTGTCGTGTATTATGTAATTTTGATGTCTAAAGAAAAGATCGTAGACGTTTATGAAATTACCATTTTTTATTTCGTAAGGACACACAATTGCTTTGGCCCAACTTATATGAACCCTATTCACCTGTTACACATAGTGACGAAAACGTATCCGAAACAAATGGAAACTAGCTAGTGTGCGTAGTGCCTGGCGCTTCTTTTGTATTTACGATGGTCTCCCACCACTCATGTACTGTTGAGGTTGGTTGCCAGTAAACAGAGCTTAGGTGGTCGCAGGCCGTCTAACGTGCGATTTCATTCTAGATTCTCTTTGTGTATCTGCATTCTGCCAATAGGTATAGAGCCGTCTCTTGCACCAGTCAAAAATTGGGCGCTTAATTTTCTAGACATGAACACAGTAGAAATGGAAGGCATTGGGACAATCCCTACAATCTAATTGAATCGACGAAGAGCTGTGAACTCTTTCAAGGCCGCATTGGCCCCAAATACGAGCTCTTCATCAGCTAATTAAACCAGGGCCACGATCCGATCCGGCCTGCAGCCATGGGCAGATCCGGATTCTGGTTGTCCCGTTGCCCAGATCTCACACACTTGTATCTTTAATTTCTGTTTGGTCTGCCGCGGAAGGCGAAATGGCTAGTGAACACGACTCGATTAACTTTTTTCTTTAGCACATAAGTAAAACGACTTGATTAATCGCGTACGGTTTCTCCATATAGTTCTTCCTGATTAGCGTTCTCTCTTTTGTTTGTATGTATTCCACGAAGGCCCCATCGAGCAGGCATGCTATGTGGTCTACCCCAAGCCCATTTAGACGTTTTATTTTATTTTTGTTTTAATATTCATTTGCATAAAATTTTGATGTCTTAATATTTCTATGTAAATTTCTATCTACAAAGTTTATATGTATAAACTTTGAATATATAATGTTTCGATGTTGTTATGTATAGTGTCGAAAGAAATGAATTTTTAATGGATGGAAAAATAAAAGTGGGTTATGCAGACAATTTTTTTCTTAGCCACAAAGTACGGCTAATCAGGGAAAAGAGAGATGTGAGTTGAGAAAATGCTTGAGAAATATAAATGGGCTAATACGTGGGCCATCCAGTTCACAAATTTTTTTCTTTGTTTGTACTTCTTACATCATTTCTCTCTGTTTTTCTTTGCACAAAACCTATATTACTACAAATATGCAAAAAAAAAAATGCAGCCATTATGTTACCAAGAGACTATTTTGTAGTAAACTGACGACCAAAGAAGGACTAAGCTTGAAGTGGTGGAGCCCTCAGTTCCCCTATCTGGTGCGCCACTATCAATTTATATATGCTAATAACTGATGACCAAAGGTGAGCATATATAAACTGATCTCCATGGAAGAGAATGGCATTGTGATGTTATTGCAAGGGAAGCGTTGAACCCGTCAGAATTTCATGCTCTTTGAACAAATATATATACGGAAACTATAGAAATGGAATGCATTGGGAAAAGCGATACTACGAAATGTACAAGAATTGGTACAGCAGTGTATCTCTCATAAATTCTAGCATTGTTGAGAGCTAGAGCCTCTTGACGATTTAGTGTCATTTGACTAAATAGAAGAGGGGAAAGCCATCAATCATTGAAGAAATAGGAGAATTTTTATAAGTCGGTCACCGAAATGAGTAGCTGGCTGCGTTGGTGGTGCATAGGTGGTGGCGTCCTCCAGTTGTGTACTTGTGAAGGCGGCAGCGATGGCCCGGGTGGATCGAGCGGCACCGGCGGCCCTTGTGGATCCAATGGGCAACAACGACAATGACAACGTCGATGGCGATGGGCTGGGTGGTTTGAGCAGCAACTGCGGCTCTTGTGGAACCAGCAGGCAACGACACGACGACCCACTTGCAAAAATCCGATTTTTGCATATACCTGGATGCAGGTCAGCGAAAATCGATTTTAGCTGCATAGAAAAATGGATTATGTAGTGGTGTGATTAGACACCCGATGAGCCCCAACAGGGCCAGCCAGAACATTCTAATTACATTGAACATTTACTGCGAGAACAAGTACGTTACTAGCAAGATTATATTTTTAATTTCTATAGAAACATCGATATCCTAGAGCATGTTTGCCTGTGGTCGAGCTTGGGGGTCGCAGGAATAGGGATGGATGCCCTCATTCAAAATTAAAATTCGTAAATTATTTATTGTTGATAGTATAATTATTCTACTCTAAAATTTGATGAGTTGATAATAATTTCAGATTTTTCATCTTGGCTTCAAACTTTTCTTATCATGCCAGCTTGATTATCTAGCTGTTGGTCCGTAGGAGTCCTGTCTGATTCAATGTTCTTTCTTTAGGATTCACCTTTTTGGCACAGTTCTTCTATTTCTTTTCTTTTTCAGAAAGTACAACCACAAATCATTACTAGTTATCTACCATGCACAAAAAACATATATCCAAATTAAGTGATATAATTCTTTTTGTACTATGCATCGAGTGCTTTCGCTTATAAATGTTGCATATATCATGTTACATGTGAAGTGATGCATGCTCCTTCTGTTAGCTGCTTGTAGGGTAGTCTCTCGTTACTTGGTGGTGTCGAGCTCGTGTTTGCCTCCGAGGGCTCACTCTAGTTTGTAGCTTGTTCCTCGAAAAAAAAGAAGTTTGTAGCTTGTTGATCATTCTATTAGCTAGTATACACCTTTAGACTTGGAAGGCACCGGGAACACGATCGACTAGCACTATTGAGTACAGGTAAGGGGGCTTTCAAAGCCCATCTCCTTCTGCCCGCCATCCTCACCCTCGCCCTTGGGCCGGTTCATCAAGTTAGCTGGGAGGTACATACACCATATTCACTGATGCAGCATATTTGATTACAATTATTACTCTTGTTTGATTCAAAATGTACTGTTCTTCCTTGCGATTCAACTATTTCGCGCAACAATATTTAATTTCTCTTAGTTTTTTTTTCCATCTTCAGTTAAGACGAGGAAGAGCAGAGATTATGGCATCCAGTGATCTCCGTGACTCCGTGTGCTTTGTTAAAATGGAGACCATCAGCGGATACGTGACGATGTCATTTTAGTGCTACTACCAGGTACCTTACTACTCCCTCCGTTTCAAAATGTTTAACACCGTTGACTTTTTAGCACATGTTTGACCGTTCGTCTTATTAAAAAAATTTATGAAATATGTAAAACTATATGCGTATATAAAAGTATATTTAATAATGAATCAAATGATATGAAAAGAACAAATAATTACTTAAATTTTTTGAGTAAGACAAATGGTCAAACACGTACTAAAAAGTAAACGGTGTCAAACATTTTGAAACGGAGGGAGTACAATTCCGGCCAGTAAAGATGCATTTTGGTGCTACTACCTACCGATGAATGAAACCATTCAAATTAAGATGTAGTGGTGCTCTTGAGACATCGGCACAAAACTAAAAGGAAGGTGTCAGAAAAAACGAAATGTAAATTATCTGTGGAAGCTGTACGATCACGCACTGAGTTTTTGAGAACCTGTGTTCTGTATGCCATGGAAATAGAAGAAAGGAAGGACATGGTAGAAAACTATTATTAACTAGATAAATACATCATCGTGTTGCTACGGGAAATTAAGTTGTATAATATGTACAAATAATGTGCAATATATATATTTTTTAAAACCAAAAACAATATGACTTCCTATGTTTTACATAATTTGCACATGGTTGTAAATATAGTGCAAAGATAACATATTTTATGTGACCGATACTTGTGAATTTTGAGCTAAAAAACAATTGAAATTGCACAGTTTTATGAGAGAAGAAAGAGACAAGTTGTGCCATATCTCTATTATCCGAAGGGTGAAAATAATTGTGGTGATGTGACTTCGCGAGAGAATAAAATAATATTTTCTACACTTAGTGAGGATGTATAGGATATCTGCTAAGAATGAACTTTAGTTTAGATCCAGTTCATGTCACTGCCTACAAAGTAATATTTCAGTATGGCCATGAACACAATGCTGCATTGGTCTACCGTGAGTTTGCTTGTCGGCGTTATTTTTTTTATTTTCCAAGTATTGAACACAGCACCATCATCAAGTATACTTATATCTTGTTCGGCGTAGTTCCAACTCCGGGTTTTTTTTCCTGAGCTACCTAGCTGCCACGTCCCTACGCAGCTGCCACTCTGATTTGTTTCACAAGCAGCAGCACACAAGAATCTCACCGGCCGGTGGATCATCAATCTGTATCCGAATTAGTTCTGCACGGTGCACTACACTGTTATACTTCTAGTATTATTTATTTCGTACTAAAATACAGCAACATAATACCAAATAAAACATATCGTATATTCGTATTACTAGGATTTTTCTTATTCCAATACTAGATTATTATATTTTGAAAGAGAGGATATACCATATTACTGCTAGGTATACTAGTAGTAGATGATCATATGAGCAAGGCAAGCAGCAAGCAGGAGGCCTGCAAGGCCCAGCCGACGCCTAGCCCGTCTGCGGGTGGTGCTGGGCCGGTGCCGCGAAAAATTGCGGGCCGGGGCATATAGGGACGTAAAAAGGCTTAGCTGGTGGTCGTGGAGGCTGCAGCGTCTGGCCACAGCCAGCATGTCTCACTTCAATTCGCCACATTGGTGAAGGCAAGTCTAGAATAGTTTGGCTTTGAGCCATAAGCTTTATCTCCAAAATCGTATTTAAATTCTTTTAAGTCATGATATAATTTTTTTTAAAAAAAATACTTTATTAGAGCAAGTTAAATAGTATAGCCAACAACTAACTTCAAATTATTTATAGTCAATTTCATAACTAATTCATACAATAGTTACTTATAGATATATATTGCACTAGTAATATCTGGTCCCGCATATCATACACACATTACGTCTTGTAGTCTGTGCTGCAGCTGGCTATATATAAATCTATAGCCTGCTACTATTCTCTCTCCTTATTTATTTTTTATGTGTTTATAGTTGACATATATTCTGCTATTGTACGTACTCTTAGTTGAGTCCACTTAGTTTTAGGCTTCGATAATTTTTTGCTTCGAAACTGCTTAGCCGATCGTCTTTAAGCGAGAGATGCTAGCTGGCTGCAACGCTTGACGACACCACTGACACCACAAAAGATACTGTGCGTATTGACGAAGCAACAGAAGTCAAACCCATCACGCGGAAGCAGATTTTATTTGCGCTACTACCACATCCGGACATGAAAAAACATAAGTAGTATGTTTAAAACATATACTATCATATAATTATTTTTTTCAATCATACTAGAAGCCTCCTAATATATATTTTTTTATCATGGTCTTTGGCCCCTCCCCCTAGCTCCCTCCTCCCTTTATATCACGTGTCTAAAAGTATTATAGGAGTAGACAAAAAAAAAGCTTACTTGTGACATTCTTTAATGCTACCCTTTTATCCAGTGAACATCATTTATCCAAATCTTTATCCAATGGTCAATATGTTTGTAATGGTGTGGCGTGTCGTTATGTAAAAAAAGTTATTGCTTTCACTATATAAGATATAAGAGAAGATAAATGTCACCAGCATATAAACAGTACGATAACTTCTAGTCTTAAAATTTAATAACTTATCCACCTAATCACAATATTTCCCATTCAAATTTCCTACATATCTCCTCTTCTAAACCAATCATAACTTTCTCCCGGTTTTTGGAATACGGTACAAACACATGCGCTCACAATGAGTGCACACTCACCCTTATGCACACGCAAACATCCAATCAATATGAGTAACTCTGGAAAATTGGGTTCGGCATATATTAAGATTGACGAAGTCATCACATTCATAACTTTCCTCCATTGAATTTCACCAATTCTCAGTACCCATGTCTAATTTTAAAACTCTTTATATTTTAGGGCACTTGTAGTAAATGGGTTTTATCATTTCATTTGCACTAATCTACAAACGCTATTCTTTTTTCCGTGTGATAAACTAGTACTCCGTACGCTTTAGTTTTTCTTCCTTAGGAGTATAGTACTCCCTCCATATATCCCATTTTAAGCGCAGCCATAAATTTTCGCGTTCAACTTTAATCGTCTGTCTTATTTAAAAATGACTAATCATGAGCTCCGTCTATATCACTCGTGACCCCTCCAGATCACCAGGTGCTGAAACGAACTGTGCGCAAATACTGTAATGCTTAGTACTACTACTGGAGTATCTAGGGAAATTCCACGAAGAGATAGTAGTAGGAGTGTAGCTCAAAGAAATTCCAGATATATAAATTGGAGTATAGTAGATTGATGTTGCGTTGGTTATACTAGTACGTACTGAAAGTAACTAGACTTTCTAACATTGTCCACATTTATATACTAGACATGTATATATGTCTAGATTCATTAATATCTATAAGAATGTGAGCAATGCTAAAAAGTCTTATAATATGAAACGGAGGAAGTACATCTAAACTCCATCATGGAGTATATAATTCTGGACTGTGTAGAAATTAAGTTGTGTTAGTTTGTACCCAAAAGAAACTTCTTAAAAGAAATACTCCCAGACCATAATGAAAATGGGTATTTGTAGTGATGAAATATCCAAAATACCTCTAATCTTTACGATCCCCACCCACCATAAACTAATCAGGACAATTAATGAAGGCAGTCTAATTTTCTTTACTCTCGGTTTAATCTCCGAAAGTAGCTATATTTTTAGAAAGGGTTAATTAGATCTATGCCATTAAAATGTTACTAGTTTTAAAATATACCATTACGGGACTACCTATATATTTGTCGACAAATTTTCTACTAAAATTTTGACGGATGTAATTATAGTACAATCGTAGTGTAATTATACTGTAACTTGTATGTAATTACACTGTAACTTGCATGTAACTAAATGTAACTTGTATTTAAGTTTCATGTAATTTTGAATCGTTAGATCTATTACAAGATTTGTTCTGGTGAGGAAGAAAAAAATCACAACACACACATATGTGAAAGGATTTGTTCCCACGACCTCTATTTTACTGAAATAACATATTACCGAGAGATTATTGAAAGTTACATACAAGTTACATTATAGTTACAGTGTAATTACATGCAAGTTACAATGTAATTACACTACGATTGTACTGTAATTACAATTTGTCGACAAATATATAGCAAATTCGGAAACGTATATATCAATATAAGGTTTAGCGGAGGAGTTGATGGGCCTCTATGGTATGGTATGGGCCACATATACAGGTATTCTAGTATTTGGACGTATTACGTAATTACCATATTATAGAATACTGGTAGTAGTTTCCGCGAAAATACAATAAACCAAAATTGAACGCTTAATAGACTAGTAAAAATATTTTTGTTTCTACTTTCATATTGTGTTTACTAGTAGTGTTTGTATTTTTGTTTATGGCTGTGTTTAGTTGATGGCAAAGTTTGGATTTTGGTTGAAATTGGAGATGATGTGACTGAAAAGTTGTGTGTGTATGACAGGTTGATGTGATGGAAAAGGACTGAAGTTTGGATCTAAACACAGCCTATGTTAGTAACCATTTCTCCAGAAGGGGTATGTAATAATTGGGTGTACCCTCTGTGAACGCCAGAATTAATTCTATTATCTAAAAACCAATTTAAAAGATAGCCAGATGGTCGGGAATTACCGGGACTGTTTTCACACTACAATGAGTACATATTCACAAAGGTTATATTAACGGCCACCATCACCTATTTTCGGTTTAAGCCTCTACGTCTATACTAATCCGAGTTGACACCATGGTTGATGGTGGTTTTTGGAATAGATATGTATGTATGTGCAGAGTAAGCATAAATTGATTGGTTAGACTTCATGTGATAAAACTTGCTAATTAACCGGATTTAAGGTCTAAATTTACATTAGTTGGTGCTCGTATTACGGTTAATTACTCTTTCAATGATAGACGATACATTCGTCGGACGCTTGTTGTGACTTTGTTAATCTTAAAATGTCAATGTCTAATATGACTTCATTAATCACAAGATATATCAGTTCGGTATTTTTGAAGGTGTGCTTATAGATCGGTTAAAGTTGTGGATGTGTGTGTTCATGGTCACGTGTGTACTAAGTTTCTCAAATAAAAAAGTAAACTTTGTCTACGTGATAAGAGATACTCCCTCGGTCCCAAAATAAGTGCAGTTTTGTACTATTCACATTCAACGTTCGATCGTTCGTCATTTGAAATTTTTTTACGATTAGTATTTTTATTGCTATTAGATGACAAAACATGAATAGTACTTTATGTGTGACTAAATGTTTTTAATTTTTTCATAAATTTTTCAAATAAGATGGATGGTCAAACGTTAGGCACGAATATTCACAGCTGCACTTATTTTGGGACGGAGTTAGTACGTAGCTAGAGTTTTTTTTTTTTTAATATGTACGAAGGGCGTTCTTACCTGTCTCATTCGCAACTAAGCTCGGGTAAATTTAGTACTACTTCCATAAGACGATGATGTCTTAATGCTCAACCAACAGAATATCCGCCTTTTCTATGGAAACCCGTCTCTTTATACTCCATTTCCTGTAACACATGTATGGTTGTGGGAGCAAGATCCGTAGAGTCATGTTTGTGACACGGAGACATGAACAAATGCACACACTGGTAAAAAGAAGAGAGGTAATCTGGGCTGATACTGTCCGGTGGAGGGTGGCGCCATTTATTCGTTCCTTTGGTGAGGATGGGTAGTAGCTAGGCTAGGCTAGGCTAGGCTGGAGTAGCTGTAGCCAGTGGGAGGAGAGGCAGGAGGAAATTATGGCAATCATGAGGGGAGAATAGAGACAACAATGGAATATGTTCAGTGACCTCGGTTCCCTCACCTGGATGGGGCTCGCAGCTGCAGCTGCAGCTGCTGGATCCATGGCGAAATGGCGAGTATACTCCCCTGTAGCTGGCTAGTCTTGGTGGGGCACCCAAATCTGCTGCCAACTGTTCGTGCACGACTGAATAATTACTGCTTCCGAGCGTACATTACGCTCACTGCTCTCTGGTAATTACTGCGGTGAAAACTGGAGAGCAATGCAAAATTTACGCTCAGAGCATTGCAGGCTCTCATCACAGGTTGTTGCTGGAGGCATGGAGTACTGTACTACCCATGCATGATTCAGGTCATCAGGAAATAAAGCCAGGCCACCGGTACCAAACTTGTCCTAGTTACTTCAGTAATTTAATTTCAGCTGATTACTTGCTGAAAGTCTGAAACATGGACTTGCAGCTCGGTAATTTGACAGGATTTTCTTCAGCTGGGAGTAACGTTTGAAAGATTAAAAAAATAGGGGTCCTGAAAACAAAAGGCTGCCAGGAATAGAAATGGAAATCACGGTCGCGTCCCCCCGGCCCCTCCTCCTTTTCCTCGTCTTGTCACTATCTACCCACTCCTTTTCCAGCAGATCTCTCTCTCCCTCTCCCAAGGGGACAGCCCAGTTTGAAATTTAATCACTTTTGGTTGCAACCCCGCATTCAAGGACACGCACAGTGACACACGGCCATTCATCCGGGCACACGCAGTTGCCACCACCGCCACAGTGCGCGCACAGGCCGATCGTTCACTACTACTCGTGCCCGTGCACGCCGTCGCCACGGATCATGCGGATCGCGTTGTCTAATTTACTCCTCCCGCGTTCCAGGTCTCGTACTACGCGAAATATGGCTGTGTTTAGCTGGGGAAGAGAAAATTTTTGGGTGTCACATCAGACGTTTGACCGGATCTCGGAAGGGGTTTTTGGACACGAATGAAAAAACTAATTTCAGAACTCGCCTGGAAACCGCGAGACGAATCTTTTGAGCCTACTTAAGCCGTCATTAGCACATGTGGGTTACTGTAGCACTTATGGCTAATCATGGCCTAATTAGGCTCAAAAGATTCGTCTCGCGATTTATAGCTAAACTGTGCAATTGGTTTTTTCAGAACTCGCCTGGAAACCGCGAGACGAATCTTTTGAGCCTACTTAAGCCGTCATTAGCACATGTGGGTTACTGTAGCACTTATGGCTAATCATGGCCTAATTAGGCTCAAAAGATTCGTCTCGCGATTTATAGCTAAACTGTGCAATTGGTTTTCTTTTTGTCCACATTTAATGCTCCATACATGTGTCCAAATATTCGATGTGATAGGTGAAGGGGAAAATTTTTTGGAACTAAACTGGCCCTATATGTGTTATAAAATCGGTCCAAAATCGAGATCGATAATCAAATAGTGTTCAGACATGATATTTGTTAATTAACGAGGTTTAACTGAATCTTATATCCCGATATACTGATTACATGCGTTTATCCCGATATAGCATATTCAAGGTAACATATTGGCTCCGGTTTTGGACAAAGCTGCAAAAGTGTGAAGAGGATGGTGAACTTATGAAGGTTGCATGTCGCAAACTCGAGACGACGGTGATGCAACTCTTTGCAAACTATGGATGGAGATTCACAAATAGACTTGAATAAATGTGTACTCTTTATCTTGGTTTGCTTTTTATTTTGTTGAGTGTGTTTGATTACATTTGAACTACACTCTTTGTATGAGTGATACTATGTAATAATTGGCTGTAGCTCTGTTGAGTCAAGGCCGGGATATAAATTCCGTTATCTAAAAAAATAGCATATTACATCGTATCCACGATCCTCAACTGACTATACCGCTGACCAGTCATACCAACAGCTATGTTATTATAGTCATACGGTTATAACCAGGGTGTCATCTCTAAATTTAAGAGCCTAGGATGAATTCAACTTTAACTAGTATGTCTTACGCCTATTACAACTTCAAAGTCCTAATCTGTTACCGACTTTGTACAAATATTTGGCACAAACTCTATAAACCACACCTTGAGAATATATGCTAAACAACCTAAATTTGTTTGCTGCGTGAACCTTCGTGTATCAGGACTTGAGTTGTTTTCATTTACTATTCACTCTGAATTGTCCCGGCAAGTATTCACCAGGCTCACCGTAATCAAGAGTCTCTGCTATGTTATTGTAACTTCTTCCCCTCTACTCTACCTGTAATAAAGTGTTGCACCTCCTTTCCTATCATCATAGTTATCTTGCCAAGTGAAATTATACTCGTTAGTTGGGGCATCACATACTCCCCCAAGACCATATTCATCTCTATGTTCCATATTAAATTTGATTTGATGTAATCCATAGACATAGCCTATGTCATTATCGAATAGATAAATTCAAACACACCATATATAAAATAATACTTTCTTACCTAACATCATACTCCCTCCGTCCCACAATATCTTCAACCCTAGAATCCCAAGGCAATTTTAGGACAAGTAGCAAAAGACTGAAAATACCCTTAGTGAAAGTACATCCAATCATTGGTTACAAATAAAATAGTAGTACAAGTTGGATTAGTACTCTTGCTGCAGCCATTAAGTGCTCAATATACAAATACTGCTAATATACAGCCACCAGGGCGCCAAATAATTTGAATCTCAACATTGCTTCATTGGCGGCAAGGATTACAAATCTCAGTGCACCCCACTACAACAAACCCTATATAAGTGGGAGCCTGGGAGAGCAGCATGGAGCGAGGCGGGACAGGCGGGGAGGAGCGGGAGGGAGGTAGGGAGGGAGTCGGAAGCTTGCTAGGGTCGTACATCTGGACGCCGCCGCGTCGATGCAATCGATCCAGAGGGGCGACGGGGAAGAAAGGGAGAGAAACACGAGAGGAAGAGAAAGACGCGATATGCGGCTACGAGGAGATAAGGTTCTGGAGAAGTCGGCATACACCTGTCCCCACACATGATACGATAGAGTTGAGGTTATCCGGTTTTCTATGCAGGAATCGTTTTTTTGGACAAAACCCTCCCCCTAGAAATCGAGATATTATGGGACGGAGGGAGTATAAATCTAGCTAAAATATCCAACATTCAGGCAACGATATAGATTCTCATATATCCTCGTCATACTGATTTGTACATTTCGAATATGTAATGTACCGCCAGACAGTTCCGTTAACGTCGCCACCAACGGATTTAACCGGATGTTGCCCGTGCAGTAGCTGTGTGCGCCCCCAGAGTAATCCTGTAGCGTCCGGGTCGATCGCCTAGCTATGTGCCCGTGCGCGCCGTGGCCACGGATCATGCGGATATTTACTCGCTATTTACTCGTTCCCCCGCGTTCCAGCTCTCGTACTAGCGGTGATACGTTCCCGCACCGCGCGCTGCATGCGCCTCCGTTGCGCAGGTTGCCGCGTGCGACGGTGATCGCCTCGGTTGTCCGGTCGGTGAGACGGATCGGGGGACGAACGGTTGATGTATGGTTGTGGGAGCAAGATCCGTAGAGTCATGTTTGTGACACGGAGACATGAACAAATGCACACACTGGTAAAAAGAAGAGAGGTAATCTGGGCTGATACTGTCCGGTGGAGGGTGGCGCCATTTATTCGTTCCTTTGGTGAGGATGGGTAGTAGCTAGGCTAGGCTAGGCTAGGCTGGAGTAGCTGTAGCCAGTGGGAGGAGAGGCAGGAGGAAATTATGGCAATCATGAGGGGAGAATAGAGACAACAATGGAATATGTTCAGTGACCTCGGCTCCCTCACCTGGATGGGGCTCGCAGCTGCAGCTGGATCCATGGCGAAATGGCGAGTATACTCCCCTGTAGCTGGCTAGTCTTGGTGGGGCACCCAAATCTGCTGCCAACTGTTCGTGCACGACTGAATAATTACTGCTTCCGAGCGTACATTACGCTCACTGCTCTCTGGTAATTACTGCGGTGAAAACTGGAGAGCAATGCAAAATTTACGCTCAGAGCATTGCAGGCTCTCATCACAGGTTGTTGCTGGAGGCATGGAGTACTGTACTACCCATGCATGATTCAGGTCATCAGGAAATAAAGCCAGGCCACCGGTACCAAACTTGTCCTAGTTACTTCAGTAATTTAATTTCAGCTGATTACTTGCTGAAAGTCTGAAACATGGACTTGCAGCTCGGTAATTTGACAGGATTTTCTTCAGCTGGGAGTAACGTTTGAAAGATTAAAAAAATAGGGGTCCTGAAAACAAAAGGCTGCCAGGAATAGAAATGGAAATCACGGTCGCGTCCCCCCGGCCCCTCCTCCTTTTCCTCGTCTTGTCACTATCTACCCACTCCTTTTCCAGCAGATCTCTCTCTCCCTCTCCCAAGGGGACAGCCCAGTTTGAAATTTAATCACTTTTGGTTGCAACCCCGCATTCAAGGACACGCACAGTGACACACGGCCATTCATCCGGGCACACGCAGTTGCCACCACCGCCACAGTGCGCGCACAGGCCGATCGTTCACTACTACTCGTGCCCGTGCACGCCGTCGCCACGGATCATGCGGATCGCGTTGTCTAATTTACTCCTCCCGCGTTCCAGGTCTCGTACTACGCGAAATATGGCTGTGTTTAGCTGGGGAAGAGAAAATTTTTGGGTGTCACATCAGACGTTTGACCGGATCTCGGAAGGGGTTTTTGGACACGAATGAAAAAACTAATTTCAGAACTCGCCTGGAAACCGCGAGACGAATCTTTTGAGCCTACTTAAGCCGTCATTAGCACATGTGGGTTACTGTAGCACTTATGGCTAATCATGGCCTAATTAGGCTCAAAAGATTCGTCTCGCGATTTATAGCTAAACTGTGCAATTGGTTTTCGCCAGACAGTTCCGTTAACGTCGCCACCAACGGATTTAACCGGATGTTGCCCGTGCAGTAGCTGTGTGCGCCCCCAGAGTAATCCTGTAGCGTCCGGGTCGATCGCCTAGCTATGTGCCCGTGCGCGCCGTGGCCACGGATCATGCGGATATTTACTCGCTATTTACTCGTTCCCCCGCGTTCCAGCTCTCGTACTAGCGGTGATACGTTCCCGCACCGCGCGCTGCATGCGCCTCCGTTGCGCAGGTTGCCGCGTGCGACGGTGATCGCCTCGGTTGTCCGGTCGGTGAGACGGATCGGGGGACGAACGGTTGTAACTGCGGGGAGGTGGTACGTGGTAAGTACGTGGTACTCGCGCGGTGTGGGTGGCCGTGACGCGGTGTCGCCGTGTCAGCGCACGGCAGCACGGACAGGGGGTCCGGCCTGCTGATCGATCGATCTGCGGCTCGCCGGCCGGGACGACGCCGTGACCACACATTCATGCACGGGATCAGGCGCTCGTTCTCATGCCTCTGCTGCCTTCTGCGCGACTGGCCATTTCCAGCGATGTGATCGTTCCCTTGTTTCGGACGCTATGGCCCCATGGATGCCAGGCAGTCCTGCCTCTGCCACGTAGTCTGTCTGCCTGCGTGTCTCCTGCCACGGTAGCCATGCCCATGTTCCTACTAGTAATTCGTACGGACCGAGCATGCATATACTACTGTCTCTTCCTCCTCAACGTTCGAAAGACGGAAAGGGTTGCGATCGACTTGGAACTACTGTAACCTCAAATTTTTGGTGGAAAATTTGTCGACAAATATATAGCAAATTCGTCAAATAATATCGGGGTTTGGGTAAACCCATGAACCAGCCCAACAATTGCTGACTTGCTGTGCTAGCTCTAGAGCTTCAAGCCTCCAGCACATAGCATAAACTAAAACTATTCATAAAAAGAGAAATCAGAAGACGAACAGCCATGCCATTCCTGATTCGGATTTCATCAGATAACAGCCAGAGAGGTCGAGGAACTGCAGCTTTGTGGGGTTGTTAAGTTGAGGAAGCACCGTGCCTGCCAACGAATATTTGTGATAATAAATTCTAAAGTAAAGAATAAGAGGGCATTGATGCTAATAGCACAAAAAGTTTCTTATAAACACCAGGTGCTTCAATTGCATCCTGTTTGAAGAAATTGGATGAACATAAGTACGTGCTAGCCAGATCTCTCACGAGTCACAACAGTGAAATGCAAAGTCAAATTGGAGTGTATACAGTGGCTAGTAGTTTCAGGTGCTTCGATTGCATCCAGTTTGAAGAAATTGTATGAACATAGTGCTAGCTAGATCTCTCACAACTGTGATATGCAAAGTCGAATTGGAGGATATACAGTGGCTAGTAGCTTCAGTTTCGCAGCAGTGACATGAACCGAGTTTAAAACTATAATCTACTCATAACAACAGCATTGGATAATTCTGCCATGTTATGAGCCGTCTGATGGTGAGGCATGAAACATAGAATTGGTACCAGGCTTGCGATTATAACCGACAAAAAACAAACTTCCCACAACCTTTCCTGCTATTGGTGTGAAGTGTCTCCGCCTTTCCTCTGCCATTGTTGCCTAGCAGTAGCAGGTTGCCCTTGCCCATGTGGTTGTCTTCTTGAAGCATGAGATCGATGTCTCCTTCGATGACCAGAACTGCTGTTGTGCTTGGTGGTACCACCAGTGCTGTTTGTCTGGTTGTGTGGCTCCGTTCCTGATGTTGAAGTTGTGGTGTCTTCACAAGAATCATCAACGGTGTCTCCTTCGGAAGCAGTAGGCGCGCTGGGAGGACGAGGGATGTACATTCCAGGCTGTATGGAAAGATCTTTCTTTGGTTCAATCAGACCATTTCGTTCTTGTTGTAGATTGAACAACGATGCAAACTTTTCTTGACGGATCTTCTCTGACTCAGAATGAAGTACTTCTTTTTCATCTTCGTCCAGATCAATCGATAAAGATGCCTATAGGTGGAAGGGTAAATATCAATTATAGCTGTTTTCAGAGTACAATATCTCTGACAGGCTTTACTTGAAATATATAATGTGAACTGAAAAACGTACGAGGATGTAATTGTACTTTAAATAACTATAAAAGTTTGTGAGGAAAACCGAACACCAGTGATGATAGAAGATAATTGTGAACCAATGGATACGGTACAGGCATATCAAAACTGACAGTGCATGAAAAAGTTGAAAGCTGTTAACTTGTACTGATACATACCAGTTGAGAAGTATTTGCACCTAGCAGATCACGAACATGCTCAATATCCTTCTCATCAAACACTTTGCGGCAAACTGGACATAGTCCTTTGTGCTGACTTACATTGTGATGCTTAGCTGAGCTGGACAAATCCAATCCTTCAGAAGCATGAATAACTAGTAGCAGTAGTCAAGATTAACAATGATTAACACACCAACCAACAAAAATGTTAACAACATAAACGATCATATTTACATTGTCGATAATTGGTATATTGATGATATAAACTGCACTTGCGTTCTTTAAAATATATGTTTAATGAAAAAAAAATAAAATCGGCATAATGTCAAGCACTGATGCACACAAAAGCTTAAATTCATACTCTTAAGGTTCAAAAACAAGATACAAGATTGAAGCTCATTACCCTTAAGGGCAGAGGCTAGTGGATAAGGACTTCAGACGCTTTCATTTGTTAGGATGGAAATTTAGATGTGAAAGTCATCAAAGAACATAAGGCAATATCTATGTGAAACAATGGTAATCATGTTGCCAACATGAGGCTATTAAGAAAGTAAATTGACACCAGAAGTTTTAAACAGGTAAGCTGCTATTTTACTAGCTTCATTATGACAGCAAGTTTATACATGATTCTACCAGAATGTGACTATCCTTGTTTTCTTCGCACAGACTGGAACCTTGGGGAAATTAAAAAGGGACAGCATACAAGCATCTTTAACATAAATAACTGTCAATCAACCTAAATTATGTTTGTATTTGTAAGCATCTTAGACCCAAAAGTGCATGAAACAATTGTAGGCAGTTGAAAAGGATTAAAAAACACATTTTACAGAAGTGAAAAAAAAAAGGGCAAAATGAAATATTTCTAGCACCTTCAGTAGTTGCTGCTGTACTACTCTTCTTCGAGTCAGTATCATCATTCTGTAGCCATTCCCACCATCTCATAATGCAGTCACTGAAATTCCAAAATAATAAGACACTACTACAGAGTATTTCTTGCAATTGCACATATCAGTATGTTGCAGAAGTCAACCTGTGGAAACAGTGGTAGCATGACATCAACTTCATAAATGGCAAAGCAGAACCATCATTCTCTTTGACTAAAGGATATAGACAAAGTGGGCAATCCCCAGCTGGATGATTCATATTTGAGAGCATCTCCACAGCTTCCTGCATGAGAAGTCAGATAGGTTTCATGTAAATCAAAATCCACCCTCTTAGACAGCAAACTGCTACAATGCATATGAGCTTTTTTTTTGTTACAGAATTCCATAATACCTACAGATAAAGTGGATCTGATCGTGCTATGCAATAAATCCATAGTAGTGTCTTACAAAATTTTGAATTTCTGGAGTCATCTATAAGAATTTCTCAAACAGAGAAAAAAACCATCTAATACTTCCCAAAGGCACTGTTATAGTTCGAATAGCAGCAGTCAGTGTCAATTGTTGGCACTATCCAATTTCCCTTCACTCCCAAATGAATGCCAATTAGACAATAATGTAAATTGAGTACCGCTTCTAAAAACTGCCATAGACTATGCAATTCACAGATAGTTTCAATTTACATGTAGTAAGTATGCATAATCCTCAAGACATTACTATACAAAGCAAGTTTTGCTCTGTACTCTATAAGAAGACAATGAATGGAATAGTACCTCACACAGCGTCACAAGCATCGGGTAGCAGGAAAGTTCTCTTGCCTTGTTCTGGATGCTGCTAATAAGATACACCTGTCGATTCTCATCAAGGCCCTTACTTTCCACGGCATAAACATGAGGAGGCGCTTTTGGATACTGCAATTCGAACGAATAAAAAATCTAATGCATTAACACTGAGCTAGAACATAACCAGCTATAAAGTGCTCTAATCAAGGTGTGTAAGCAAAGGTGAATGACAGAAGCATACAGAATGGTAAAGGATAGTAAAGTTACAAACCAGCAGCAGTCCTAATACAAATATTGAAATTGGAAAGGTTTGTAAGTTACAGCATAGAGTTGGTTGTGAAATTTAGGCTGGCCATGAATTAAAAAAAAATGATTCACAAGTTGTCTGCTGGGTTGCTGCAAAAAGAGGTGCCTCTTGTCCTCCACAATAAATTTGTGTTGTTCCGAATTTATGATATCACAGATATTAGAGAGTTGCCTCAATGCAGTGAAACTGTGCATTACTGCTTCGAAGACATTACAATTGAGAGCCAGCCCAACAAAGAGCTATAATTTACATCATCCCAAAACAAAGTAAGTTTTCAATACAAGTTATAGGCATGTACCATGAAGAACTGCAGTTGTGCAAATGAATAAAGAGTGAGCCTAAGTGTACAAAGCATGGTTGTTAGGGCGTCCCTAAGGCTTCCACAATTCACTTCAGCATATCGGTCGTACGAATGACATGTGTACAGTACAACCATTTAACGCACATGTCAGTTGTTGTCCTTAATTTAATTTGTGTAACAAAGATGTACTCCCTCCGGTTCCATATTTTCTGTAATTAAATTGTTTTATAGATTGGACGAAAATTTCTGTCACACGCAACATTTTACCCGAGTTTATCCTTATATAGTTAATATTGTTGTGGTCACTAACGTGGGAGAAACACCGAGTTTAAAGATATTTAATATGGGTGTAACAAGAAGTAAACCCCTAATTTAATTAATTAATTGTTGGTAAATGATATTATGTCTAAAACGATACTTCATCCATCCCAAAAATATAAGGCACAACCACAACTAACGTAAAGATATAGAAATTATTATTATTACCTTTTCATTTGGATCACTAGGATAAATTCAATCTATGCATGCATCCAATTAGAATAGAGATCTTAAGAGCGGAGGATTTAAAAAAAACAAATTAAAAGGAGGAAGATGTGCTAGTTAATTACCTGTATGCATGTGTGCCTTATTATAAAACATGGAAAAAATGATTTTGTCTCATATTTTAAGATGGAGGAAACAATAAATATTATATTTTAGGATGTAGAGAGTATTAGATATGGAACAGGAGAAAGTCAGTTACTATCTCAATTAACTTTGATCGTTCTTGTAGAAAAGCAAAAGGACACAGTGAATAAAAAATTGAGAGAATCCCTTATATGCCACTTCAAATTGGCTGCTCCCTTCTATGCCACCAGTTCAAGTTTGTCCTCCTTTTTATGCCATTGCCGTCACTCCACCGTCAGTTGACCGTTAACTTCATAGTAAAAAGGCGCATTTGCCCTTCAGAGTTGGTATACAACCAATGATACAACATATAATATAGCTATTGGATACAACATATGAAAATTGATTTTTTTTTCATCACGTGCAATTTTAGCCATCACCATCACAAATAAATTTTCAATATAAGCATGAAACATGCAGCTTTCCAATAATAATTTTAATACAAAGCAATTATCACTGGTCCTGACAAAAAAAAATTCACTCGAAAAGGATTTAAAATATATTAGTTATGATTTTTTGAAGTTTACACATTTTTTAAGTTGAGAGGGCATATTGGTCATTTATGAAAAAAACTAACATTTGACTAACAGTCAACAAACGCTATAGTGCTAGGAGTGGCATAAAAATGTGGAAAAACTTAAACCAGTGGCATATAAGGGATAAATCAATTTTGAGTGGTATATAAGGGTATTGACCAATTTCGAGTGGTATATAAGAGATTCTCTCAAAAAAAAAATATATAAAGGTGCACGATATGTATGCTTTGGTGTACACACACACCTCTCAGCTAGTACAATTAAAGAATCTCATATAGAGCATTTTAAATTGGTATGAATTAGCTCACTCTCTGGTTAGTACAACGAATTTGATAGATCGACGACGTTTGTTCATGATTTCATTGTCTAGAAAGTGTCAGCATCCATCTAAAAATTCCTTATATTTGAGACGGAGGGAGTACAATGTTTTTCTGCTCATGGGTCAAAATATTACTAGTTTATTGATGAAAAGGTATTCCCTCAATAATTGATTTAAACTCTTTGAGGAAAGATAATTAGTTATCCCCTCGCCTCTCTGCGAACTAGTTTATTTTCCTGTATATTCAATCGTATACACGAGGGCATTGGTCCTCTCCTCTCTGGCTTCGCTGCAATATTGTTACTAGCGCCTCAACTTTATCTTGTATTAATTAATATATGGACCAACGCGTGTGTACATCATTTGGTTAATTTGATTTTAGATGTCAACTGAATTCGATGAGATGGGCGGCAGTATAGAATAATT
>CM020185.1:10616409-10659048 GCA_009805545.1 Oryza longistaminata | reverse complement strand
TATAAATATATAATTAGAAAAAAAAAGTATCAAATATGGCACGAGAGATTGTGTCGATGTCATAAATGACAAGTAAAAATATATACAGAAAAAATGGCTTTCATTAAAAAGGAAAATTTTAAGCGGAATCATTTTCACTGAAAAATCTATTAAAATTGACATTATTTACCTGAACCTGACATTTTTACCTTCCAATCTTAGAATCAAAGCCTCACATCACTTGGCTCTATCTCAATTAATTGCCTTGATTATTTTCTTTTTATAAATGTCGTTATGCACTTTGATCAATAATACAATCAATATAACTCAATATAGGTCCTCACAATACTCAATTAGAAATATCACTTTTGTAGTTAACAATTTGGTTTTGCATTGATAATCTTTCTTGATAATCTTTATGTGGTTAAAGTCATGCAGTGGTAGTTAACTGAAAAGACAATGGGTGCAAGAAAGTAGAAGGGGTGGAAGACAAAAGGAAGCTGCATCAAGACAAGATTTACCCTCCAAATCAACACATGTCATTGTAAATATCAACATAAACTTGTGTGTGCCAGATAATGATGCTTTCCTCCTCACTTTAGGACAACTTGCCATTACTTGTGATCACTTCTTCAGGTTCCTTTTAGACATAAAGTAGCTGATAAGGCACTTAAGTGGAACAAAATAAAAGCAGGCATTATGCCTGGTAACTGAATCTACATTTCTAATCTGTTTTCTTTTCCTTCTCATATTGAGATGAGTACACAGTAGTGCTGAAGTGCCACTACAAGTTGGTAGTACAACTTTTGGGGCCTTGGATGTGCATTTGTTTTCCACTGGTGAAAGAAGCTTTCTGAGGTATCCTAAAGGGACTTTATTATTAGGGAGCATGGCCAAATTGTACTAGCTTTGCCAGCCAACCTTTTGGAAAGCACACTCCACTGCCCACTGGATGTTTCTTTCTACTCCACTGTTTATGGCCTTTTTGAGTGACACTTGAGACATTCCTGCCATGATTGATGCATCAAATTCCCAAGGAAAATTCTCCCAAAAAGCAGCTAGCTAGCACCCTCCCATCCACCCTCAAAAGTGTTTGGGTGGAGTCTTAAGTGCCAAAGGGGTATTAATTGGGGATCCTGCCAAAGGCCTCTGCTTCCATTTGCATACTCCCTCCATTTTTTAATAGATGACGCCATTGACTTTTTCTCACATGTTTGACCACTCGTCTTATTTAAAAACAGTTACGCCTACCTTGCCCCCACGGTAAACTCGATTCACAGTTACGGCACAGTAACCGCCGTGGGGAAACACTAGAGACCATGACTGTAAAAAACAGAATGGTAGGATCATGGGGGATTCTATTGGTGGTAATTTTGTTGAAGTTTGAGCACAAAAGAGCTTCCATTATGGAGGATGAAAGATACATGAAGCTTATGTAATTGAAAATGGATGAACTATGGTGATTAAGTGGGTAATGCCTTGACTCAGCTTCTCCATGGACCATGGGCCATCACAGCAGAGAGCCCGGTGTAGGAATGGAGGTCTTCATGGAACATGGAGTGGAACCAATGCACGGTTGCCTCATCCAGAAAGTTTAACAAGAAGTCCAAGGCTAACATTGCCTTTGCTGCTCTTTTCACTCTCCTATTAATATGACAGAAATCGGGGATATGGATGGAAAAGGCTATATGCAGATGTCTTTCTCCATAATATTTTATTTTTTTCAATAAAATTTGGTTCCATGTTCATCCCCTTTCGCATTTTTAAACATAGTCTTTAATTTGATAGCACCCAATAGTTTTTTTCTCAAATTCTTTTGACATAATAAATTATTTTTGGTGTTACTAATTATTTGGGCAGTGTCTTTGTTTTTGCATGTGTTTTCTTCGAAAATATTCCATGTCTCTATATTGATATATGAAAACTGATATCCAAAAACAAGAAATACATTACACATTTCTGATCTCTCACATTGTTAATTGTTTTCTTACTACGTAAAAGTTGAGACCTGATGGTTGAAATGTTTCCATAGCTGGTGTCTACTCAAATATAAATGATGAAGTTCACTTATAAAGTTCAAGAATAAATCAGTTGCCGACAAGACATAGTTGAACTAATGGCTACTAAAATGACAACACCATGCACTTTGTTTTTGTTTTTCTTTTATTAATAAAGTACAATGGAAGAATGACATGGTGAGAGAATCACCAACAAGGGCACAAGGGGAAGTAGTACCTTTTAGAGGAAACAGTCATATGGGGCCTTGAATTTGGACAGATGAGGCAACCATGATCCTTTTAGGGGATCAGAAATGTGGATCAAAAAATAATAATGCAATTGGAGCCCCTTTGATTTGTCAAAGTTCAGGAAAAGGGGAGATGTGATGAGTTCAGGGGCATACTCCTGTGTAATAATATTCAAAGCCAGCACTACCAACAGAGTTATGTGTAAAGAACTATGCATATGTGTGCTAGTGCATTAGTTTGGCGTTTGGTGCTGGCCTTTCTGGTCTTTTTACTATTGCTGTTCTTTGCTTGGATCTCATGCAAGGTGATAAATTAATGGTAAATTAATAAAGGTTCGCAGTTGGTGTCTACATAGTAGATAGCAGAACAAAAACTACTCAAGATTTTAGGTTAATCTTGGATATATGTCATAGCAGATGCTTTTAACATGGGAACAATGACAAAAATAAAACGATAAAGCACAGGGCAATGCTAGTTATAATTTATGAAAAATTAAAGAGAACACCAGTGAGTGTGTGCTTTTTTTTTAAGTGTATCAATTCGACCCTCATGCTAGTACAGAATAATACCTTCGTCCAAAAAAACAAATTTAAGATTGGATGTGACATATCCTAGTACAACGCAGTCTAGATTTATTGTATTAGGATATGTCTCGTCCAATAATAGGTTTGATTTTTTTTTTGGGACAGAGTAGGTACGTTTATACATATTGAATGCTCACATGTGTGCACATTCCTACTAATGTGATTATTATTAGTGTCAAAGCTACTCCCTCCGTCTCATTTTAAGTGCAATTATGTATTTATGTGCCTAACGTTTGACCGTCCATCTTATTTAAATTTTTTTATGATTAGTATTTTTATTGTTATTAGATGATAAATAATAAATAATACTTTATGCGTGACTTTGTTTCTTAATTTTCTCACAAAGTTTTCAAATAAGACAGACGGTCAAACGTTGGTCATAGAAATCTGCAAACTGCATTTAAAATGGGCAGAGGGAGTATGATTTAAATCTCAATAAACTTAGTGCACACCTAGACATATCTGACCACATGCCAATGAAGCCCTTGTTTAGTTCCCAATTTTTTTTTCCTAAAAATGTCACATTGAATCTTTGGATACATACATAGAGCATTAAATATAGATAACAATAAAAATTAATTGCACAGTATGCATGGAAATCACGAGACGAATCTTTTGAGCCTAATTAGTCCATGATTAGTTATAAGTGCTATAGTAACCCACATGTGTTAATAACGGATTAATTAGGCTTAATAAATTTGTCTCGCGATTTCTAGGCTAATTATGAAATTAGTATTTTCATTCGTGTTCGAAAACCCCTTCCAACATCTGGTCAAATGTCCGATGTGACAGCTAAAAAATTTCTTTTTACGAACTAAACACAACCTAACTTCCTGGCGTGTTCTCTGTTATGTTCCTGTGTATGTCCGTGTTGTATAAATTCGCTATTCTCAGTATATTTCTTTTGGAAAATATGTATGGCGCATTGACCTGTTTGAAATGGGTTATTCATCGTATTATTGCCACAGACTTTTTATATTATTATAGGGATAAGTTAAAAAAATTAGAAATAAACAATACATATAGCATAGAACAAGTGGTCTAATCAATATAGTAAAATATTTTTTTAGAAAAGAACATATTTTTAGATGATTTGAGTAAATAATCTTTTTTTGGGGGGATTTGAGTAAATAATCAGCAGCAATAATCTGGTGAAGTAGTTGAAAAGAATACGGAGACTTATTCTTTTTTGTGCAGCTTTTGATTTTTATTATCATCAAAGCATGGAAAGGGAAATTTTTTAATACCAACTGGAGCAACCACTCGGTAGACAACAACTGGTCGTGTACCTGCATTCAGAAATACAAGGCATAGTTTGACTATATAAAAGCAAAGTTTTGAATGCAAGTTTCTCTTTCAAAGGTTAATTACACAATCGAAGGCATAAGAAAGTAGTAATTTCCAACAAGAATCCAATGGTATGTATTCTTATGCAAAACCTGAACATTATTAGATTAGTTTTTCGTCAAAATTTAAAATATTTGCATTTCGCGCGAGGTGGATCGTCTTGATCTTGGCTCAGCCACTGAATCTAGGTAAATTTGGTGTAATATAAATAAAATGTATATATGGCCTGAAAATAGTGTGCAGAACTAAATAACACATTTTTATTTGTCGGCTTAATTATTTTCTTACAGATAGAATTAATTTAGGTCAGCTGTAATCTATGAAATGTAAAGAAAATTACTTTATACCATAGAAGGAGCATCCCCTGCATGCACATTGTTTTCCAGCTCAACACACACTATGTCTAACAGACTAACACAGTAACACACCAATATTCCCATGATAATACCCCACGAACGGCCGTTTGCGTTGTAAACGACATAAAGAGCCACTTGCATTGGTTTTTTAATCATAATTAATTCTTGCTAGATAAAAGTATTTGTACTATATCATTTTCTACTGGATTAATATATAGTACAATGGTGACACGTGGTATATTATTGATAACTGCTTATATGAAAATAGAGTTCCATGAAAATAATATGATCAGTGCACTATATTGTCTCTTGGTGCAATATTTCTATCACTATGGTAGAAAATAGCACAAGTTATCCTGTGGAATGGAATGCAACCCCCCTGGAGAATATAATATTATATTTCCAAAAGCAGGAAAGGCACTCATAATATAATTTAGAGTATCTGTCAGTTATTCTTATTGCACAAATATACAATGACTATCCTACCCATGCAAATACACCATTATATATAGGCAAATTAAATACTGGGAATATAAAAGGATAAGGGAAAAACCAGTTCATATTGTAACAAGTCTTTTCAAAGTTTATTCTCCCTTTGATCTGATGTTGCGTGTATCCTGCATGACGTGGACCTTTGATGCATTGTGCTGTCACAATCACTCGTTTTCAATGTGAAATAAACTTTTATGCAAGTAGGAGAAGCAATTACTTCAAAGACAAACTTTAGCAATATTTATACGGTATCGTGCCCAAATGCAACAACACACGATCGGACATACACGAAATTAATGAAAAACGCAAGGACGATCGACATGTATATACCCTAGTGTGGATATTACAAATACTAAGCGGCTACGCATGATTGACATATATGAAGCAAGGTCATCAAATTGGAAACGACCAATAAAACTTTTATATCAAAATAGGGAATTTTAAACTGAGAATCAACCAAGCAAGAAAATGTTTTGTCAGGAGTACTTCCGTGACGGACAGCCCCCTATAGTTTCCACGTCCCGTCCAGATCTGATCATCTTTGCAATTGCTATAGCTGATGGCACAATGTAATTAATTAAGCATGCAATGCAAGTATGCAAGCTAAGCTGATCGAGGCAAATGAACTTATGCATATATGCATGCATATTCTACTAGTAATATGTAGATATCATGAACAGATGAAACTAAAACTGATACTATGAAAAAAAAATGTATTGAAAGTTATAATAGCAACACGTCATTGTAACTGTAATAATTCTTGGTCTGTATAAGCTCTCATTGAAACTTATAGCAAGTGAGAAAACCACTCAATTCAATTATCTATTTCCTGCTTCAAATTAAACACATCTTATACATAATCAATTAGATCGGGCCATGTACAGTTCGTTGGCAAGCTAGCCACGTTTCTGAATTCTGATCGATTTCACATGCTGTGCGCATGCATGCATGATTGGGGATCGAGATAGAGAGGGAATCTAGCTAAAATGCATGCATGCAAGCGATGAGATATGGACACAAACAAATTAAAGGGGCTACATATATATGCACTACACGTCGATCAGTGTGTGTCGCTTTGCAATGCATTTATGCGTGCATGCGCATGTAATGCCATACCTGCAGTATAGTATACTGAACATTCATGCATGTGTCACATCGATCCCCTTTCAAATTGATTCATCAGATAATCATGCATGATCTGCGTCGTCGTCAGAGAGAACATTTCGTGCAGAGAGTATATTTCTGCATCGTGATCGCATGCAGCTAGCGAGCGAGCGATCGATCGATGCATGGGCAGTAGGAAGGGCACAAACTTAGCCGATCCTTGGGCCAACCCCGTATGCTTCCTTGCTCTCGTTTAACATGTCGACAGCTAGCTAGCAGGGCACAGTGCTATATACTGCTGTGTGATGACTGCTGCGCTGCATATATTGTTCGTAGTATGAAGAAGCTGTAGTAGCTTTTCAGTTGTGTCAGTGTACTGCAACAATTACACGTATGTCCAATTGGTTAATATTATATGGTACTCCCCTCTATCATACCGGCACTGACATGGGATTCCTCACCCTCTGAACCTGTGTGCATCTTGGTAGTGAAAAA
This sequence comes from Oryza longistaminata, assembly GCA_009805545.1. NCBI lineage: Eukaryota > Viridiplantae > Streptophyta > Magnoliopsida > Poales > Poaceae > Oryza > Oryza longistaminata. The sequence continues at coordinate 10,652,445 of CM020185.1, read as the reverse complement.
ACCGACACTTATGTAAGGTCATATGCACCGTTTTTTTAAATGAATTAGCTATAAAAATAAATATTACTGACGGTTTCTGAGGTAAATCAGTAGAAAGCGAACCAATTAGATCGAATGCAATACAAATCTAAGTGCTAGATGCTCCTACACTGAGTGGCAGCACTTGATCACGCAATTCCCCTCCCCTTCTCCTCCACCAATCTGTGAGCACGTGATTCTCCTCCTCTCCCTTCTCCTACTCCAGCCACTATGGCGGCGTCGCTGCATCTGACAGCGAGGACGCCGGGGACACTGGATCTAGCACCGACCTCATGTTCCATGTCGGTGGATCTAGCTTGCCCAAGCGAGGATGTAAGAATGTCGTATCTTGGATGCCGACAGTTCGCAGTTGTGGTCATCGCAGACATATGTCATATGACGATGGGCAGGAGGCGGGAGCAGCGATGGTGACAACAGAGGTGACCACGAGCTCAAGCGCCCCTAGATCTGTTCTATCATCGCACCGTTGGATCCAGGATGCCACCGCCGCCTACTGTCCAAGGTCAGTGTCCTCCCACATCATCGCCCCTCTCCCTTCCTCTCTCCCTGTCGTCCTCCTCCTGCTCTCACCTCTCTCTGTCTCTCTCTCTCTCTCTCTCTCTCCACCATGCGATTGTCTGTAGGGTGGCCCTCGATTCCTCCGTTCGACGTGTTGAAAATCTGTTGGATTGCTCGGTGAATATTTGTTTTGAAATGAAGACAGCATGTGATTGCTTTCTGATCGATGATGTACAATTTGTCAAAACAACATCTTTTTGTTTCAAAGCATAGGCTCGAATCAAGCTGAGCTAACTATTTTTATTTTAAACCTTGCAACCTCTTTAGTGTCGGTTCAGCGATTGGCACTGATCTGTCTCCCTCATCGGTGCCGTCCATAGTTTAGTGCCGGTTAGGGAACCGGCATATTTGCCCCTTCCCAACCGGCGCTAAAGTTTAGTAGCGTAGGGAGATAGGTAAAAAGAAAAAAAGAATGTGCTTCGCTAATTATCCGGGTTGATGGAGAAGGTGGATGGGTTGTGGAGATGAGGGGTATTTTTGGAAATGAACAGTGTTATTTGTGACAAAAAAAATTGAAAGTTAGAATGGGACGGATCAGGCAATAGTATGTATAGTACTTGTGATGAAGAAACCCCTGGTTACAAAATATATATACGTGTGCGTGATGTAAGCTAGCCTGAATGTCTGAACATATAGGTGTACTATATACATAGTGCTTGCAGGCATGCATGCTTGTGTTTACAGTGAAACAGTGTTTACAAGCGGCTGTGTATATATGTTGTCCAGTTGCACGCCGAATCAAGCAGCTAGCAATAATCCATTGCATGATTCCAAAAATGGTAGATATATAATGATGATAATGATACATATATATATATATATATGCATGCATGCACCTGCAGATGTTTGATAATGTACATGCTTGGAATGCCTGCTATGTGACTGTACCAAATTAATTAGTACTGGCTGGCTCTCTGTTGGTAAAGCGACGAAAAGAGATGAAGAATTAATAGTACTCTGCAATATGGATCCTGGCCGGTGTTGCATATACGTACTACATTACATATAGATATAGATAGATTGATAGATAGATACAGCTATAGTACACAGATTATATTGGGCACCAGGGTTGGAGTATGCATATATATGATGATGCCCACGGCATATATATGGTTGGAGTATATATATACTCTCCATTGCTTTGTTCATTGCTTAAATAATACTCCTAATTTTTAATACTTCATCTGTTAACATTTAAACATTTGTTTAACTATTTGTCTTATTATTTTCTTTAAATATCAAAAGTATAAGTGATGTTAATGATATACCAAATCACAACAAAATACATAATAATTGTGTATTGTTTTAAAATAAGACGAATAGCTAAATGTGTGTTAAAAAATCAACAATGACACATCTATTTAAATACCATATATAATATATTTATATATTTTCCCAATAATATTGCTCATGTCATGCATATTTTTGGTATATGCACCATTAGACACTGGGCCAAACATCGAATTAATGTTAATTAAAAATAAGCAGAAGCGGTTTTATACATTATTATCTGTTTTATTAAAGACAGTCGATGACCCTGGACTACCACTGACACATTCTCCCTCCGTACTCGTAAAGGAAGTCGTTTTGGACAACGATACGGTCTCCAAAACACAACTTTAACTTCTTGTTTCTATAAAAATATTTATTGAAAAGTGATATATGTATACTTTTATGAAAGTATTTTTCAAGACAAATCTATTCATATGATTTTTACATTTTCAAACTCAACAACTTGAGAGTTATTCATGATTTATATTCCCAAGGTTTGACTTAAACATTGTTCTAAACGACTTCCTTCACGAGTACGGAGGGAGTACTTTCCCTTCATATACCTAAGATCTTATTTTTAGATTGAAGAATTTGTCCCACAAAAACCACATTTTTATGCATGGTTTCACTAGCCCTCTTTATTATCCTAGTTTCTCTCCTTTAGTTAGACCGCCTGCGACCTCCAATCATTCAGGTGTAAACATTATTAATTACAACTTGAATATGTCAAAAGTCTAACCGAGCATGCATGTAAGCCTAGGAGAAACCACAGTATTAATTTATGAAAATCATATTAATTCTTTTCATATTTATACTAACGTATCTAAAACTGACTTAAAAATAAGGTTTTTAAGACGGAGCAAGTACATATATACAGATGACCATGAAACCTCCCCCGAAAAACCACATTCTCTAATGATCTAGTGAAGGCAACTTCATGAACCAGGGAACATGCACGTATGCAAAGTATAAAGAGAAAAAAAAATTAAAGTGGGATAAGTTAGAGAGGAAGCATGCATGCATGTATAGTACAAGACGACACACCGACTTGTGGACTAAAATACATAGTTAGTCGCTAATTAATTAAAATGTGCATGCTAACATAACCCTCTGAGTCATCAGTGGTCAGTATAGAACCTACCACCTACGTACCAAAATTATTTTAAACTTATGAGAACCTATCTAGCTAGCTACATATATTTTAAATCCTAAAGTTGTTTGAAAAGCATATAAATCAAACTATATCAAAGGAAGCATCATCTTCTACACAGACATAAAATAAATCCACATACCTCCAAACCCGCACATGCAACAATATTTAATAATCAATTCAATCCAAAGGAATTAAGACCAGAGACTAAGCACCATTAAATTTGTCCTTGTCTTTCACATGAAGAGCCCCACATGTCCCAACAAAACAGAGACCCAAAGTGCATGCACCCCCAACAATCTGATCCCCCAAAGTGTGGCCAAATCAAGCTGATGATCTAGCTAGCTGCAAATTTTCATGGCCCCCAGCTGTTATTGTGTTCCTTCCTCTCCCAGCTCAGCTGCGTACATGCTCCCGGCCTGCACACCAGCTAGGGTGGCTAGCACACATCTGTGCTTCCTTTGCTAGGAGCAGATGGAAATCCTTTTGATTGATCCCTGCAGCAGAAAGGGTGCTAAAGTGCTCCCATGTTCACGGTAAGGCGTATTTATTTGACCAAATAAACTACTCAGAATGTTGCTGTGTGTATCCTGCAGGACGAAAAGTGTTGTGCTTGTGTAGCAATGATAGACTGACGACCATGGTATTCTGGATTGGCATAAACATGTCTCTGGCACCTGTAGGGAAGTTTTGGATTGATGTCAAAACGTGTTGTGACAATTTTTTTTAGTTTGAATAGTAAATGTGTAGGTTAATTTGAAGCCAATAAACAAGACCGATTCTATATTTTTGAGGGCTCTATGCGAATTCGGTGTTATAGGTCCTTATTATAAACTATATATTTTCAAACATATACTTTATAAACTACATATCGTCTAAAGTGACACAAGTAAACATTACTATAACATGATATACACCAAAACTTGTGAAGTGAATTAAACAATAAGAATAAAACAAAATCCTAGCTTATTTTTCAGGCTAAACAAATGGAAAATGAGAAGATAACAGGACCAGCCTTATCCTAAACCCTAATTACGATGAGATAAAGTGTAGCCGCGTGGGAGTCGCACATGAGGACGGACGATGACATCCTGCTGGCTGGACTGGTTGTTGATGGCCCTCGGTAGACCTGAGCCCTAGGTGATCACACAACCAGCCTAGGCCCTTGAGCCAGCCCTGCCAATAAATTGGTAATTAGAGGTAACACATTAAAAATTTAGTATCAAGGTTTTGGTATTACCAATATTTTAGTAGAGTAGTACTAAACCAAGTCAGCCCGTAATCTCTGAGGAAGGCCTTGGAAATATATTGTCGGATCACCCATAGGAAAATTGTCAAGTCTGATAGTGCTCCATCATTTCTTTGGCATATACCAATACTTTGAATTGTTAAGGTTCGACAATATATATAGCAACATACACATGAATGCACTATTTTACAGTTAATAGAAATATACTCTCCCCCCCCCCCCCCCCCTCCCCACTTTTTTATAAAGCACACATTTTTTCTTGTCTTGTTTCAAAATATAAGCATGCACACCAATTTATTGCTTCTGTCTTCATTTTCCCTATAACGGTATGTATGGCTACTCTCTAAAACACACATCTCACACTAACTACACTTTTCTTACTGACTAACGTCGTTATGATATGGAAGAGAGATGGGAAAAGGAAGAAAAGCATCGTTGCTATGCATGACAATAGCTTAACATCAACTCTTAACATTTATAAAAGTAAACTTAGCTACATAAAGATAATAAAAATGTTTATTTCGATGATTAATTAGTTGTGTAGAGTCTTTTGTTGTGTTTAACAGTGGTAAGAAAAGAGTTTCTACCTTTGATGTTTGCACTCAGACGTTCCTTACTAACTGCTTTTTATATAAATTAATCACTCTTTGCTGCTTAATCACCCAATTAATCACACCTGATCTACCCAACACTAAAAGACAGAGCCCTTCTCTCTCTAGAAAGCACAACACACGGAGCCCTATAAGTAGATGGTACCCGCTGCAGTAAGCCTCCATTAAGCTTGAATTGCTGCTCCCTTGGGCGCATGTGTGTCACCCTCTCCTTCCATTGATCCTTTCACATCCTTTAATTTCTCTCTTTCTTCCACATCAAATCAAACTGTTCATCCTCCCCTTCACCCTTTGACCTTTCCAACCTAATTAATTAGCTATACCCAATTAGCCGATCCATCCATGGACCGCGCGGCGAGCTGGGAGGCCATGAGCCGGCGAGGTGAGCAGCAGCAGCAGCTGATGATGGTGCAAGCTCCGGCCAGCCATAATGGTGGTGCGGCGGCGGCGGCGGCGGCGAGCCGGCGAGGTCGCGGTGGGCGCCGAAGCCGGAGCAGATCCTGATCCTGGAGTCCATTTTCAACAGCGGCATGGTGAACCCGGCCAAGGACGAGACGGCGCGCATCCGCCGCCTCCTCGAGCGCTTCGGCGCCGTCCGCGACGCCAACGTCTTCTACTGGTTCCAGAACCGCCGCTCCCGCTCCCGCCGCCGCGCCCGCCAGCTCCAGCAAGCCTGCGGCGCCGCCCTCCATCAGCTCCCCTCCGCCGCCGCCGCCGCCGGAGCCGGAGGAGGAGGAGGTGGAGGTACTATCACCACCACCACCACCAACCTTCGTCTTCTCCTTTCCTCATGCACGGCGGCGGCGTGGCCTCGCGACGACAGCCGCGCCCGTGCGGCCGCGGCGGCGTCCGGCCACTTCTTGGCGGACGACGTCGACGGCGGCGGCGACGATGACCTCTTCGCCATCTCCCGGCAGATGGGCCTCATGGCTCGCCACGGCGGCGGCGACCACCATTACGCAGCCTACGCGGACAGCGACGCCACCCAGCTCAGCTACCAACCAACCGGTCAGTGAGCAGCTGCTACCAAATGTGCCATTGTCATTACTACTCAAAACATCACAGCTCACCATGGATTTCAAGCAAGCTAGCCATTGAAGATGATGATTCATATGTGCTTATATATATGTGCATTTTAATTTACTCATGGATTTTACTAATTAATGAAGATATATATAGGTATGTAAAAATTGTATGTTTAATTTGCAGGGACGATCCAAGTGTTCATCAATGGCGTCGCATACGATGTGCCGAGCGGCGGAGCGCTGGACATGGCCGGCACGTTTGGCCGCGACGCCATGCTGGTGCACTCCTCCGGCGAGATCCTTCCGGTGGACGAGCACGGCGTGCTCATCAACAGCTTGCAGATGGGGGAGTGCTACTACCTGGTTAGTTGGTGAATTGATTAATTAATTAATCTCTTCATTTCAACTAAAGTTGTAGTGACATGTTCATGATCTCCTTTTGTTGAGTTCAGACTTCAGAGTTGATTTAATTTGTATTCTTCTTGCTTGATTTTTGTCGGTAGGTTTCAAAATCGATCTGATTAATCGGATGGATGAAGGTGGAGAAGAAGATGCAAGATTTATGTATGCTCTTGTAAGCATGCGGGATTTGCTTCATTGATTAATTGGGAGATTGATTCCCAGCTCCATGAATTGTTGTTAATTAGGTTGTCCAGGGATCATATCAGTGTGTACTAATGTGGTTGATTTCTCTCCATCGATGTATATTATTATCTCGATGCATCGTCCCCTTGAGAGTTGATTTCAATGTTGGAGAGATGTTAATTAGCTGATATATTACTTAGAGAAAAAGAGGGAGAAATTGATATGATCGAGTTAATTTCCATGCATTTATCTCACACCTGCGTGCATTAATTTGATTTTCGACCCTTACACTACAAATCGCAAAGTGCTCTTTATATATATTCTATTATTGATTGCCTGGAGTTGTGGATGGATTGTTAATTTACTTGCTAAATTTATGTTAACATTAAGTACAAAGTAGATTTTATGCAGACGATCAATTTAGCCCCCTTTAATAACGAAAGAAAAATGTTATGTACATGTTCCTAGACAAATATAATATTGTTCTCTAGAAATTAAATTTGTGTTTTGGGAGAAAATCTTCTTTGCTCTACTAATATTATGCCACTTGTTTGGCAATATTGGTGGTCTATATTCCTAGTTTGATTAGACAATCAAGACATGTGTTCGACAAATTAAATGCAAAAGTATATACTCATCAAACTATCTAATTGGAATCTACAAAAAAAACTAGGTTTATTTCCAACAAAAGTTCTTTATATTTCTGCAAACATAATATATGTATTAACTTAGCTTTATTTACTCTTTAATATAATATAATGAAGTATATATGTACTTAATTTGTGTGGCCTTCCTCTTCTCATCTGTTGGTATGCATGCATGGCCAATTAAAAAAATATATCAGTATTGCATATTATCAGTGAACAAGTTATTTCTATAATTTACTCCCTCAGTCTCAGGATAAAGAAATTTCTACCATTCAAAATTTGTTCAAAATATCACAATTTCTCCACCTACTCCATCACTTCAACCAACCATCGGTACCATTAATTTCACTATATACCTTCTCTTCATAAACAAACACAATCATTCCTCATTTAATTTCACTCACTTTATTAATACCCGTGCATTACTCTAGAAAAAAAAAATCATCTTTCATCCCTAATATAGACAGTACTCCCTGCCTCCATTTCAAATTATTTGTTTATCTTAAATCAAATATTTTTTATCTTTGACTATCAATTTATAGAAACTCATATAGTTTAACATTATAAGATTTATATTTTTGATTCACCATGAGAAGTACTCTCATATACTCCCTCCGTTTCAAAATGTTTAACACCGTTGACTTTTTAGCACATATTTGACCGTTCGTCTTATTAAAAAAAATGTGAAATATGTAAAACTATATGTCTACATGAAAGTATATTTAACAATGAATCAAATGATATGAAAAGAATAAATAATTACTTAAATTTTTGAATAAGACGAATTGTCAAACATGTACTTAAAAAGTCAACGGTGTCAAACATTTTGAAATGGATGGAGTACAAGTTATTGAACTACATGAATTTCTAAAAATCGATGTTGAAAGTAGAGATTATATGGACTTAGGACAAAGCTAAAGCAACAAAGTATAGTTTGGATTGGATAGAGTAAAATCTTTATACTTATGAGTGTAGTTCTGTCCTAGATATTATTTGCCTATATATTTCAGAGGAATGTAAACGCAACGCATCCCAAAATTCTATAAGTCCATGTATCGAGCAAATCTAATTGACAAAGCGGCAAATCACAATGGTGTGGTGGTGCCACGGCTTAAATTCTAGTGCCCATAATTGTGCTACACTATTTCTGCTTTTAATAGGAATTTTCAGTGCGGTTTAAATTGGATAGGAATTTCAATCAAATTTTGCACTCCAAAAATCCGGCCTTTTCAGAGGTTGAAATCTGTACAATAACGTTAGGCTGGGGCAAAGTGTACTTTCATGGGCTGACGAGTCTCCCACGAGTAAAATTCAGCCCATTAACCCATTTGCATCCTATGGTACTGGGCTCACAGCCTCACTGTTCGTTCGGGCCCTTACGGCCCATTGTTTTCATCCATTTGCATCCTATTCACCCATTGTTTTCACTAAATCAATTCAGCGTTGGGCCCACTTGTTGCCTAACATGACAACATCAGTATTCCTGCCCGTTTTACATATGGAATAAGTTCACCAGCCCTCCCTCAACTTTACGTCGAGTTTGTATAACATCCCTAAATCCTAAAATCAAAATCTTCACGTCTAAACTATACAAAACCATACAATTTTGGTCTCATAGCAGTATGGATCTCTATTTAGCTGATGTGGCATCCTAGTCAGAAAATAAAAAATAAAAAAATTGTGGGACCCACATGTAAGTCCCATCTTACTTCTCTTTTCTTATTTCCTCTCTTCTCTTTTCTTCTTCTCTTCTCCTCCTCAGCAATGGCAGAGAGGGGATAGGTTGGTGGCGGTAGAGAGGGGAGACGCGGCCGGCAAACTCCGTCGACTCAAGAGGCTCCTCCACCGCCACCACCGTCGTCTCGTGACGGGAGGAGGGAAAGAGGGAGAGGGGAGGCAGCCGACGAGAGATGGGGGAGGGGAGAGGCGCGGCGACAAGGATGGGGACAGCGAGGCAAAGAGGGATGGGGGCGCGGGGTGGGCGGCGAGCTCCTGCATGCGGCACCTCTGCTAGACGCTGGCGATGGCAATGACGGTGGAGACGAGCAGCCGGAAGCTTGTGGACAGCCGCGCCGCCCTGAGGTGGTCATACTCATCGCGCATGTGGGGGAGCTCCTCGTTGGAGGTGACCGACACCAGCAGGTCCTTGTCGACGAGGCAGTATCCGTCCCTCATCGCCTCACCTTCTCCGTCGCCGCGCCTATCTCCTCCCCCATCTCCCACCGGCTGCCTCTGCTCTCCCCCTTTCCCTCCTATTGTCGCAAGGCGGCGGCGGCGGCGGCGGCGGTGGACGGAGGCGGAGGCGAAGGCTCCACCGAGAGGCTCACCTCACTTCCATCACCAGCACCGGCATCGGGATGCGGTCACCGCTCACGTAGAGGTTCTTCACGGCGACGTGCACCACATCAAACATGTTGGTGTAGTGGAGTAGCGCCAGCGTGTGCAAGTCAACCATCTCCAACGACGGAGGGAGCGTCTTGAATAGCGCATTGTCAAGCGGGATCACGCCATTGCTCTGCATCATGGAGTAGGACTGCATGGCCAGGAGCCCAGGAGGAGCATGGGGAACGCGGAGGGGAGAGCGGTGGGGACCTCGTCGCCGACGGCGATGGCGGTGATGGGCCGGGGTGCTGGAGTTGGCACCGGCATAGGGTAAGACGTGGCGGGCGACCCAGGCGGAGGCGGTTGCCAGGGAGGAGCCCAGGGCGAGGAGCTTGTAGTTGGGGACGCCAATGATGGCACGGAGGCACACGTGGCTGATGCGATGCGCGCGGAGGAACTGGGTTAGGTCCGACGCCGACGTACGGATCTCCGGAACCATCCCGACCTGCTGCCGACACCGCTGCTCCTGCATCCACAAACAACAAACACCATCTGCATCCACAAATGAGAACTAGCGAAATCGAATGAGAACACCCAAAAACAGAGGAAAAGAATGTGGGCCTCTGAAATTTTCCTCTCGCTTCACTTACATGTGGGACCCACATATTATTTTTATTTATATTTTGCTGACTAGGATGCTACGTCAGCGAAACCAGAGATCTATACTGCTTTGAGACCTAAATTGCACGGTTTTGTATAGTTTAGGGGTGAAGATTTCCGGTATTGAGGATAAGGGATGTCAAACAAACTCAGTGTAAAGTTGAGGGATGGCAGGTTGCCCATTGCCAGATGGATAGATGTGAATGTATCCGGTTTTTTTAGATCAGATTCAGTGAAGCATAGTAATGTTCCAACTGGATTTTGTGTTATGGAGGTTTATCTCCTGAGAAGATAAATATTTTTTTTGTGGGTCAATCTATACCGAAATAGAGATAAATATTTATCTCCTCCTAAGAAATCCAATATATAATAGAGCAGAGATAAATCATTTTGCTAATTACATACTACCTTATTATCAACAAATATGTATTTAATGTCACAACAAAAGTGTTAAAGTGTTATGCACACATCTCAACAATTTATCGAAGCAACTAAGCCTGATCATAAGCATCAATGATGTGTTATGTGATCACAAAGGCATATTTGTTCTTAGACAATTAGTCTGCTCTGCATGTGCGGCATGGGAATGATGCTTCTGACATGTGGGCCCGATGATTGTAGCATGGGAGTAATGGATGCGCAAAAGATGCGGTTGCCTTTGCACATAAGGCGACAGACGGGAATTTGCGTGACAAACGGATAAACCGATATTTGTAAGCCTAATGGGTGTAAATTGGAACCACAACACAGCTTTGTAAGGGATACTACACACACTCTCTCTCTTTATAGGTTAGGGTCATTAATTATCTTGTATCATATTTTTATTTTATGAAACTTTATATTCTTTTCGCATTCGATGTTTTTTATCTCGATAAATATTTAAATTGAAGAGCATAAGATTTTTATCTCAGCAAATTAAAAGAATAGTATGATGTCACTTATCCTCTAGCTCTCTCTTTTTCTCTCTCCCTCGCTTCTTCTCACCACTTGCTCCTATCCGTTGTCGCCGGCCAAATCCACTACTGGCCCCTAGCCATTGTCATCGGGTCATGGTTCCTGGGTGGTGTTGCGCTTCTCTTTAGTGACTTCGGGCTCCTCGTCTATGCTATTGTAGCCTCCAGGCAATGGCGGCATGGCAAGCCCATGTCCGCATGTGATCGACACTCGCAATGCGACGATTTAGCTTAGTTCAGGGCACATGACCAAAAATATGCACGCTTTCTTCTGTCTCACTGTCCCGATCCGATGCTATGAGCGGAGGACGATTGTTGGATGCTTGGAGCGAAAAGAATCCAGCACACTAATAAAAAACATTTTTACATATGGTCAAAACTGATTTTTCTGTGCGGTCTGACCAACCGTCTGCCTGAAAAGGTCTGCGAAAATAGCAATTTTTCCATGCCGGTGGCGCATCCACATGCAAAATTTCGATTTTCACCTGCGGGCGCCTAAGTCGTCCGCACAGAAAATGAAAAATCACAAAAAGAATTCCAAAAAGAATAAATGGAACCCTAACCCTAGCCAGCCGCCGCCGCCATCCTCCGCCCCTCCCGTCGCCGCTGCATGCATGGGAGGCGGAGAGGCGGCGGGATTTGTGCCAGGGTTTCCCAAACCACCGGTGGTAAGCACGGTTACCGCGTAATAACTGTGGCAAACCGTACGAAATCGTGTAAAATTGATTAAAATTTCAAATTATTTTTTAAGTTTATTTGAATTTAAGGAGGTTACTGCGGTTTTCCTTTTACCGTACCCCTGCGGTTTTGCAAACCCTGATCTGTGCGGGAGGAGGAGGGGGCACGTCGAGTCCGGATCCATCCCTCTCGTCGCCGCCGTCGTCGGACCACGCGCGTGGAAGCAGGATCCACCCCTCCCGTCGCTGTCGCCAGCGGATCCTTGCTGCCATCGTAGCCTACGCCTACCGCCACCATAACCCATGCTCGTCGCCGCCGCCGCCGGAGCGCGTCGCCCTCACCTCCCTCAGCCACAACCCACGGTACCCTCCTACGGTGCCTTCCCCCTAGGCAACGGCACCCTTCTCCTAGCGAGCAACGCCCTCACACAACGCCCTCCCCTGGTCAGCGTCGCCCTTTCCCGGTGGGCGTCGCCCTCTCAGCGGCATCATCCTCTTCTCTAGCACAGTGGTGGCAACCTCTTCACGGCAGCGCCTCGGCAGCAACACCCTCCTTGCGGCTCAGGACGACGCGCCCACCAAGCCGCTACAGACTCGGGACGGCGGCGTGTTTGGCCTCTAATGAGCAATGGCATCGGTGATTTAGTTTTTGTGATTTAATTTTCTGGGATGATTTTGATTCATTGTTGTTGGATTTGTGTGATTTTATGATTTAGTGGATTTGTAATTTTGTGATTTAGTTTTTCTCGTTTCTAGGCTGAGATGGATAGGATCGGATTTGATCTCTAGTTCAACGATCTTTACTCCCGTATGCAGGGTTTGCAAAACCGCCGGTAACCGCGCAGTTACCGGCTTACCGCGGGATACGGTAAAAGGAAAACCATAGTAACCTCCTTAAATTCAAATAAACTTAAAAAATAATTTGAAATTTTAATCAATTTTACACGATTTCGTACGGTTTGCCACAGTTATTACGCGGTAACCGTGCTTACCACCGGTGGTTTGGGAAACCCTGGCACAAATCCCGCCGCCTCTCCGCCTCCCATGCATGCAGCGGCGACGGGAGGGGTGGAGGATGGCGGCGGCGGCTGGCTAGGGTTAGGGTTCCATTTATTCTTTTTGGAATTCTTTTTGTGATTTTTCATTTTCTGTGCGGACGACTTAGGGATATATACATATACATGTACGTATGTGTGTATTATTTTAGTTTTCGGTGTTTCATCCCAATGTGTTATGTGTTTTTTTAGATAGGAGGGTATACATCACGTAGCCATATAAGTAGGCAATGCAGTAGTGGGCAGTGGAGGAGGCGAGGAGCACAGGTGTCAAACGGAGAAAGTAAAGGAAAAAAAACGGCCCATGGCGCCGTCCCCATCGCGCTTCCCACCCCGTCCGCTCGCATAACCTTGTCCTGTCCCCACCGCTCTTTCTCTGTCTCGCACATTCCTCCCCCTTCTCGATCCAGATCAGGTCTCCCTCCCCTCCCTTCCCCTCCTCCTCTCCGTCCACACGCACCTCCTCCTCCTCCTCTCGAGAAGCTCGCGGACGACGGCGGCCACCGTGACCGGGAGGGGCGAGGAGGTGCCCCACCGTGGCCACTCCTCCGTGGTCACCTCGTCGCCGTCGCCAGGGCCGGTGACGGCTGGGAGGGCTTCCTCCTCAACTTCTTTACCCGCCGGCTCCACGGTGGGGCGGAGAGGCAGCTGCAGCCGCGGCTGGAGGAGGTGGAGGAGCTGCCGTAAGCCTGTGGCTGAGGGCGCGGCTTCCTCGGCGCGGAGCTCATAGGGTGGGGGAAGTGGATGAGTTACAGGCGTGCGCGGTGATTTGGCGATTTGGGGATTTTGATTTGGGTGAACAGACTTTGATTTGGGGATTTGTGGATTGTATCTTGGATTTTTGATTTGGATGCATGGGTAGCGGTGGTGGTGATTCCCAACCATAGTAGTGGAAATAGGAATCAGATGAAAGGCTTTCGGCGGGTGAGGTTTCTACCTGTGACGGCGGCGGCGGCGGCTTCTTCTTTTCGATGTATATTTTTGTCAAGTTTTATGATGATTGTGGTTAAGTTTTGTTGTGCCGATTCTGGGAAGTGTTTTCTACATCCGATTCTGAGAGCTATTGGGATTTGGGGGCTGCGAAGCCGCCCTGCCGACGGGCGAAGGCGCGTTCGTCCGTGTTGTGACGACCGGAAAAATACTAATCTTTTAATTAGTTAAGATTAAGATTAAGATGTCACAACAAAAAGTGTTAAAGTGTTATGCACACCAACTGACGACCTCGATCTGAGGTGCTATTTGGTTTGGGCGATTTTCGTCCGTATCCATATTACCAGCGCGATCGAAAAGCATTACATATCTACTCCTACTTTGTTTATTACGTGGGCTGAATCAGTTCGCACGCAATCAAATCTCGGTCAAATTCAATACCAACTTGCATTGCTACAACTTAACATTAGGAAATTAAAGCACCTTTGAACGTTTGCGGATAGATCGATCTTGATACTTAGTACAAACGAGAAGATACAAGTGGATGCAGAATATTACGATTTATTTTTTTCATGTACATATGTCAAGCACGCATGCACACATAACTACATAAGTAGTATGCGCTAACACGTACACATCTAAAGAGATTGAAGGCCAAGCCTCATATAGCACCGTATATATGTGTGTTTTACTACTAGACACACCCATGAGCAGCCATATCATCCCTAGGATATTATTAGGAATTTTCAATGACTCTATCCCTAATATCTTCGTATGAAAGTGTAACGCGTACCACTACATAAATGATTTTTGCAAATGGTCAAAATTAAAACACATTTTCACAAATGGCTAGATGGCTCACCTGCCCCGAGATATCTATAAAAATCGGTATTTTGTCAAGTGGGCGGCACAACCATGCGTGAAATTCAAGTTCCACGGGCAATCAAGTTAATCTGTCCACCTGAAACACAAATCACGAAAAAAGATTTTTAAAAAAACCAAAAATCAAAACCCTAGCTTCTAGCCGCCGTCGTTTTCGTTCCTACGAGCTAGTCCTTCACTTCTGCAACCGTCATCGCAGCCAAAGGCCCGCCGCTCCCGACGCCAGTGCCGTCCGATCCCTCACCGCACACCTTGTCGATTCTGAGACTGCCACTCCTTGGCGCTTGATCCGCCGCTCTTGAGGCCTCCGTCATCATCACCGTCGCCCTAGCCACCCTAGTCTTGGTTTCCCAAGTCACCGTCGCCTCCCCTCCCCTTCGCTGTCCATGCCGGATCAGCCCCTCGAGGGGCTGGCGGTGTTAGATCCGTCCATTGTGGCAATGGCTCCCGTCAACGCCTACCAACCACGTGCTCCTCCATAGGCCTCCGGGTGGCGGACCACCCTTCCCGTCACAGCCCACTAGCCGCTCCCATCACCGATCGTCAAGGAGAGCCGATGGAGGAGAGGAGACGGGGGAGGAGAAGACTGGGGAGATGGGGAGAAGGGAGGAGAGCAAAAATACTTAATTGGAGGAAGAAAAATAGATGGAGCCGGTCGAGTATGAAAATTCGCAAGTGGGCCTCTTAAGAGGTTCGCACGTGGAAATGGTTTTGTTGCATACGAGTGTATGCTGGATACCTTTCTATATTTTTAACATTTGGGTATTCTTTTAGTCAGTCTATAAAAAATAGAGGTGTGTTTGCAAAAATATTTTGGGGGACATTTCACAAAACTACAACAACGTGACGATTTATCACAAAACAGAACTGATATGAGTGTTTAATACGTGGGCGCAACTAGTAACAATTTGAGTACTTTATATTTGTATGACATGTGGACCAGATATATAATATTTTTACAAAATTGTCAACTATTGTTGTAGTTTTTCTAAAATTACCAACTAAAGCTATAGCAAACCGATAGTTTTGAAAAGATATATAATTGTAGTTTTCTAAAATTTCCTCTATGTAAGCGAAAGGACTTGTACCGTAGTGGTTATAAGAGCCTCCGTAGCACCTTAGGTCCTGAGTTTGACTCCTCAAGGGAGCGATTTTTTTAGGATTTAACGGCATTGTGCTTTCAGAGGTAGGCGACGTACCTGTTGACAGCGAGGCGCAATCTCCAGAATTTGTCGGCCCAGTTTTCGAAGATGCTCATAAAGATAGGGTTTGCGTGTGTGCTTTCATAGGAATGAGTGTACGTGCGTTGTGAGTGGCTGCGTTGTACTGTGTAATTCTAAAAAAAACAACATGTTTTCTTATTTTAAACAGCTACGTATCCTCCGGTTAACCTCACCTCAAGCTATGCATCATGCAATACAGGCCAGCATATATACGACTCTCTATATACCAAAAGTACAAAAGCCGAAAGGGAAAAAGGCAAAGGTATATACGACATGACACATGCTTTGAGTATGACTGCAACGTTGTACGTACATCCAACTGATGTCCATTTGGCAAGCTAGGAACTCGATCCAATTCTGGAATTAAAACGAGCTCAATTGCAATTAGAATATAATAAATAAATAATTAATTGGTCGATATATATTTGATAAATTAAAACGTGTGATCAGCATTTGCTCCTTCAAGCTTGGACAAAAAAACATCTCTTTTGAGACATGTTCTTCCTAGTATAGATCTAGCTAGCTAATAGATTGTTTGCTACTTGATCTCATTTCTAGTAAAAGAAATGGGGGCTTCATGCCCTAGTTCAAAAAAAAAAAAATAGATTGTTTGCTAATTGCAGCTAAACCAAGCTTTGCAGGCATCAAAGCGATCTGTCCATGGATATGCTCCAAGCATGCATCAATCCATGCCCTTTATTCTTAGCTCAGAACCAGCTACATCTATATCTGCCCTTTGATTTTGATATATATTCTTTTCTTTTCATACATATGCTCTTTCGATTTGATTATTGTTCCTTTTTGGCCATTGGAGACAAGAATCGATGGTTTGCTGCTGCAGAAAATATTTCTCTTTATGCATGCAAGGAGAATGCACCTGCATACACGCAAAGATGCATGCATGGTCCAGTAGTACTTGCATGTACAGTGGAATATCTCTGACGAATTCATGCCTTTCTAAGTATGTTTTGTTTAATTGATATGATATTAATTTATTTTCTTTTATCTAATTTTGAATGTTTATTTTTCCTAATGTTCACCAATTGTATATTTTGTATGCACGTATACGATAGAGCAAGTTGTTGTTCAACTTTTCTTTTTTTTTTTTGAGAAAGAAAAGATTGAGTTTAGATGTAGGAAATGAGAGAGGACTGCCGGCCAGTGCGTAGCAGCTCGATACTTCTCTCTTTTGTAAATGACCTTTCAGTCCTTTTCCTACTCCACTAATCGGGTTGGAACAATATGACAATTATGACCACCTATAAGGATTATACTCTTAAAAAACCATTTTTAAGACACCCCTCTCGAGATGGACCAAAAGAAGGCCCACATGTGAAAATACATACTCCCTCCGTCCCAAAAAAAAGGCAAACCGCGGGTTTGCGTGCCAACGTTTGACTGTCCGTCTTATATGAAATTTTTTTATAATTAGTATTTTCATTGTTGTTAGATGATAAAACATGATGAATACTTTATGCGTGACTTATATTTTTAATTTTTTTCATAATTTTTTCAAATAAGACGGACGGTCAAACATTAGACACGGAAACCAGGGTTTGTCTTTTTTTTTTGGGACGGAGGGAGTAAGGCTCAGCTGGTGAAAATTATATTTTATAGGTAGTCCTATTTTTATATGAGCCACTTGTCTGTGAAAATCTTTTTTTTTTTACATACAAGATCCTGAGAGGCCAGCCTGTAAAACATCATCCTTGCAAAAATAGTGGACAAGTATAAAAAAAATGAGCGAGGAGCCGCTCACCCTTACCATTTCATCAACAGATCAATCAACGCGTACGACAATAGCAGACTTCGAGCAGAACGGACTTCGAGCATGGTGGGCTTCGTGCAGCGGTAGCCACGGGAGCAGCAGATCCACCGGCGGCAGCCTCGGGAGATGCATATGGGATTTCGCTAAAATGTCACTCTCAAACAAAAGGTAACGTATTACGATTTCATTCCTTCCACTTTTTTTTTACTCAATTTAATGAATTTTACAACATTTGTCTTGCTGAGCTGTTGATGTAAAAACACGAGGCCTGGGAGATGTGCTTAACTCCAGTGCAGGTCCAAAACTTGCCTTTGGGTGTATGAGCGTGCCAGTTGATTTGATCCTGCAATCAACAAGAAACAAAGACAAAGAAACCGCGGTTAAAGAACTAAATCATTTATCCTTGGGCCGATGTCATATATGCATCGATCGGCAGTCATTAATAGATAATAAAGAACTAAATCTACTCGATCGGCTGTAGATATTAACAATATATAATCCTTATGTCGATATATACTTAAATCAAGTGATTGGGATAGATCGGTCGCCATGCCGAAACAGTATAAATCACTTAGATCGAAATATATATTAACAACAAGACTATATATATTCATAGCATAGCCGATCAGATAGATCCAACATATGTATCGGCTAATACTCCGATACCACTCTATATTAAGATATTAAAGCAAGTAGAATATACCAAACAAAAAGCCTAATATACTTAAATGCAACAAGATCTTAACATGAAGGGCATATTTAACATGTCAATAAAGCATACAAGATAAATATAGTTAAATCAGATAAGATCGGCTGAAACTCCGATACTACCCTAATCGGCAACCAAAGACAGGCTAGAAATTGAGATTCTAATCACGACTCATAAGATCAAACTCAACTGATGCAGCTATAAGTATGAAAAGAAGGACAATATCTAGACAATCAAGTCGTCGGATGTGTCATAGAGTGGTGGATATCCTATATAATATAAGTCAACATCGATATTTAACCTAATCGGCTGCCTTCTACTGACAGATGTTAGCCGATTGTAGGTTAGATAACGATATTGCCGGAGATTATGTAAGATATATGATAAATTGACGAATTACATAAACAAGATTAGAGTGTCATAGAGATGGAAGCACTAATCCCGAGAACGCAAGCCGCCATAACAAGTTTTACCTCTTGTTAAAGATCGAAACCGATGCAGCTCAACCCGAAAGCAAGAACTCGTCGAAATAAAACGAAAGTAAAAGGGTGGCAATGCGCCGAGATTGTATTGAACGTGTGTTAGTTTGATTACATGGGGCTCGGGTCTATTTATACCCGAGAATTACAAAATATGTCCATATCGGACACGACTCTTATCTCTAACAAACTCTAAATATCATAAGTCTTTGCGGCAGACTTTTGCCCAAACATATCTCTAATAAAATTACATAAAATATCCTAATTAATAGATACAATTGCCTTCTCAGGACTCTTTTCATGCGTGGCAATCATCATGAAGCACATCAACCTAACCCGACAACATATGCTCGGATTCGGCTCGATCGGCTAACCCCGTCCGACTCGAACTCTACCGATCTTAGTCGTAGCCGATTCGGACTCCAGCCGATCTTTACTCTGTTTCCAGGACGATCTCCATCTCGAATTCCATCTCGATTTCTTCATCTCTGATTCTTGGATTACCAAATTTAGTCGTTAACATGAGCTAACCAAAATATCTCTTTGATCTCATGTCTTCCTATCTCATTCTACCACCGGCGAGCCGCCGCCGCCGCGGCTCCTCGCCATCCAACCCCGTCGTATAAGGGCAGCTAGGCCTTATACAACGGGCTCTTCGAGGTAGTGTTTGCCCGCGGCAGAAATAAAAATGGTAGAATATCAATTTTCTAAAAGAAAAAAAAAGAGGCAGGGAGAGTTATATTAAGAATTAAACGAGCAGATAAAAAACTAAGGAGATAAGAAAAGAAAACAAAAGGAGTCGTTCGAATTCGAAATTCGTTAGAGCTCGCATGCAAATGCATGGCGTACGTGGGCCGGGCCCACCTCCCCCCTCTATAAAGACAGCGCCCAACCCTCTGCTACCCAAACCCTCCGATTCCAGCGCCGCCCTCCTCTCGATCGTTCTGGTGGCGCCTCAACTTCTCTCCGGCGGCTGCGGCGGCGGCGCGGCGCCGTGATTTTCTAGGTCAATCGACCCCCCCGGCCGGCGGGCGGCGGGCGAACGTCAAGTGCAAGACGATGGCGGCGACGGCGTCGTCGACGGCGGATGCGCTCGAGCAGATCAAGAACGAGGCCGTTGATCTGGTGAGGGAGAAGCTAGTTATAAGCTGCTAGCTGCTGCTGATTGATCGTGCAAGTTCAAATGCTAGGGCTTTTGTTTTGTTTTTTTTTAGAGTTTTTTTGTGGTGAAGTTTTGTTCGTGATGAAACTTGAAAGAAAAACTAGATTTTCCTTTTTCTTATACTGATGATTTTGTTGTATTTTTTTTGTTCTGGTTGTTTTCTCGAATGCAACTAATCTTAATTAGCAGTAGATTGATCTTGACTAAAAAGAAGAGTTAGAGACGGTTTGAGTTCTTGCGGTGACATTAATTGCCAGAAAAGAGAGAAAGCAGATCGAATCTGATTTGCTTCACGGATTCAATCTCCTCTTTCGTTCATGTGATCAACCAAAAAAAAAATCTCTCTTTTTTGTTAATCTGCTTTAATTCACGAGAGAATTAGGATGCACTACTCTCTCTAGAGCTAGCGCAAGCTGGCCCATGCAATTCTTTCCTTTTTTTTTCTCTCTCTTTCGCGGCTTTTACTGCAGCTAGCTAGCCAACCACCTACTCATAATCATCGATTAGTTTTTTTTTGCCTCTCTTTGTTGCAAGATTTTATCTGCAGGTTAATTAGTGTTAATCACATTGTCAATTAATCTATGTTTGTAACTTGCTAAATCGATCTATCTAATCTAATCGTCTTCCATCCATGGCAGGAGCACATCCCGTTGGAGGAGGTTTTCCAGCATCTGAAATGCACTCGGGAAGGACTCACCAACGCCGAGGGCGACGCCCGCACCCAAGTCTTCGGCCCCAACAAACTCGAAGAGAAAAAGGTCCAATCTTTGTTCTTGTTTGATAATATATCATTATCCAAAGTTTCAAATGTTCATATAAAAGTAAATTCAAAATGTTCATTATTTTCATTAAATAAAATTCAATTGGACATGAAATAATTATCGTACAAACATTTTAAAAGTTGAATCTTGAATATATCATCCAAAGTTTCAAATGTTCATATAAAAGTAGATATCCAAATGTTCATCTAATGATATTATTTTCATCGAACTAAATTCAATTTAACATAAAATAATTATCGTTCAAACAGTTTAAAAGTTGAATCTTAAAATACCTGCGCAACTTAATTATTCAGTGGGGCGGAGGGAATGTTTGTTTGAACTTGAAGATAATCGATTGATCTTTGGAGTGGTGGTGTAACATGATTTTGATTTGATTTGATTTGATTTTGACGATGAGCACAGGAGAGCAAGATACTGAAGTTTCTGGGGTTCATGTGGAACCCGCTGTCGTGGGTGATGGAGGTGGCGGCGATCATGGCGATCGCGCTGGCGAACGGCGGCGGGCGGCCGCCGGACTGGCAGGACTTCGTCGGGATCATCGCGCTGCTGGTGATCAACTCCACCATATCCTACTGGGAGGAGAGCAACGCCGGCAGCGCCGCGGCGGCGCTCATGAAGAACCTCGCCCCCAAGACCAAGGTGCTCCGCGACGGCAGGTGGTTGGAGACCGACGCCTTCGTCCTCGTCCCCGGCGACGTCATCAGCGTCAAGCTCGGCGACATCGTCCCCGCCGACGCCCGCCTCCTCGAGGGCGACCCCCTCAAGATCGACCAGTCGGCGCTCACCGGCGAGTCGCTGCCGGTCACCAAGCTCCCCGGCGACTGCGTCTACTCCGGGTCGACGTGCAAGCAGGGGGAGATCGACGCCGTCGTCATCGCCACCGGCGTCCACACCTTCTTCGGCAAGGCGGCGCACCTCGTCGACACCACCAACCAGGTCGGCCACTTCCAGAAGGTGCTCCGCGCCATCGGCAACTTCTGCATCGGCGCCATCGCCATCGGCATGGCCGTCGAGGTCATCGTCATGTACGCGATCCAGCACCGCCTCTACCGCGACGGCATCGACAACCTCCTCGTGCTGCTCATCGGCGGCATCCCCATCGCCATGCCCACCGTGCTGTCCGTCACCATGGCCATCGGCTCGCACCGCCTCTCCGAACAGGGCGCCATCACCAAGCGGATGACGGCGATCGAGGAGATGGCCGCTATGACCGTGCTCTGCAGCGACAAGACCGGGACGCTCACGCTGAACAAGCTCAGCGTCGACAGGGGCCTCATCGAGGTGTTCGTCCAGGGCGTCGCCAAGGACGAGGTGATCCTCCTCGCCGCCAGGGCGTCGCGCGTCGAGAACCAGGACGCCATCGACACCGCCATGGTCGGCATGCTCGACGACCCCAAGGAGGCACGCGCCGGCATCCGGGAGGAGCACTTCCTCCCCTTCAACCCCGTCGACAAGCGCACCGCCCTCACCTACGTCGACCTCGCCGACGGCTCATGGCACCGTGTCAGCAAGGGCGCCCCCGAGCAGGCAACCCACCCTCATCCATGGATCCCGATTCGATTCGATCTTTCGTCGCCGCCATTGCTCACTTGCTTGCTTGATGTTCTTGCAGATTCTGGATCTGTGCAAATGCAGCCAGGACGTGAGGAACAAGGTGCACGCCATAATCGACAGGTACGCCGACCGGGGCCTCCGGTCGCTCGCCGTGGCGAGGCAGGATGTGCCGGAGAGGAGGAAGGACGGCCCCGGCGGGCCGTGGGTGTTCGTCGGCCTCCTGCCGCTGCTCGATCCGCCGCGCCACGACAGCGCCGAGACCATAAGGCGGGCGCTCCACCTCGGCGTCAACGTCAAGATGATCACCGGTACACCTCAACCCACGCCCTGATGCTTTTCGTCGAACACATGGTGGGCGTGCAAATGCAGTCAGTGATCCTGTGATATCAATCAGTTGTTTGCCTTGCGTTGCCATTGCTGGTGCAGGTGATCAGCTCGCCATTGCCAAGGAGACCGGGAGGAGGCTCGGGATGGGCGTGAACATGTACCCCTCGTCGGCGCTGCTCGGCCAGAGCAAGGACGAGTCCATCGCCTCCCTCCCCGTCGACGAGCTCATCGAGAAGGCCGACGGCTTCGCCGGCGTCTTCCCAGGTACACGAATTATTATGCATTCTCAAAGCCGCCATGGCCGGACTTGCAGGTTCTTGATATCTGAACACAATGTCGCCATTGTCTCGTCTGTCTTGTGGTGCAGAGCACAAGTACGAGATCGTGAAGAAGCTGCAGGAGATGAAGCACATCTGCGGGATGACCGGCGACGGCGTGAACGACGCGCCGGCGCTGAAGAGGGCGGACATCGGGATCGCCGTCGCCGACGCCACCGACGCGGCGAGGAGCGCCTCCGACATCGTGCTCACCCAGCCTGGCCTCAGCGTCATCATCAGCGCCGTCCTCACCAGCCGCGCCATCTTCCAGAGGATGAAAAATTACACGGTACAGCATTTGTCTTGGCTGCATTCAGAATGAATTTGAGAGCATGAATTTCTCGATCAGAATCATCAGAGATTGATTTTTTTTGACTGATGATCATTGTGTTCTTCTTGTTGTTTATGATCTCTCCAGATCTACGCGGTGTCGATTACTATCCGTATTGTGGTAAGTAAACTGTTCTTGCTGCTACTCCTTCAAGGATCTGATCAACCTGACCAACAATGCCATGAAATTCGTCTGAAAATTTTCCCCTCTTGTCAATCTGAAGCTTGGATTCATGCTGATTGCTCTCATCTGGAAGTTCGATTTCTCGCCGTTCATGATCCTGGTCATCGCCATCCTCAATGACGGTGAGTTCTTGAACAGAGCAGGAATTGAACTTTTGATCCACACACACACAATTATAACTGATGTACCTGATTGATGATGCAGGAACGATCATGACAATATCCAAGGACAGGGTGAAGCCGTCGCCGCACCCGGACAGCTGGAAGCTGCCGGAGATCTTCATCACCGGCATCGTCTACGGCACGTACCTCGCCGTCATGACCGTCCTCTTCTTCTGGGCCATGAGGAGCACCGATTTCTTCACCGTAAGCAAGCAACCAAACAAACAGATCCAAGAATCCTCAAACCTTTGATTCCACTGAAATTGAATTCTTTGAATTTGGTTGGCTGTACGCAGGACACGTTCCATGTGAAGCCATTGATGGAGAAGGACGAGATGATGTCGGCGCTGTACCTGCAGGTGAGCATCATCAGCCAGGCGCTCATCTTCGTGACGCGCTCCCGCAGCTGGTGCTTCGTCGAGCGCCCCGGCATGCTGCTCTGCGGCGCCTTCGTCGCCGCGCAGATCGTAAGCATCTGATCTCCATCTCCATCTTGTTCTAGCTGCTGCAACTGCAAATGCCAATGCCATGCCGCCATTGATGGACTGATTTGGCAAATGCCATGCCCCGCCATTGATGGACTGATTTGGTGCAGATCGCGACGCTGGTGACGGTGTACGCCACCTTGGGGTTCGCCCACATCAAGGGCATCGGCTGGGGCTGGGCCGGCGTCATCTGGCTCTACAGCATCGTCACCTTCCTCCCCCTCGACATCTTCAAGTTCGCCGTCCGCTACGCCCTCAGCGGCCGCGCCTGGGACACCCTCATCGAGCACAAGGTAACCTTGCCATAACAACAAACACCTTGCCTGCATGTGTGTTTTTTTCCTCGCGGAATAACAACAAACACCTTGCCTGCATGTGTGTTTTTTTCCTCGCGGAATAACAACAAACACCTTGCCTGCATGTGTGTTTTTTTCCTCGCGGAATAACAACAAACACCTTGCCTGCATGTGTGTTTTTTTCCTCGCGGAATAACAACAAACACCTTGCCTGCATGTGTGTTTTTTTCCTCGCGGAATAACAACAAACACCTTGCCTGCATGTGTGTTTTTTTCCTCGCGGAATAACAACAAACACCTTGCCTGCATGTGTGTTTTTTTCCTCGCGGAATAACAACAAACACCTTGCCTGCATGTGTGTTTTTTTCCTCGCGGAATAACAACAAACACCTTGCCTGCATGTGTGTTTTTTTCCTCGCGGAATAACAACAAACACCTTGCCTGCATGTGTGTTTTTTTCCTCGCGGAATAACAACAAACACCTTGCCTGCATGTGTGTTTTTTTCCTCGCGGAATAACAACAAACACCTTGCGTGCGTGCGTGCAGATTGCCTTCACGAGCAAGAAGGATTACGGGAGAGGGGAGAGGGAGGCGCAGTGGGCGACGGCGCAGAGGACGCTGCACGGGCTGCAGACGCCGGAGATGGGGGACCACCTCGGCGGCGTCGGCAGCGGCGAGCGGAGCAGCTACAGGGAGCTCTCGGAGATCGCCGAGCAGGCCAAGCGCCGCGCCGAGGTGGCGAGGCTGCGCGAGCTCAGCACGCTCAAGGGCCAGATGGAGTCCACCGTCAGGCTCAAGGGCCTCGACATGGACAACGTCCAGCACCACTACACCGTCTGAAAATCCATCGCCGGCGAGCGAGCTCGCCGGAGAAGGAGGAGGCTCCGCCGCGCTCGCTCGCCGCGGCTATTTTCAGGGGCAGCGTGCATGCAATTGAGCCTCTCGTCGTCGTCTGTAATTCCTTTTTTTTATATTAAATTTTAAACTTTGGTTTGAGGTCTAGTGGTTAATTGAGTTGACGGTTTGAGGGTTTGAGTTTGTCCTTAATTTGGGGTTCTGCTTGAATTATGACCTGGCATTACCTCTCATTTGATTTGTGGTTAATTTCCTCTAATTGGTTGGAAATAATTGAGTTGTTACCGTGTTTTACAATACTTGTTATGAAGTTGTTGATTCTGATAGTTTCCCTTTGTTTGATTTGTATTACTGGTAGTCTCTGATGTGTTGTTTTTACTGAATGATGATGATTTGATTCATCATGATCCAAATTCAGATGTTTTTCATAGTTTGGTCTCTCATGCATGTATATGTGCATTTTCAATACAATCAGAAAGAAAATGGGTATCTTGTTTAAATTACAGCCCAAATCATTTTTTTTTTGCTAAATAAATTCCCGTCGCATTCTTTTTTAGCATGAACAAGGTAATCGGCCCAAATCATTTTATGCTAAATAACCCCCATCGCGCTTTATAGAGCATGAATAATACTTTGACGACTATTGTAATATTGCATATATGATATTTTCATATAATATCAAGGCCACATCTATATGGTTTGATAAAAACAGATACACCAAAGTTTGTTTGTTTTGCTTT
The DNA here is from genome assembly GCA_009805545.1 of Oryza longistaminata. NCBI lineage: Eukaryota > Viridiplantae > Streptophyta > Magnoliopsida > Poales > Poaceae > Oryza > Oryza longistaminata. The sequence continues at coordinate 10,626,457 of CM020185.1, read as the reverse complement.
TTCAAATAGATTCATATACTCCATTGGTCCCCAAATATAAACATTTCCAGTTTTATCTTAATTCAAATTACTCCTTTGACTAATTAAGTTTATAGATAAGAGTATTAACACTGCTCCTGGCCCAGATAGTTTCAATATCCATTTCTATAGAACTTTTTGGAAAGAGTTGAGAAATGACTTGTTTGAGATGCTCATTTTGCTCCAGGAGAACAAGCTGGACCTCAAGAGATTGAATTATGGAGTGATTTCTCTTATCCCTAAGAGCTCTGATCCCACCAATATTAGGCAATTCAGACCCATCTGTGTCCTAAATGATTGTTTTAAATTCATCTCCAAGGTGATCACAAATAGGTTTACTGAGGTGGCCCAGTCTGTAATTGCCCCCACTCAAACTGCTTTTATTCCTGGCAGATTCATTCTTGAAGGATGTGTGATTCTTCATGAAGTTTTACATGAGTTGAGAAAGAAAAACATGAAAGGCATAATTTTCAAAATTGATTTCGAGAAAGCCTATGATAGAGTTAGCTGGGGTTTTCTTTTTGAAGTTTTAGAGAAAAAAGGTTTCCCTGACATGTGGATCAACTGGATCAAAGCCTGTGTCATGGGTGGTAGAGTTTGTATTAATATTAATGGAGAGAGAAGTGATTTTTTCAGAACTTATAGAGGACTTAGGCAGGGTGACCCTCTTTCACCTCTTCTCTTTAATCTGGTGAGTGATGCTCTGGCAGGGATGCTGGACTCTACAAAAAAGAATGGTAAATTGACTGGCCTGGTCCCTCAGATTTTCCCAGGAGGCATCACACACCTCCAATACGCTGATGACACAGTTATTTTTATCCCTTTTGATGAGAAAGAGATAATGCACACTAAATTCATTCTCTATTGTTTTGAAGAGTTGGCTGGAATGAAAATCAATTACCATAAAAGTGAAGTGTTTTCAGTTGGGTTAGACCTGCAAGAGACAGAAAGTGTTGCTATGATGCTAAATTGTCCTGTAGGTGCTTTCCCTATGAAATATCTTGGTCTCCCCATCAGCTCTGAAAAAATTCTCACTCAAGATTTAAAGTTTTTAGGACACAAACTTGAAAAGAGGTTAGGCACTTGGGGGCCAGGGAACCTTTCCTATGCAGGGAGAGCAGTTCAGATTGATGCATGCTTATCTTCCATTCCTTCTTATGCTATGGGTTTCTATATCCTGCCTGAGATGATTCACCAGAAATTTGACTCTGTGAGAGGGAGATACTACTGGGCAGGCAATAAGACTAAGGGCAAATATCACATGCTGAAATGGGCTGACCTTGCTTTCCCCAAAGATTTTGGTGGTTTAGGGTTTACTGAAACTAGAGCTATGAATAGAGCTTTGTTGGCAAAATGGATTGTTAAGGTAGAGTCTAATGATCAGAGCTTGTGCACTTCACTTTTGAGGACTAAATACTTAAAGAAAGGAGGTGTTTTCCAAAGTAAAGAAGAAGGGGGGTCTCAATTCTGGAAAGGGATTCTAAGTACCAGGAGATGGTTGAGTCTTGGGTCAGAATGGAAGGTTGGGAATGGCAAACATGTTTTTTTCTGGTTGGATACCTGGATGCTCCCTTGTCCTTTGAAAATTCATTTTAAAGGTTTATTTGAGGTTTGTAATGAACAAGAGATCTTGGTGGCTGAGGTGATTGAAAAGGGATGGGAATCTTTGTCTTTTAGACGCTCTTTTGGTCCTGATGAGATTGCTGAATGACTAGAGTTGAAATCCTTGATCGATAGAACAGATCTTTCAGACTCCCCTGATGAGTTGAATTGGAGTCTGAACGAAAATAAGAGGTATACTACTAAATCTTTGTATCGAGCTATCACTTTCAGAGGGGTAACTGATCTAAACATGAGAGCTGTCTGGGGGGCCCCTTGCCCTATGAAAATAAAGCATTTTCTCTGGCTTGCCATTAGGAATAGAATCCAGTCAGCTGAACAGCTGAAGAAAAAAGGGTGGGAAGGCTCTTTGTATTGTCAGTTATGTAGTGATCCTGAGTCTACTAACCATATTATTTTTGATTGCCCTATTGCTGCTTTTGTGTGGTGTGTCTGGAGAGATGCCATGAATTGGGGGATCTCTCCCAGAAATTTTGATGACGTTTTCCTTCTGTTAGAGATGAATTCGATTGTTAAAAGTAAAGATGTTAAGATGTCTCTAATTGCTGCCACTGCTTGGTCTCTTTGGCTTACAAGGAATGCTATGGTTTTTAGAGAAAAGCTTATTTACTCCCCTCTAACCATCCCTTTCCAAATTATTTCTCTTATGATGCAGTGGAAGCCTCTGTTTCACCCTGATCAGAGGTAGGGCCTGGAGTTGCTGACGTCCCATCTGAGAGAAACAGTCTCGGGTCTTCGTTCAAGATCTGGAATTGGTTAACTTCCTAAGTTTCTAGGCTTGCTGTTTAGCTGTCTTTGTTAGATGTTGTTCTGAGTTCTGCTTCTCAAGAGTTCTGTTTTCTCCTAGTTTGTCAGGTGCTTTTGTTTCCCCATGCGATGTTCAATCTTGGTTAAGACTTGTTAAAAGTGCGAATGTCCTATCTGGCCGGGGTGTGGCCTTATATGTTTCTTCCCTATCTTATGTAATGAACCTATGTAAAGCTGGCATCCCCAGCAACATGCCGTGACGGTTTTCAATCAGAAGCCGGGTCTCCGGACCTTTCCTCAAAAAAAAAAAAAAAGACTAAATCAATTACACCGCTCAATACGAATCAGACAATTTTACCCTCGTTCTAATTATCCCCTCCTCCCCCCCACCCACACCGTGATGTGGCCTTTCTTTGACGAGAACATTACCTAGCAGCGAAATGAGCCCACATGTCAGATATTTTATTTTTTCTTCCTCTCTCCCCTCCCCCCCTCCCTCTCTCTCTCTCTCACACACAAACCACATAGACTCTACCATGAAACATTGCCATCCACCACCTAGGTTCTTCCGATTGAAGCTAGGGGCATACATATGGAGCAACAGAGAGTTAATAGGCCAAAATTGCTGGAGGGTGGCGGTCGCACCACCCTCTTTCTCCACATCTTCTTTCCTTCCCTTCGCTGTTGCGGTCTCTTCCCTGATCTTCAGTTCCACTTTCCTCGACGCATGTCGCTAGAGTGTCACCGCCTCGTTAAACTCCACTTTTGTTGGCGTCTCTGCTAGATGTCACATTATTGAGTGAGGTTGGAGGAGAGCGAGGAAACCCAAAAAGGTGTTTTTTAAATTCGTTGGGGATTAGCAGAAAAGAGTAAAAAAAAAAAATCGAAGGGAAAGAAAAGTAGAGCGAGAAGACAGCCAATAGCCTCGATCCATGTAACGTAATATAAACCACTTCCTTGGGGTTCAAATAATCAGGTTTGAATAGATTAGGGTTGATTTTTATATAGTTCATAGTTGAGTAGGGTAAACTGTTACGTTGGTAAATAGCTGAGGGATAATCGGATTTAACACTATATATTATTAACTTCTTCCGATGAATTACTTGCATATATTACAAGACTTGCCACCAAGCTAGTCAGAGACATAGTATATTGTTCTTTCAAAGTTTGGTAGATAGTACTAGACCATTACATGACTTGGAGCACCAATCCATTTATAATTAATTAGAGTAAATCTGATAAATGCTCTATCGCATACAAGAAGAGCATTGACTTTGTTAAATTACCATATGCAATGAAACCGCATAAAAAATTGCGATTATAGATGTAAATAATAATGGACAATAATTACAATTTAGATCAATGTTCCAACCCTAACATCCAGTCAGCGTGAGGAAAAAGAAGCACAAATAACAAATTTGCCACTTGTCGTTCTTAGCAGGACCCTATCTATATGCATGAATACGATGAAAATATCAAATGAATGAAGTAAAAACTCCGTTCACAATTTAGAGATGCAGAACTTTAACATATTCTGTCTAGGCTAGGACAGCTGGCATAGAAATGTTAATCTATAGCAAGATATTTACTTATGTACTTGTTCTGATACTTCCTCCGTTGCTCTATTATAAGACTTTCTAACATTAATCCAATATTCAGTATAGTTAATGAATCTAGACATAAATGTTGTGTTTAGATTCATATAATACCCAAGTATATGAAACGGAGGAGTATTTGTTTACTCCTACGTACCACGAAAATTTATAAGTACCACCATTAATTAACCCTTCTTATTTTTTTACCCAACGGCATATATACAAAATTTCACACATAACTTCTTGCATCGATCAGCATTTGTGCATATTTTTCCTTATAGATCTTGCTTGCTATTGAGCATATGCTGTGCCATATATTATGCCCCGGTATGCATTGCACCTTTTCAACTTGCCTTAAAACTAATGTTTGGACAGGGCAGGCTAGCTGCCACTGCATGCGAGAGTGATTGACTACGCGCACTATGCTGCCATCTAATTAATCAACGCTTTAATTTCCTGTTGGCCCCAGGTTGTTAATTTATCTCGATGGCATATCTTGTTTACTACTCACAATCATTGGTTCTCCATTATTTGGTGCAAACACATTAAATTAAACTGATCCTGACTAAACCTTGTTGCTTGCTAACGGACCAGCAAGCAAAACAATCAAAATCTTGATGTTCGATAGATCAGGCAGAAAGTTGTGATTAAAAAAATTTCGATCAGTTGATATTTTTTTTTCCTGCTATATATAGTTCAACTTCAATAAACTATCAAATGAGTTGTATCTCCGATGTTGATTCTTTTGACTTTGACAGCAAATAGTTTGCAGGTGTAAGCTAGCACAAGTACTACGGCCGTTCAATCTGCTTGATGCTGGTCTCTCGCACACTGAAAGTTGCCACCCATGCATAATATTTTGAAGGATTGAAGGGGGATTGAATTGAAGTGGAAGTTCTAAAATATGTTACTGCTCTGTACTCATAATATATATTTTGTGCACATATTGATCCACCAATTAATTTTTTATGTTATATATTGTCGTTGTTGGCTTAAACGACCTCTTAGAGTTATGACTTGCCCTGCACTTACGTCGTTCTTCTATGACAACGTATTCTCTGGACATTGAGCAATTTTGAATAGGTGCTCATTACTGTTCGAAATTTTGAAAAATCAGATATAGTACTTCAAGATAGCGGTATAAAAACAGTCGGTGGCAATTCCCAGACGCGGTATGGAGCAAAACAGACTTTTTTTTACGTATTTGTTAAAACCTTTTTAATTTTTATTTTAAAAATAAACTCTCTTTAAAACGTGCATTCCAACTTTTTAAACTTTGTTGGTCATGGCAGCCACCTAGCGTGTCTAAATACTTGTCACACGACCGTATATGTATTACAGTATATTTTGCCCACAATTTGCTAACCTGGCTGTGACTACTAACCATATTGACTGTGTAAAAAATTAGATTGAAATAAAATTAGGAGAGTTTATTTTATAATTTTTAATAATGTCCAAAAAAAAGAAATAACATTCTAAACCGTCCTCCATAAAAATGATATCGTTCCACCGTTTTATCCTATTTCCAATATGAAAACATGACGTGAAAAAATAGAAGAAAACCGTAGAAACTTAATTGCACTTTATATTTTGGATTTCCTCAAAACTAATTACAGGTATGGTATTGAAGTACATATATAGATTCTGTTTATAATAAACTTTTTTTTTCTAAAAACTGTAATATTATTGTAGTTTTTTATTTGTATATAAAAAAATTCATATCATGCATGAAAAATAATTCATTTATATAATATATAATGACAAATTCGAAAAAATTTGCAATTGCTTTGTATGTTTAGTATGAGATAAACAACATCAGTACCTAAATAACTATTATATGGCTGAAAGACGAAACCAAATGGATATCCAGATAAATTAATCTTAAACTTGCATTCCTGGACTCTCGCAGACATTTTTCAGAGTTTACAACTCTTAAGAATCCATGTTACACACAGAATTTCAGAAAGATAAGCAACAGCTAGCATTGTATTAGTTTCTGGGCGAATACTCCTAAATATAAATCAATAAGATGCCAAACGAATCCAACGTACGAAAGACTTCATGAGAACATGTAATGATGTAAACTTCTAAACAGCGAAAAAAAAGATTGCTCATTAGAAAGAGAGATCGTATCGATCTGTTCCAAATTATCGGCCTACTTTGGAGATCGACCTGCAAAGAAAAAAAATTGCACATCTTTTCCTCGATTAACCCCTACAAATGAAATTGAAAACGGCATCAACGTCGATCGACAAGTATTTATATGCATTTTTCGACTTTTATGACTACTCAGCAGAGTAGACAGTTGTTCGTTGCCGTCATGAACTCTTTCCTTCTACAACAACTAATGAAACCCGACACTGTCATACATCATGTACGCAAATAACTGTACAGAGGGAATTTTCCCCCACATTTAACAATTACACACCTCATCTTGACCTTAATTATTCCCTGCAACGCCGTTTAATTAACAAAATATTAATCTGATTAGCAGACACGGATGCATGTAGGAGAATGGAAGAAAATCTGCGATTTAATTAGTGCAGAGTCGCAGTCTAGTAGTTAATTAGTCAGTCATACGTAAGAATGAATGTACACTTAAATTTTGACCGCGAAGATATCGGTGTGTGTATACTTGGGACTGAGCATGCTTGCTTATTAAATTTGCAGAGAACAACAGTGCATATCATGCACGCTTATATTGCAGATTCATCACGTCTCTGAATATTTGCAGTTTGCAGAGGAAGAACGGTGGGAAACCGTCGAAATCTGCCTCTATGGGTGGTTCTCAGAGCCCCTAGATTTCAATCTTCACACTGAGAATTATGTAACAGCCGTATCTACTGGTAACCTATGCAAAATGCAAGTTCATCTGATACAGCATACTCGTCACCTTTCCTCCCCCTTCGACATCTTTCAGTCGCCGTCCGCTACGCCCTCAGCGGCCGCGCCTGGGACACCCTCATCGAGCACAAGGTAACCTTGCCATAACAACAAAACACCTTGCTGCATTGTGTGTTTTTTTCCTCGCGGAATTAACAACAAACACTGTGCCTGCATGTGTGTTTTTTTTCCTCGCGAATAACAACAAACACCTTGCGTGCGTGCGTGCAGATGCCTTCACGAGCAAGAGGATACGGGAGAGGGGAGAGGAGGCGCAGTGGGCGACGGCGCAGAGGACGCTGCACGGGCTGCAGACGCCGGAGATCGGGGACCACCTCGGCGGCGTCGGCGCGGGCGAGCGGAGCAGCTACAGGGAGCTCTCGGAGATCGCGCGAGCAGGCCAAGCGCCGCGCCCGAGTGGCGAGGCTGCGCGAGCTCAGCACGCTCAAGGGCAGATGGAGTCCACTCGTCAGCTCAAGGGCCTCGACATGGACAACGTCCAGCACCACTACACGCTCTGAAAATCCATCGCCGGCGAGCGAGCTCGCCGGAGAAGGAGGAGGCTCCGCCGCGCTCGCTCGCGCCGGCTATTTCAGGGAGCGTGCATGCAATTGAGCCTCTCGTCGTCTCTGTAATTCTTTTTTTTTATATTAAATTTTAAACTTTGGTTTGAGTCTAGTGGTTAATTGAGTTGACGTTTGAGGGTTTGAGTTTGTCCTAATTTGGGGGTTCTGCTTGAATTATGACCTGGCATTACCTCTCATTTGATTTGTGGTTAACTTCCTCTAATTTGGTTGGAAATAATTGAGTTGTTTACCGTGTTTACAATAACTTGTTATGAAGTTGTTGATTCTGATAGTTTCCTTTGGTGATTTGTATTACTGGTAGTCTCTGATGTGTTGTTTTTACTGATGATTGATGATTTGATTCACATGATCCATAATTTCAGATGTTTTTCATATTTTGCGGCTTCTCATGCATGTATATGTGCATTTTCAATACAATCAGAAAGAAAATGGGTATCTTGTTAAATAACAGCCCAAATCATTTTTTTTTTTTGCTAAATTAATTCCTGTCGCATTTTCTTTTTTAGCATGAACAAGGTAATCAGCCCAAATCATTTTATGCTAAATAACCCATCGCGCTTTATAGAGCATAGAATAATACTTGACGACTATTTGTAATATTGCATATATGATATTTCGGGCCTGTTCACCTTGATGCCAAAAAAAAAACCTTACCAAATTTCGGTAAAGTTGCCAAAAAATGGCTACATTAGTTTGCTGTCAAATTTTGGTAACTATATAAGAAATCCTGCCTAAATTTGGCAAGTTGCCAAAATTTTGCAACTATGCCAAATTTTGCAATACCAAATTTGGTAAGTGTTTTTTGCATCAAGTGAACAGCCCTTCATATAATATCAAGGCCAATCTATATGGTTTGAAAAACAGATACACCAAATGTTTGTTTGTTTGCTTTTTTCAAATAGATTCATATACTCCATTGGTCCCCCAAATATAAACATTTCCAGTTTTATCTTAATTCAAATTACTCCTTTGACTAATTAAGTTTATAGATAAGGAGTATTAACATCTACCCCAAATCCCCCTAAAAAACATCGCCACATCAAACAAGTAAACTATAAAAATTTATTTTATATTTAGTAGGTATAAATGAAACTCATTTTCGTTCAAAAACAAGTCCCTACTTACACACCCAATACTAGGAAAATCCCAAACCCCTTTTTTTTCGTTCTCGCGAATCCGGATATGCGGGACGTGATTTGGCCCAGTCGTAGCGCAATTCCATTGCACGCAGGAGAAGGTGCATCATATCAAGATTCGGAGAAGGTGCATCATATCAAGATTCGGGAGGAGAATCTATTGCACGGCCCTTGGAGGGGGTCGCAACCAGGGTTCACAATTCTGACGAAAACCGGTCGAATTCTACGAAATTTCAACATTCAACACGGCTCGAAATTAAGTTTCAATTGGAATTTCGAAGGTTAAACAGTAGATTCAGTCGAAATTTATCGAAAACCGATCGAAATTTATCGAAACCTGATACCAATGGGGCTCGAAATTTAGTGCTCAACCGGTAATGTAACCTTGGTCGCAACATGCACACGACGAGGAGGAGGATAGATTGATTTTGTTGGTAGTTTTTCAAGGTGGGCCCACTTTCTATTTAGAGATTCATATTTAGAAATCTCTTGGAAAGAAGGATATTTTGATGCCTTAATTTTTTGTTAGAGAAATCCAAAAGGAGATTTAAGGGATATATTTTGGATATCTCTGGTGATGCTCTAAGTCAGCGTATAAATTAAAAAGGCTAAGTCTAAACAACAATTTGTTTTTTCATTTGTCTTTTTTAAATCGTATGTCACTCTTACACTGTTAATCCAAAGTTAAGTTAGAAACATTTTTCTTCATATATGAAATTCATCATTAAACTTGAGACTATAAATTCATCCACTTATAAATCATATAGGCAAAAAAAAAACAACTTAAAAGTCTAAGTCTAAACAAAAGGGCCCTACATGTTACCAACTTTTACTATCTAGTTTATGCACAAGCTTCTCAAACTGCTAAATATTATATTTTTTAAAAAAAATCTATGATAATAATTGCTTTAAAAATGAATAATTTTTTAAGGCTTTTTATAGCCAAGCCTTAATTAATCGTGTGCTAATGAGACACCCCGTTTTACTTGCACATAGAGAGATTTGTCAACCTTCTCTCTCAACACATCCTAAATCTGCCCCATATGTCCCAAGTCTCAATTGTACCTGAACAAAGAAGTAAACTGATATTATGGGGAATATCAATGAAAACCATCAAATAAGTGAAAAACTTAAAAATATTTCTAAAAGTTTTGTAAATTCATGAAAATACTAAAAAGTATAGGCATGAAATACATTCAATCAAAATCCAAGTTCAAACTCAACTTCATTTAAGAGAAAACAAAAAGACAAATTTCGGGTGAATAGTGTTGTGTTACTATTCATATCATTGTCTTTTTTTTTCTCTCAAATAAAATTGAGTTTGAACTTGAATTTGAGAATTAACTTGAGATTTGGTATGAATGTATTTCATATCTATACCTATCTCTAGTAATTTTTCATAAATTTACAAAACTAGATATAGTTTCACGGGTTTTCATGTTGCATGGTTTTTCACTGGATA
>CM020185.1:10592582-10616384 GCA_009805545.1 Oryza longistaminata | reverse complement strand
AAATTCAGAGAAAAACAACGATGCTGAACCTAGCACAGGTTGAAGTTTTTTTGACTCAGCACGTGTTGCACTGGATCATCCTTGAATGCATGGGTATGGAATATTTAACAAGTAAGGCTACCTGATTGGAATGAACATTAGTTGACGACGGAGAACTTCTCGATTTCTCTCTCGTCCTATGTGCTGATGATGAAACTCGCCGATGCTGCCATCTCTACGATGGAGTCAAGGACACAACGAAGTAGTAATTGTAATTTTAGAACGAAATTTCTAAAGTTTTGAAACTTCGATAATTTTGCCCCCCCCCCCCCCCCACTAGGAAAGCACATATCTCATCCAAAATTTTCAGTTTTCTTTTCAATTTTTTGTGAATTTCGCCAAAGTTTTTTTCAAATTCAATCAAAATTCGTTTAATTATCAAATATCTCGGTAAAAAAAGTACAAAATTTCGTGTGATCCCCCCCCCCCCCCATCCCCTGGGAAAATCTCAATTTCCCAAAAGAGATGTAAGAATGTCTCTAAAGTGAGCTCGCTGAGAGCAGTAATCAGATAAATGCCAAACAGTTCGACACCTTAGGCCTCAGATCCGATATTATCCAATGTAGATTATTCTATATATAGACATTGTGTGTCTACGTGTACTAATTGTATAAGTATTAGAAATTGTCTTCTATTATCACATCTAGTAAGAGCTAATCTGTATGAGTCTCTCCAGTTCTGCCCTTATCTGACATATGCAAGTATGCATGTCACAGGTATTTGACATAGAATTACCCTCAAAGATTTATCAAAATTTCCTTGTCTGAGCACTTTGTAGTTCTTTGAATGCAGCAGGTACCAAAAGCATCCCCTATCTAATCTGTGTTTAACTGCTTTAGGAATCCGTCAGCATGCGAGTGGATCCATGTAGGGATTTCCAAAGTTACAATGTTTGTAGACAACGATATACTAATGATCGTATAATAGATGCACTGGAGTGTGTTGAAAATGGGCTCATTATTAGTTTTTGGGATTTTGGGTTTTTTGTCAGGATATATTACATATGCCAAAGAAGAAGAGGCCGATCAGTGTATTCAAGCGTACACAATTTTGTTTTGGAAGGAAAAAGTGTTGAAGGTCACCCTCTATGCTTTTAGCCTTATTTGCAGCCAGTGTTTTGTTTACATAACGCAGTTAGCCTTAATAGTTAATGGTTTGTTGCAGAGACGTGCTTTGGTACTACAAAGTTATTGCCATCGCATGGCTGCGGACATTGGTATACTCGTTTGCTTCAATCCTGGCAGCTTTATTACCATTATCTACCTAACTGCCATCCTTCCTGAGGGCCTTTTTTTCTTCTTTTTTTTAGAACCTGTGGCAAATCCAGATTGTCCTCTATTTACATGATGTTAGGAAGCCAAGGAAGATAGTTTTCCACTAAGATGAGATAAATCTCAGCATATACAAGGTAAAGCTGAGTTCGTTGAACATATTGCGGTGGAAAAGATTCCACTGTTCCTTATTAGCTGCATTTCTGTTTTATATATTCAAAGCACTGTGCCAGTCCTGCCATATGTACTTTTCCGCCTGCCAAGCCTACTGCTTACTGTTACTAGATAATGCTCTTCTGTCTGAGAATTGTATTAGTCTATCACTTTTCCCCATAACTATGCATGAATTATTATGACTTTGCCTAAATGCTAGATTTTCAGTAGTTTCTGATTTGGTGCTTTCGACTCATCATCTCTCGTTCCTACAGGAGTAGGTCCACCAAAATGGCGTCTAGTGTTTCTCAAAAGACGCGCAAGGGACTGTAAATTACCTCCTCCAGCAGAAGCATTTCTCATATAGTGCAGTGGTGCAGCTAAAACAATTCCAATCAAGAATGGAATAACTGTATGTTTTTTTAGTACTTGAAAAAAATCCCATTGGGGACACTGGACATGTTCATTTCATGTTTGATTTCATGCTGCTACATTAACTGGTCTTATTTGTACAGGAATACTGCAAATCAATCCAGGCTTTCGACCTTCCAAACAGTAGTTCTGGAGATCCACCACTTTCCACCAGCTGCTTCATGGTATGAGCTGCTTTAGGGGTCTCATGATATGTTTTAAAAAGTGGAATTGGTTGCTAAAATGTTTTATGTATGAGCAGGCGGCATCGACGATTTGAATACCAGGACAACAAGCAAATGGAGGTTGGCATCGTCCAATCTCTTATATCAAAAAGCAGATAACCTCCCAAAGCAAATTCATTCTCCCCCGAGTTTCTTCCGACCCTGTTTCCAAAGTACAAAACTACCTTCTTCATGGAATTCGATGACACAAGCACATTCCGAAAATGACGGAAGGACGAGATAGTTTGTCTAAAACCTTGAAGCCATATAAGCCGTGGTATTGCAAAGGAAACCCAAGCTGTAACATCACTGGAAGTCATCGCTTGACATAACTTCTCTACCATAACCTCAGCTTGGAACGATGAGATGTCACATTCAGATTGGCATGTCAAAAGAAGTGACGAGAAGCAGGTTGTAAATGACAATGGAAAGTTGAATGTCAGTTTTCTTCAAAGCCAGCTGAATCAGGGCCATCTTACATTCGAAGTCAACGACATCACAAAGAAAAGACAGTGCAGTAAACAGCTACCAGGCAAAGTACCTTCTAAATTGTTATTCAAGTATCCATCTGTTTCATCAGAAGTAAAGGATGGTGAGGTGATACCAGTAACCAACATGGCTTCTAAAACATCTACTTTGGTAATTAAAGGACCAAATCTAAATCAAGCAAGCTATTGACACAGCAACCGAAGATACTAGAATCTGAAGAGCACGGATATTGTAGGCTGTCTGTTGAGTTATCTTCTTCCCAATTAGCTAACTATTAAGCAGGAAAAATGGTATAGTATTATCGAATAATGTGATAATGTGCCTCCCAGAAAACCGCAACATCAGGCACGAGTGCCTCATACTTGCTAGTACTACGTTTACTCTCTCATACTGGGTGACACCCATTGCTTGAGGTACAAGAGAAGTGTATCAATGAATGCATACTTGACTGTGTACCCAAGCAATGTATAAATTTTCGTTAGATTCGGTGACGATTGTCAGTTGTCCAAGGCATCTCGCATAGTTCTGACATGCAGAATGGGAAGCCTTAGACAGCATCGGGTGTGATTTGGTAATTTCTAGGTTTATGCTCGCATTATCATCCTTCACCATCCAGCCCGCTGACATTCTTTCTATGGGATGCTTTCAAGGAGCTAAAGCGACTATGTTGTTGAGAATGTGTGGCAATGCTCTGCTCGAGGTTAGAAGCTACAACGCAATAGAAAGTTATGCCAGTGATATGTCCCCTACTTATATGTCTCTAATCCTACTCCGACATGCAGTTTTTTTTTTCCATTATAGCACGCAAGTGTGTAACACATGCTAAAGAGACATAGATCAGTAATAAATTTATTAGTCTTTTTTTCCCGATTAACGCACAAACTTAGCTACTTGTCTAACAGACGGTTAAAGAGACTAATGACAAATCCCTAGTTTAAAAGACAGTTCGGCAAAACCTGGTTTTACTATATCCATGTTATTTTTTTTCCCGGATACATGCAAGTGCGTCTAACTCACAGTCAAAAAGAGATTAGTGGCAAATCTCTATTAAAATACACATCTATATCACTATGTGTGTAATATTTGTGAGCACTCGGATTTACACTAAAGTTTCTAAACTATAGTCCTTTCTTGAATTCTTCTTACTTCGTATATATCGTCCACATAGATTTATATATGCTTGGTTAATTTGTTTTTTTTTTGTGGATCTTGATTTTTCATGAATTTTACATGTTATTGTTCACATGTTTATGAGAACATCGATCTTCATTTGAGGTATTTATTTAGTTGTGTAGTTTTGTTTTGTAATGTTTAAATATCATTTTTGAGATTTTGCTTGTGTACTTTAACTTTTGCTACTGCATATGTTCACCTTTTCCATTAATATACATCCTTGAAAAACCTGGATTCACCATCACACCACAAAAATGTAAGGCCAAAAACAATCTAAAAATGGAGGGAATAAAACAACAAATTCCCCAATTTTCTACATGTAAATATCAATAGATTTGCTTCAAGATCCCCAAACTTTTCCTCAGAATAAAGAGTTCTACTCCGACCATTTTCAAATTGTTGTCATTCTGTTTTTATCCTAAGTCAAATATTTCTACCTTTGACCATCAATCCATAAAAAAAGTATAGTTGAACAACATCCGAATTATATATTATGAAAGTAATTGTCATGGTGAATTTAAAAACATAAATCTTATGACCGTTAAACTATATGATTTTCTAGAAACTGATGGCCAAATATATAAATATTTGACATACGACAAAACTAGAACAACGAGTAACTTAAAATTATGGGAGTAAAAGCAAGGCACTTTCTGATATAGTTTTTTTCTTCCAAGAAAATAGATATATAGTTTTTTTTCTTCCAAGAAAATAGATTTAGTCCTGGCAATTAACACGCGCCACTCCTAGCTGCTGTTGCTTTCGATTCCAAAAGTCTCCACAGCAAGTAGTGGTGGTGTGAGTTGTGACAAGATAAGAGAAGTAACCTAATTAAGCTCTCTTTACATCTACCGAGGAACTGTTTAGTTTGCTAAATGAATATTTTTAGGTGTCACATCGGATGTTTGACCGGATGTCGGAAGGGGTTTTTGAACACGAATGAAAAAACTAATTTCATAACTCGCCTGGAAACCGCGAGATGAAACTTTTGAGCCTAATTAATCCGTCATTAGCACACGTAGGTTACTGTAGCACTTATGGCTAATCATGAACTAATTAGGCTCAAAAGATTCGTCTCATGATTTCCCCCCAACTGTGCAAGTAGTTTTTCTTTTAATATATATTTAATGCTCCATGCATGTGTCTAAAGATTCAATATTCATTATGATGTTTTTGGAAAAAAAAAACTTTTGGGGAAACTAAACGGGGCCTGAATATAGTGGTCTTGTGGTCCTGTGTTCCAGTGTGTGTGTGTGGCTCCCCAGCACAAGCCTTGGATCCTCAGTCTTCTTGACCTCAGTGACAGGTCTCATTCATTTGTGATGAAACACCATCCCTTCTGGACTCTACTGTCAGTGCCGCCGTCCTTCCATCTATTCTGATTCGATGGCCGTGGATAAGCTTGATTTCTGTGTCCTTTTTTTTTCCTTGTTTATTTATCTATCTGTCAACTCTCATCTCCCTTTCGGAAAGATGATTTTCACATGAACACGAGTTTGTGTGTTCAACGCTATAGATGGATAATATACCATTGTGGTTTTATTTGTGGTCGTGTGTGTTTTATCGTGTAATGATCGAAGCACAGTAATATAGCGTACGTGTAAAGTGTAATGTGTGTGTTCGCTTTCGCTTTACTGTATGAAGAAGTATTCTATTCCATCGATGTTTTTTTCACACGCAGAAATATTTTCTTCCAAGTGGAGGGATTCTTTCAATTTTTATTTTTATTTTTGTGGATGGAAATTTTGACTCCAACAAAATCCCCTTTTTTTTGATAAATCTGGGGCGGAGTTGACCCCTGTTTATTGAGAGAGAGAGAGAGAGAGAGGATCAAAAGGTTAGTCTGGAATCATGTTCGTGTCATCACTAATTCTTAATTCCTCGTTAATTCCTTGAAGGACATATTTGCAACATCATACTACTTAATTCAGTTTTATGCATTCCTAAAAACTTCTTTACCATCTATATTATACCCTATGTCTCAAATTATAATGCTTATATATTTTTTTTTCACAGTCTTCAGTGATATATTTTGACGATTAGTTTATTTTATGTTCCCAACGAATATGAAATTAGCATCACATAAAAGTAATTTGAAATGAATATAAAACTAGTGATATAACATGTATAATACTTAGCATATGGAGTATATGGTTAGTATGGTTATTAGTTAAAAGTTACCAAATTTGATTTTTCAAAAGATGACACCCTATAATTTAATTTAGAACGAAGAGAGTAACAGTCGAAAATGTGCATCAACAACCAGTACCATATATGATTGGTGCGAGTCCAAAAGTAGGCCAATATATATTGGGGTATTTTTACCATTGCCTTTCTGTTATTTCTGTTAGGTTAGCATGTCCATGATGCAATCCATGGGATTGGCATTGCTTTCAAGTTAACAAGGAACCCATAATTTGTGCACAAAGTTGGGGATGAATCGGTGCTCTTTCTTGCACCGAACCATCACCAATGCCTACAACGAATTTCCCGGTAAATCCTAGCTAGCTAGATAGGAACAGAGTGATTACTAGAGTAGACTCTACTGTCAACCTCTCTAGTCTCTACCAAATAATAAAGAAAAAAAAGAGGAGATAGTGATGGTGAAGTAGTGGGTATATAATTCGACTCACCAAGCTTCAATTTCTCGATGTTGTGTGCAAATAGAGGTGGGAAGGTAATACTTCCGTTATATAAAAGTAATAAGGCATGGTAATTAAAAGAACATAATATGAAAATAAACCTCGTTGATAACTTCATCCGGGTGGTCCGGATCAATGTCTCAAATTGAAAATATGCAAAATTCAACAGCCATGTCGTCACTAGTCTTGAGCCCGTACATTTGCGTTGAAACTGAACTATTTCACGTGGAATTTTCTGCTTTGTAAATTAAGAGTGGGTCTCAATTTTTGAACTTCTTATGTCAGGATTATGACTATCTTTATAAAGAAAACCAAGAGCCGTGAATTGCAGCACAACCAAATCATTGCAAAGCATGCGCTATTTCTAGCATCGGGGCTGCTATCTAGTCAACAAGACAGCCAATTAACCTGTAGAATATCCAACCAGAGATAGGCGCCTACCATTTCTTGAGAAGTTCAGAAGATACTTCATAAAGTATATTACAACACCGACTTTCCAATTTGAAAATAACACAATTATCCTCGTACATTCAGGCGTCTACTCAGCGCTATCAGCTTTTGACGTGAGCCTACCAAATGCAGTCATGTCTCCTTGTGCTGCCTTTTTCAATTCAACGTGGCCTAATTTTATGGGCCTACAAGCTCACAAGCAACGTTTCTTTGTATGCATCATTGATCATTGGAAAGGGAGAAAATTTGTTTTATACTATCTATCTTATTATTCATTTTCTTTATTTTCTTTTTACATGGAACGCGTGCACAACCACCGTGTTGCAATTTTTTTTTTGTGTTTATCTTTTTTTATATCGGTTACATACAAAACAAACCTTGTTTTTCTTTTTTTTTTCCGATTGCGTGGAAAACACAAACAGCAAACACACTACACGTCTGCACATACCGGTGAGTGGCATTTTTTGAACACCATAATAGCTAAAGGTGTGGGTTAGTCGGTCCGGGTTCGAGCCTTATCACTCTTAATAAATTTTGATACTTTCCTATCATATCTGGCATTATTTTTACAATATGCATTTTGTTTGTTCTTTTGCTCGTACAAATGCAGGTGACGATTTGCATTTGCTACTATAGTTATGAGATGATTATATTTTGATAATGACTATAATTTTAAGAGAAGACCTGCATGTACAATAAAGATGTAAACAAAACTTATTTGCAGTATATCATTAAGAGGATAATGGGCTAAGAGTATTCATTTTTGCAAGTACGCAAACACACAATCCATGTATAGTTAAATTTTAACTCATGATGACGTGGACGAATCTAAGTCGTTAGATTTGTTTTGAAGAGCTGAAATCTATACTATGTCACCTTGTGATATGCCTACCCTATGTCGCCCAATCTGAATCCCAATTTGACTAGGCTATAGACAGACAGATATCCTCTCCACTCCCTGCAAGCGGGGCCCATGGTCAGACGACTGGTACTGTGAAGTGGGCCCCACAACCCCAGCTTGGTGCGGGCCACCATCCACCGTCCATCTTTCCTGGCCCGGCTACCATCCAAGCGTTTGCAGTGGATTCTTCCCCTGTTTACCTTTTTCTCATCCTTCCAAAATTCCATGGGATCCACCTTGGGAATCCAAGGCCATAAAAGGCCACAGGACCAATCACACACAGCTAATTTCTACTCATTTTCTTTTCCTGGAGTTTGTAGGCACAACAAATTAAGATTTTATGCAAAGAGAATATTTTTGATAAAAATACTAATAAAACAAGGCTGCATATATGTGTTTTTTTACTACTACTAGATTTTTTTTTGTGCTTGAAAAAGGTGAGGAAATGTTGCCAAGGTCATTGCCTTATCTTCCAGGGGAATAGCTTAAAACCGTGTGAACGCCTATATCTTCATGGTTGAGAAGTTCTCAAAGAATCTGCCCGCGTATATAGAAATAAAAGTACAAGACTCGTCATTTTCACGCTATTTTGTTCCAAATCTATTTGATGTTGAACCACTCCTTGGGTTCTATATCTTGTGAGCTAGCGATGGATACTTTTTTTTTCATTTCCTTTTTATAAAATTGTATTCATTATCTAGTACTATAAGGTATATGTATCTTTTAAGTAAGTACACATTTGCATGCATTTTATTAATTTGAACTACTTCTATTTTTAAAGATAAATCCAAGTCTAAAACAATTATAATATGATGGAATATTACCTACATCCCTAAAGACTCTTCCTTTTCCCTTTAATATGACATGTTAATAGCTAGATGAGACTTAAGTCATATGCCTCTAAACCTGCCTACCGAATCTTGATATTGTAGAGTAGGGCAGCCAGGAATATATGGCAACTATCCACAATAGTGTTGCTGATGGTGATGGAGATTGTAAAATCTTACCTTACCTACAGAGATCATGTTTTTTTAGACTTGGAAAGAAGAAGATAAAAAGTTAGTGGTGTATAAAAACAAGCTATACAAATTGAAAGAAAAAAGTGCATATATCTATACCTAACTGGTCTAATTTACTCGAGAAAGATGTGAGGATTCGAATGAACATCTTTACAAAGAGAATGCTCCAAATTGTGATCACATCAAATGCATGTGAAATAACTTTAGTTTCGGCATAAATGAGAAAAGGGGTTCGATAACGAAGAATGACATATGTATTCAGAGCGCATTTACACTCTCATGGAAACACCAATGTGGCAACCTATGATGCATATTATAATCATGTGAATAAGCTTAGCATAGTTTGAAAAAAAATAAATTATAAGAGAAAAAAAAAAGTAAATTGAGGGTCTCATTTTGATGATCCACTGACGAGCCCATGCATCCTATGGTGGTGGATCGATCCATGGTAACAATAATCACCATAAACACCAATGTGGCATTTTTTCTGTTATAATTTAATTTTTTAAAACTATGTTAAGCTTATTCACATGATTATTCAAATGGATTATATACATTTTGAAAAATACATATTTTTTTAAAAAAATATTACTTGAGCAACTTGTTTTAAAATAGTACTCCAGTTGTTAAGCTTATTTTCCAAAACCATATAAATAATTCACAACAATAATAATCCGTTTGGTATTCCAAATCAAACAGGCCATATATTCCCTCCGTCCCATAATATAAGAGATTTTGGATGGATATGACATATCCCAGTATAATTCTGAATAAAATCTAAATCACTTATATTATGGAACAGATGGAGTAATATATTACAATAAATCAATTGAAAAATACCCTTCACCTTGTTGCATCGACCCCCTTAAGATCACCTAAATTTCGAAACGATCCTCAAAGCCCCCAACCCTTCTTCTCCATCGCGTCGCCTATAAATACCCCCCTCGTCTTCCTCCCACTTCCTCCGCCATTCCCCTCTCCTCCCTCTCCTCCTCCTCTTCTCCACCGAATAAACCCCCGCAAAAAGGTGGTGAGTTCGAGAGAGAGAGAGTGGAAGGCTAGGGTTAGGGTTAGGGTTTCCTCCTCGCCGCCGTCGCGTGGCGCGATGGCCGCCCCGCCGCCTTCCTCCCCGTCGCCGCCGGCGGCGGCGGCGCGGCGGCTGCGGCGACGCAGCAGACGCAGCCGCAGACGCCGTTCTACGAGCTCGTCAAGGGAAACTCCGGCCTCGAGAAGGTCCTTCTCCGCGGCACGCGCGGCTTCTCCGCTGAGGTATCCGATCCGTTCTCCCCCGCCAACCCCAACCCAACCCTCGCCTCTGTGCCCCTGTCTCTCCTTCCGTCTGTGGTGTGTGTGTGTGGGGGGGCGCGCGATTCGTGCGGATTGGGGCGACATTACCGCAGATCCGGCGGGAATTCGGCTGATCCGCGCCCGGGGGCTTCGGGCGAATTCGTAAGAGGGCTCGTGGTTTTCCGGCGCGCGATTTCGTCTCGGTGGGGATGGTTTGGTGGCGCATTTGCACGATCCGCCGCTCGCGGACTTGTAATCTAGCTGGTTGAGATGTTAACTGCTTAGTTTCGCGTAATCTCAATGGGATGATGGCGCGATGTGCGATCGCAGTAGGGACGGCCTTCATGATGCGTCCGGTCGCGATTAAATGTTTCTTGGAAGTTCGTTAGGCGTGCGTTTGCAATGTGTAAAATGCTGCAATCTTATTCTGAAGATTGTATGAAGGTGGTATTGTGGGGATTGTTAAGCGACGGATGCCCTGTTTACAAACCTGCGTGTCAAAATAGGAATTTGCTTATCATTGATATAATTCGACAAGGACAAGGGATTCTTGTGTTACCCTGTTCTGTTTCTAGGTCGCCTTGTACAGGGATCGGATTTGTGGTCCATGTATGTTTTTTTAGCCCTTGTATGTAGAAATCATATTCTAGATGGAAGACATTCTTTCTGACAATTTTGGATGTATCCTCTGTTTTGGTACTGTTTTGTACATTATTGCTTATGTTTCTTGTCATTTCGATGTAGCTATTTTTTAGTGGAAGCTAATGCCAAATAGTTCATCAAATTGTATAATGCTCAGTAGAGGAGCCTCTTGTGCTGTTCAGTCATTTAAGCTTTTGGTTTAGGTTTTTGGTACAAGGAGCGGATGGAATTGTTAATCTCCCTTTTATATGTCATAGTGTCATACAGAGTCTAGTCCATCATTTCAATATATTCAGATAACTTTCATCTTCTGAACCCTGTAAAGTCATCATTATGTACCAGTTTTGTATCTCTCTTTTTACATATGTAACTCTGCAGTTGTGTTGATCTCCGAATTGCTGTAGTAGTGCCTCATCTCTGTGTACACAAGCGAAGTGAAACACATGATGAAATTTTTGTCTTTGCTGTCATGCTCCCCTGGATGGGTCCACATTGCCCATATCAAAGTGAACTTCATTCTGTGATTTTTCTTATCATATTTGTTCTTACCTGTTCCACTATTTTCAAAACAGAAAATTGTATGCCCTGAATTTACATGAAAATATACTATAATAGCCAAAAATAAAATATTTTGCCATGATGAGTAATGACTAGTTATCCATTTTCTCAGGTCTATCTTTATGGAGCTCAAGTAACCTCATGGAAGAATGACCATGCGGAGGAGTTGCTTTTTGTCAGCAGTAAGGTGCACATCATTTTCTAAAGGATCTTATCGCCAACAGTTGTATGACCAAATTATGTCAATGAATGATCTCTGTATTTCATAGCTCACCCTTGTTTTGCCTCTCCCCTGTAAGGCTGAAATGTCTGCATTATTTTATTTAGCAAAATATTTTTACCTCATTGCTGCACGCCATTAGTTTTTTTCTTCTGTTGTCACCTCTTATGGACTATTTGGAAGATTAATTAAACAAATCGATCCCTTTTTTTTCCTGAAATATTACTATTTGCCTATTTCTAGTTCTCTGATGTTGCTTTGTTGGCCATATGTTCGAACCTTCATATCTTTTGAAAGTAATATATTCTTTTGTAGGCTATTTTCAAACCTCCAAAAGCCATTCGTGGTGGGATACCCATTTGCTTCCCCCAAGTAAGGCAACCTTTACCTATAATGACTTCATGATAAAATTTTGTCTGCTCAAATCACCAAAACGCAACTTACAAATGCAGTTTGGAACACATGGAAATCTTGAACAACATGGATTTGCAAGGAACCGATTATGGACTATTGATGATAATCCACCACCTTTACCAGTAAACCCTGCTATTAAATCTTTTGTTGATCTGATTCTGAGGCCTTCTGACGAGGATTTAAAGATCTGGCCTCACAGGTTTGTGTTATAATATTTAAATAGACAATTGATTGTTTATTTTATTCCGTTTAGTCATGCAATGTGTTGAAGGTACCTGATTCTGTTCTTGGCCTATTCATTGTTTACAGTTTTGAGTTCCGCTTGAGAGTTGCTCTTGGTCCTAATGGGGATTTGAGTCTCACTTCTCGAATTAGGAATACCAACACTGATGGAAGATCTTTCTCTTACACATTTGCATATCACACATACTTCTCTGTCTCTGACATCAGGTATGTGTTTCATGATGTTTTATCTTTTCCACTTTATTTTTGTAGTGTTTAGACCTCTGTAATGATCTGTTCCAATTGTTGATATAGTACTTGATGTGCTGGAAACTTAAATACTTTTGTACCCTGGATGGGTTTTACTGTGTTATGTATGTCAGTCAAACAGTGATCTCATGTGGATTTTTTTTTCATCTGTATTTTGTATCTTTTTTGTGAGAAGCATAGAAAAAAAATCTTAGTTCCTTGTTGATATCACACATTGGAAATGCCACACATGGAACATTATAGTAGAAAGTAATCATTGTGGTATTGTGTTATACTGTCATGTTGTTGAATTACTCCCTGTATATGATTAATTCATGCCCAAATATCATTCAGTTCAAGAATTTGTTTGAACTAACTATCGGGTTGCAAAGAACTTCATACTATCGATAACAGGGTAGATTGCTGATTTGGGTCTATCCAATGGCTCCAAGTGCATGATTGTTTTTCCTTTTCTTTTGGGTTAGAAACATTTGCATGCAAGTATTCACTATCATGTTCCTTACTTGACTTGGCCTTTTTTTTCAGTGAAGTGCGTGTTGAAGGGCTGGAAACAATGGACTACCTTGACAATTTGAAGGGAAAGGAGCGTTTTACAGAGCAAGGGGATGCTATTGTATTTGAATCAGAGGTAAGTCTATTACTGTTAAATGTCCACATTTTGTGTTAAATAACTAATATTTCAAGCTTCTTACCTATAATTTTCTATGTCAAGATTGATAAGGTATACCTTGCTGCACCTTCAAAAATTGCAATTATTGATCATGAAAAGAAAAGGACATTTGTCTTGACAAAAGAAGGACTTCCAGATGCTGGTAAGCTTGATCTGATGGCAAATCTTTTATGTTGACCTAGCTATTTTTCGCTATTTGTGTTATTTCATCTAGTTATTGCTGCTGTTTCTGCTGTAGTTGTTTGGAACCCTTGGGACAAGAAGGCAAAAGCTATGCAAGATTTTGGAGATGGAGAATACAAACACATGCTTTGTGTGGAGCCTGCAGCTGTTGAGAAGCCTATTACTCTGAAGCCAGGTGAAGAGTGGAAAGGAAGACTTGCACTCTCAGCTGTTCCTTCCAGTTACTGTAGTGGGCAGTTAGATCCGTTGAAGGTCCTTCAAGGTTGAGAATTCTCATTTCTGCGTCTTGTACAGGTGATGTTTTGCTCTAGTTTGCAACGTTACCTGGATGAGTCCTAAGGCTAATTTTGCTCTTGTGGATCCATTGCATTACTTGTGAAATTTTGTTGTTGGTTAGATGCTATATACCTTGGTTGAGTTCCCGTAAAAGAATTAGTGGGTGATGAAAAAGTTGAACTTTCCGGTACTACTATTTGAGATGCCTATGATAGGTGCTCGCTCCGGTACTTTCTAATGGGTGTTTGAAAATTCTGATAGGAAAGGTTTGGTTGTTAATGCCGAAAGTGTGTTTGGTTAGGAGCAATTGGTTGAGTTGACTGCTTCCTGAAAGCTTTGTTTAGATGAAGGGGACAGCTCCTTTTGTGATTGTGGATTTGTGGTGGTTCTTGTTTGCCTCCTCAATGGATAAATAATGTTTTCTTGTGTTTGGCTGCTTTGGCATTAGCATAATAGAGATTGAACTAAATATAAAAAAATCTACGCTTCTAAATTGTAAGCTTTACTAAATATGGTATGCTATTAAAACGTACACTCTTCGTTTTTTGTCTAATAACCACCTAGCTCCACTCGTACCGTCACCGTTACTGCTACATGTTGTGATTGGAAAATTTTATCTGTATGAGGTGGCAATGCTTTTAATGTTTGGTTGCTTTGGCATTAGCATGAAAGGGATTGAACTAAATGTAAAAAAAAAATCTACGCTTCTAAATTGTAAGCATTACTAAATATGGTATGCAATTAAAACGTATGTTGCTTGTCTAATAACTGCCTACTCGTGCCGTCACCATCTGCTATGGCTGTTGTGATTGGCAAATTTTATCTGTATGAGGTGGCAATGCTTTTAATTTGCTTAGTTTTTTTGAGTGCTCCCCCTTATGGTCAACACTTAACACATGCCCATTAATATGATGATTTGAACCGATTTCTCTTCATTACTAATAATTAATATGATGATTTGAACCGATTTCTCTTCGTTACTAATAAATGAATGGTTTGGTTTTCTGCAGGAGCACCTCATTGCCCTTAATATTTGATGGATTTCTCTTCATTACTAATAATTAATATGATGATTTGAACCGATTTCTCTTCGTTACTAATAAATGAATGGTTTGGTTTTCTGCAGGAGCACCTCATTGCCCTTAATATTTGATGCTGGGCTGGCGCGCGACCTTTCTTTCTTTGCCATTTTTAAATCACCCGTGCTTCGTTCTTTTTTTGTACCTAGAAGTGAGTAGTAGGGTACCTCCGAATAACAGACCGTGCCACCTGCTTCGACCCTAGAGCGGATCATCTCCTTGGTGAATGAATTCGACCAGTGGACACAAGCCATTCGTGCCCTGGTAGTTTGATATGATTCATCGTCCATATTCCAGGAAATATTCGCAATGCTGCATAAGGTCCGTAGCATTCTCAGTTAATCTGTAGCTATGATCATTGGGAGCATTTGAGTTACACTGGCTTGCTACTGTGCTTCAAAGCCTAGTTCTTTGCCTCCTTGTGCAAACGCCTCTAAAGAATGATGTCAGGTGCAGCTAGTAGTAATATGTTGTCAATACATGAGAATTGAGTATCGACTGTTTTGAGTCGCCTTGGGTAAGGCCCAGTTTGGATCAAAGCATATTTTGCATGAGTTCATGAGATTGTTGCGTTCCAAACGGGTTCGTCCAACTGGCTGGAGGAGGAAGCATGTGCCATCTGTCATTTGAAAGTTATTCTCAATGGAACTAAGTTTTTTTTAGTGGAAAAAATGAATTCATACGCTTCTGTTGAGTGGGTAATTAATTAGCCTATGAAATTTCAACCCATTCGTCAACTCCAAGCTTCTTGGGTTGACATCTCAGTTCGTCCAGTGAAAAGAGGCGTCAGTGGATCTCACGGAGAAAGAGAGCTTCAGGCCAGCTGGCACGTTCATATGCTGCCCAGGAAAGAAAGCAAAACCGTGAAAGCTGAAGATCATCACATAAATCTTCTAAGCACTTCACATGAAAGGAAAAATTGATAAAAGATGTTATGGTGCCAAACTTCTGTGGAAGTCAAATTCAACCCTTAACTTCAGAAATATAAAATATTGATTCTAGCCTTTCGAAATACAGAACATCATGTTATCGCCAATTTAAAAATTGAATTAGATCTATAATTTCAACAATAAAAAGACTCCAATTGGGGAACATTACATCATAAAATAATTACTTGCTATATGCTACTCCCTCTGCACTTGTAAAGAAAGTCGTTTAGGACAATGTTTGAGTCAAACCTTGGGAATATAAATCATAAATAACTCTTAAGTTGTTGAGTTTTGTCTTGAAAAATATTTTCATAAAAGTATACATATATCACTTTTCAATAAATATTTTTATAGAAACAAGAAGTCAAAGTTGTGTTTTGGAGACCGTGTCGCTTTCCTAAACGACTTCCTTTATGAGTACGGAGGGAGTATATTTTAAAATAGTGACATGTTGGGGAAGCGCGTGGTAGTAGAGTTATGGTTGTATGACTTCACTCATCAGAGTTTGAATCCTGGTGCTTATGAATATAAATTACTTACACACAAATGGGATTTTAGTGCAGTCAAATAGGATTTTAGTGCAAATTCAGTGATCATGGATGTAATGATGGTTGCAAAATAGAAATTTAGTGAGATTAGGGATGTACTACTCTTTTTCCATCTCTTTGAGCGTACATGCACTCCATCCTACTCTGCCCATACGAGGAAAACCTCTTGTGTGAATTCTATGTTACACTCATTCCAATGTATTAGTTGATACCTACGGTTTGCTGCAGGATATTTATGTTTAAATAATGCAAAAATGATATGGAGATAATGATTTAACATTGCTTGCATATTGAGTTCTAAAAATGCAATAAAATTGTAAATGATATGTCATGTTTGCATGATATTTAAAATATTCTAGATAATAATTGCTAGTGTGTGATGACGTGACACACTTGCATGTGATTTAAAATACAACCAGTTGCTTCATCCTCCTTCCTTCACCAACTTTACACCAGTCAGCACATCCTCCTCCCTCTCCTCAACTCCTTGACTATCATCCCTAACACCGACGATATCCACTATCCTCTTTTCACACTTCATACACCGGATCTAAAGCATATCCTCATCCTCCCTCCCTTCATACACCGGATCTAAAGCATATCCTCCTCCCTCCCTCTCTTCAACTCCTTGACCATCATCCCTAACACCGACAACATCCCCTATCCTCTTTTCTCACTTCACACACTAAATCTAAAGCATGAGAGAGTCCTCTTTTCTCACTTCATACACTGGATCTAAAGCATGAGAGAGTTACTGGAGAGGGCATGTATGTTGTGATGTGTGAGGAGAAGGAAAGGGAGGCGTCAAGGCTGAAGGGGACTTGGAAGAGTGTGCCCCTCATCGCCTGGCTGACTGGCAAGCCACCTATCGTTGCCTTATCTCTTCTCCCTTACTCTCCTCAATGCCTCCATACTCGTATTATTGCTATGATCGGTGGGGGCAACGAGCTGAGGGTTGCCGCTGCTTCGTTCCCTTGCAGCGTGGGAGATCAAACATGGGGGAGGCAGGAAGTGGGGATCGGATTCATGAAGTATCCATCGGAACAGAATTCCGTGCTCTCGCAATCCTTATATTTTTAGCCATTAGTTTTTGGGAAAAGTCTATTTTACACCCTCGAACTCTTATACTTGTCTAAAATACACCCCCGAACTACAAAACCGGGTATAATACACCCTCGAACTGTCAATACCGGACACTTAACCCCCCGGGCTGTTTTTACCGTGGTTTTTGCCACGTCAGCACACAAGGTAATATGGGCCAAGCCGCCAAGCCCATACTATGTTCGTTCTTCTCTCCCTCCCCTGTTCGTTCTTCTCTTCCTCACGACCGTTGGCGGCGGCGGCGACAGCGACGGCTGCGGTGGCAGCGCGGAGCTGCGAGGGCGGTGACCGCTGCGAGGTTGGATTGGTCCTTCATTTTAAAAATGCCTAAACTACCCTTAGAAACATACAAAATTACAATTGATTTATCTCATTAAAAGTTTCAAAATAGTATGAAAACTTTTATGTGGCCTGGCCTTCTTATACAACATGGAAATTTGTATAGAAGTTTCAAGATTTTTACATTTCTATTTTTTTAAAAAAAATATAACTTATTTGTATTACGCTACATAAGATATTTTTGTGCTATGATCTCTTGTATAAGCAAATTCTCTCTCATATAACACATAAAAATATATTTTTTCTAAAAACTAAACATACAAAAAAACTTGAAAATTGTATACAAACTTTCATGTTGTGTAAGGAGGCTACATAAAAAATATCATATTTTTTTGAAACTTCTAATAAGATAAATCAATTGTTAATCTTGTATGCCTCTAAGGATATTTTGGGTATTTTTGAAAAAGAAGGCCCAGCCCAATGGCATATTGTGGAACAATTGATAAAGTCACCGGTATATTATAAAAAGAGACAATGTCGATGGCAAATCGTTGAATTCGAATAAACTTAGTGGTATGGAATAGATTCTCTCCAAATAGATACTAACCAACCGTGCTTTTCTTATAGTTGTGAACGGAGGTACTAGTACATTATTATCATAAGGGTTTTTTTAGACAAATGAACTCATTGTTTTTTTGACAGGTTGTATAAATTCATTTGTGGAAAAAAAAAGAGAGCTGGTTTTACACATCTTAGGGCCACTTATTTTATTCCCACAATACCTGTGTGAACTGCGCTACATGCCGGTCATGTCTCATGTTTTTTTTGACATGCAGGACATTTTTTTTTCATTCTGAAGACGACTGCATAGCACGGTAGTTTTGATCTTTATATCGTCAATGCAAAATATATATATACAGTTAACATTGGTAAAGCCGTAAAGGCCCAAACAATTAGCTTCTCTTTTCTCTACAGATCATTACCGCTTTGTGGTTGAGTCAAAACATACATACATATAGTAGATAACACTTTCTATCGGGTTAATCACATTCACATCATTACTAGTGTTAGCAAAAACTATTGTATTTAAAGATATAACACGGTTGATTTTAATTTTTTTAAAATTTGACAAATAATAAACTATCAAATATTTGGTCCGAAAACATAAAAATTATATTGGCATCTTTTTCTTTATAAGTACTTTTATAATATAATATTTCTGTTAGATATTAAAAGAGTATGTTATAATATGTTTTACTTAACGCCGAATTAATGCCGTTATGAAATCTGAGTAAAGCCCTGTGAAAAATGAGCCGAATCATTTGTACTTTGTAAGGTTTCTTGTTGTATTCTGCTGTCAAGCGAAACTTATTTTGGTACGTCATGATGCAAAAGTGAAGTACGACTGTACGCGTTGATCTTACTGTGAGGGGAATCAAAGACCATTTTACTTGATGTAGAAAATAATATACTTATAATACATTTTGTGAATTGTGATGGATGGCACAAAACAAAAGTGTTGAGAATGTAATCCTATGGACAAATGTTGATAGGTTGCTGCTTTTCAATCAGAACATAATCCTTAGGAGATAAGAGGACCAAGTAGAAGAATCAAGAACCAACTTTTCCTTGACCATAGACCTAATTGGACCTCTCAAATTTCTCATCACCTTTTCTTTGACCACTCAATTCCCATTTCAACAATTAATCAACAAGCTAGGTGATATCATGTGATGTTGAGTGCCTTGTCAACTGCAACTACTACTGGAGTTGGGTATGAATCCACACAAGTCAAGAAGCTGATCTCAAATCAATGCCACTTGTGATGCACGAGGAATGCTTTTGTTTTCCTCCCTTCTTTATTATTCTTTTGGTCAATGAGTCAGTTATGGCCGTTTGTGAAACTTTCCATTGGTTCCATTTGGGCCTCCTGCAAATTTCCATGCTCTGAAACTAATTAATAATTGCTTATGTAAGACTAAACATAGTTAATTAACATAGATGAGGCCGGGTCATACCATAGTACTGATGGTGATTTGAGAGTAGATCAGATAGCAAAGATGAACATGGCTACAACTACAAGCACCCGTAGTTTCTGACCTGAACTTTGAAATTCAGTTGGATAAGTTAACAGAGTATTTGGGTAGTTTTTTCTCTCTTGTATATCTCTATTATATAGGAGTAGATATGAGTGATATTTCTCTGTTTTCTCTTTCTTCCTTTTCCATTTTAATTTATTTGTGTTCTGTTCTGTTCCTTTGGTGGCACTACTATTTAATAAAGACAAGCTACTTTGAAAAGATACGAAGTGTATCTTTTTTTCAAGGAGTGGTTATAGGTTATTTTTATTTTATTACAATTGAAAGTGTCACGCCTGCGAAACTGGAACAATTTTGAAACATGAAGTGTATCTATTTTTTTTAAAGGAGTGCTTATTGGTCCATTTATTTTCTTACAATTGAAAATGTCATGTCTGCAAAGTTGGAACAAATTTGAGCATCTTGCATGGTTACACACACAGGACACATATGTATAACCAAAGAAGAATAGTACTAGATTGACTACATGTCTAAGAATATGTCAGTCTCACATGGGATGTTTTCATGGTGCTTGCTGCTTGGTG
The DNA here is from genome assembly GCA_009805545.1 of Oryza longistaminata. NCBI lineage: Eukaryota > Viridiplantae > Streptophyta > Magnoliopsida > Poales > Poaceae > Oryza > Oryza longistaminata. The sequence goes on along the minus strand of CM020185.1, from coordinate 10,596,311 downwards.
AAGGCAATAGTGGTACCTTCACTTTAAAGAAATTGTGGCCGTAATTAGCTGCACAGTAACTATCACTTGCCTTAGCAACAGTTTAGTCAGGACACAAATGATGGCAAAAACTGCAGCAGAATCAATTAAACTACAGCATGACAAGTGGAGCTTCTACAATGTATGTCATGAAAAAGACAAGGGAAAGTTTCTCCTGCTATGATCATCATCAAATGCCCTGCTCTGAGAGGGGACAAGCACAAAAAGGACTTGAATAGAGTTTTTAACCCTTCTTCAGAGCTGTCATGGAAGATTTTGCATTTTGAGAAGATAAAAGAAATCCCTCTTGAAATTTAAAACACTGCTAAACTGTTTGTTTTGAATGAAAAACTCTGTTAAACTTTGTTCTGGGATATCCTTATGAGGATGAAATTACAGAACAAATTTTTTATCTGGGCCCAACTAGGAGTATCATGGGCCTGTAAATACTAGACAAAGTTTTCGGAATGCATATAGTACTTACTTTTCGGAATGCTAAAATTAAAGTTCAAAGCACAAAACCCTCTCAAGAAGAAATTAACAATGTACAAATGCATTTTTAGATTAATCCATGTAGCTGACAAAATATCTAACTTGATTTTTTTTTCTATTGCTTTTTCTTCTAATGTTTTGTAAGAAAAATTGTCAGGAAAGATGTTTGTAGGAAACACTAATGTCCAATTAAACAAACAAGTAATTAAGCCCCTGTTGCTCAAATATGGATATGATTATTCTCTTGAAACAGAAGCTGATTTCATCCACTGTGTGTCATGAGGAAACTGAAGATCACTGCCTCCTCAAAAAACACATGCAGAAACAGACAGGCAGACATAAAAGAACTGTATACCCTGAGACATAAATTTTGCCAAACAGATAACAGGAGATGAACCCCTCTTGCTCCCTCTTCACTCCCAACAAGCGAGAAAAAAAAATCAGCAGCAGCTGTATTTACACACACACACGCAAAAGAGGCTCATATGGCACCACAAAATCTGATGCTCTCCTGAGCCTATCTCCTTCTCCATCTTCTTCTTATTGCTGCATTTTTTTTTTCTCTCGCTCTTTTGCCGGAGTAAACTGACAGAAGGGCAGGGGGACGGATTCATTGGCTGCTGATGCAGATTCATCAGGCAAAACCAGGACTAAAGCTGTTGTAGTACTAAAAACTGGGAGAAAGAAAACAAAACAAAGAAAGTTCAGTAACAAATGTTGTTGTTGTTCTTCTTCTTTCGAGTGCCGTGCATTGCAAGCGCACGGTCTCCTCATCATCTTCTTGCTGTTCTTGTTGTCTCTACTGCTTCGCCGGGGCCGGCGACGGCGAGCTGCCGGGCCACGCCGGCTTGCGCAGCGACGGCGGCAGCAGCTGCTGCTGCTGCTTCTTCTGGGCCTCCAGCTCCGACGTCAGCATCTCGAACATGACCTGCACATCCTTGTAGTCGCAGGTCTGCACGTCCTCATGTAGCTTCAGGAGGCCACGGCTGCCTGCACACCATATATTGCAGTTTGTGATTAGTTTTTCAGATGTAATGGTGGTTCTTGCCAGTTCCAGGATGTATAGAGTCATGCTTAGAAAATGATCAGAAATAAATGAGCAGCAATCATGTTTCAGAATGTATAGATGTATATTGGATTATTGGATGATGATTTTTCGATAGATGGACACTTGTTCATTTTCCAATGATGGTGAAAATGCATCAGAAGGTATATGCATTTGCTACTGATTTATGCAAGGATGGTGAGATGAATAACATGATGTATATATAGAATCATGCTTAGAAAATGATCATAATAAAATGAACAGTAATCATGTTTCATAATGTATAGATTTATATTGGATTAGATGATATTTCTATGGATGGACATTTGTTGATTTTCCAATGATGGTGAAAATGCATCAGAAGGTATATGCATTTTGCTACTGATTTATGAAAGGATGTGAGATGAACAACAGAAGGTAAAGAAAAATTCATTTGCTACTAATCAACACCCTTTCTTCTTCTCCTGCTTTTTATTTTGAGAGAGCAACTCTTTTTTATACTTTTTGAGAGGACTAATCAATGCATTCGGTAGCTTTCCAACCCAGTATATGGTGGTTTACTGTATAGAGCCAAACCTTCAATGCTAAAGGCTAAAGGCAATGAGGCCCATAATGCTACAGGTAGATAGTACAGAGCTTTTTTCTGATGCTTTGGGCCTGGGCTCCACACTCAACAGGCTGTTGGCCCTTATAAATGGTCATCCAGTAGTACATACTCTAACGACTTAATTGCTAATTTCTAAAAAACATACTAATTTGCTAATTTATGAAAACCTAAAACTAGTTTATCTGAAGAACTGTTTGCAATTATTTGGTGAAACAAAAAATGTTTGTTTAGAAATGTAAACTGAAAAAGAAAAGGTTAAAGAGCATGTCAATGAAACAAATAAGGCAAATAGGAAAACTATTTTTTTACATGACGCCAAGAAATATGGGTAATACATTTTACAAGCCAAGGATATATACTGCAAATGTAAACACTCTTAGTTTTAAACAAAACACTCAATTCAAGACAAGGAGAAGAGAGGAAGCTAAGATAGGTTATGAAAGGGAGAAGGGATGAAGTCAGTGAAAAAATATCCAACTATTATCTGTCGTGTAATTAATGGAATATTCCTTCCATCTTTCCCAGGATATAACATTTTCTCGCCGCTGACATCACGGAAACTTTACACCATTCCAGATACTACAACAAATGGCAGTATGGCACCACAGATTGCCACAGCAATACGGCCAGGGAGCAAATAAAAAAAAAAAAAGAAGAAGAAAGAAAGATGCAAAAGCCATTGTTGTCAATAACAAATTGGTGCAAGTCAGTCATAAAAGTTCGGCCTAGTGATCCCTTGCCCTCTGCAACTTTCTGCAAAGAAATGGCCAATGGTCTCCATTGCTTTTCTAATTTATAGCAAGGGCTTGAGCAGCGCAGCAAAATCTGATGAGAAGTTCCTATTCCTTACTAACTACAAAAACTGTAAAATTTCCGCGAAATTCCTATACTCCCTCGGAGTGTTTTGGTAGGCCAAGATTTTTGTCCTATTGATTTGGATGGTATATAGATTTGAACACAATCCCAACAAACTCTAATAGAATCAGCTATAATCTACATCTATCATTGGCCGTGTACAACCGTTTGGATGCAGAGGACGGGTTCCAATCTATATAATCTAAAAAAACAATCTATACATCTTGTCAGATAATTTGATCCAGAAAATACGAAGTACAGAGGTAGTACAACGGTGAAGTATCCTCCTGTGTACCTAAGATTGTTGAGTAAAGAGAGGTGGACATTAGCAGATGATGCTAGGTAAGGATAGGAGCACGTTGACATGGGATCCTCTGGACCAGGTGCCGCCATGCACTGCAACGACCAAGGACGATCTGGACAACGCTGTGCCGACTGCCCCCAGTAGCACAAATTTTGACAATTTGATCCTTTGAAAAAACTAATTTTACAAAAGAACTATCCCCAAAACCTTATTTCAAAAAATACCTTTTTTTTTTCAGCGCCAAATCAGTGGCGCTGAACTTAGACACCTCAACGCCACGTCAGCTGGCGCTGAATGCCGTGTCACGGCAGATGGAGGCTAAGTAGCGTGCCAAACTACTTCAGCGCCATGCTATTGGCCTGAGATGTCTAAGTTCAGCGCCACATAATTTGGCGTTGAGACAAAGGG
>CM020185.1:10531475-10592409 GCA_009805545.1 Oryza longistaminata | reverse complement strand
TAGAAATGTTACCATGTTTCTCTTTGCCTATTCTTTCGACAAACTATCTTGATCGCTCCTCTACCTTATTTCGTGCTACAAACTCCACTGGTTCACTACTGATTAGTAAATCTCCTTAGTTAAATAAACATATGAGAGGCTAGCATCTCCCTTACGACAACCAACATTGCTAGCTAACGTTCTCTATCATCTGTCGTTTGTGATGATATAAATGTTAGACTATTGGTAGATAGGCACAAGACATGGTATGGTTGCAAGAGTTTGGTATGGTGCACACACACGCAACAAGGATTTTAGGATTTAGTTTAGGTCATAAATTTAATTTGTTTTGGAAAAGGAAAATTTTAATGTGTGACTCAAGATAGAGAGCTTTAAAATATCGTCTTAAGGAGCAGGATGCACACGCTTGTATTAATCGCGAAGAAGCCTAGAATATGTTTGGGGTATCTGAATTTGAACTGGCCGTGTAACTTCTACAACATGTGGATGATAGATAGCTTCATAGCTATATCTCTCTTGATTTGGAAACCATTTACTCTCTCATTGCAGGGCTCACCAGGCAATAAATTGTAACTTTCTATGAAGGCTAAATAAACTCCATTTAGAAACTTCCTTTCTTGCTTTTCCACATTTATTCCCACCATGTCCAAACCACTTGTACTACAATTCTATTTCAACTTAGAAATGTTACCATGTTTCCCTTTGCCTATTCTTTCGATAAACTATCTTGATCGAGCCTCTACCTGATTTCGTGCTACGAACTCCATTAGTTCACTAATGATTAGTAAATTTCCTTATTAAAAGAAAGGAAAATGAGGGGCTAGCAACCCCCTTATGAAAACCGACATTGTTAGGTGATATTCTCTATCATCCATCGTTAGTGTGTGATGATATTAGAGTATTCATAGATAGGAACAAGACGCGGTGTGGCTGCAAGAGCTTGATCTAGTGCACGCACGCATGCAACAAGGATGAGAGGATTTAGTTCGGGTCATGAATTTAATTTGTTTCTGAAAAGCAAAGATTTAATGTGCGACTTGACATGGATAGTTTTAAAACACTGTCTTAAGGAGCAGGATGCGCATGTTTTTGTATTATTGATAAAGAGGGCAAGAATATGTCTGGGTAGCCAAATTTGAATGTGTCGTGTCACTTATACGTCATGTGGATGATATATAGCTATATCTCTCTTGACGTACAAACCATTTACTCTATATCCCTCTCGTTATGGTGCTCACCGAGCAATAAATCATAACTTTTTAAAGGCTCCATAAACTCCAATTTAGAAACTTTCTTTCTTGCTTACCACATTTCTTCTCACTCCATCCTAACCACCTCTATTACAACTCTATTTCAACTTAGAAATGTTACCATGTTTCCCTTTACCTATCCTTTTGACATACTATCTCGGTCACTCCTCTGGCTGATTTCATGCTACCAACTCCATCGGTTTACTACTTATTAGTAAATCTCCTTAGTAAAAAAAACATATGAGAACCTGACAACCCCCTTTGACAACCGATGTTGCTAGCTAACATTCTCTATCATCCATCGTTAGTCTGTGATGATATTAGAGTATTCATAGATAGGCACAAGACGCGGTGTGGCTGCAAGGGCTTTTGGTTGGGCGCAAGCACGTAACAAGGATGATGATTTTAGTTTGGGTTATGAATTTAGTTTGTTTATTTAGGTAAAGGGAAAAAAAAATACTAATATGCTATACGAGATAGCATAGCGAGTGTTATCATCTTACGGAGAAGGATGTTCACGCTTGTATTAATAGTGAAAAGGATTTTAGTCTGGGTCGTTAGTTTAATTTGTTTACGTAAAGGAAAAAAAAACTAATATGCTATACGAGATAGTATAGACAGTATTATTAAAATGCCATCTGACGGAGAAGGATGTTCACACTTGCATTAACAGTGAGGAGGGATGGAATACGTATAGAGGCCGGCAGGAGACGTGGTGTGGCTGCAAGGGCTGGTCCAATGCATGCACGTAACAAGGATGATGTTTTTCTTTTAAAAAAATAAAAGATAAGGTCAAGGATGAGGATTTAATTTGCTTCGTAAAAAGAAATGTATAATACACGACTTGAGATAGCAGGTACTAAAATACCATCTTAAAGAAGGGTGTGCACGCTTACATTAATTGTGAAGAGTATTACAATATATCGGCGTAGCTAAATTTGGATTTATCGTGTCACTTATACGTCATGTGGATGATAGATAGCTATATCTCTTTGTTGTAGAAACCATTTACTCTCTCCCGTTGTGGAGCTCACCATGCAATGAATTATAGATTTTCGAAAGACTCAATAAACTCCAATCTAGAAACGTAATTCCTTGCTCACCACGTTTCTTTCTCACCTCGCCCTAACCACCTCTATTTCAACTTAGAAATGTTACCATGTTTTCTTTCGCCTATTCTTTTGGCAAATTATCCTGATCTCTCCATTTCGTGCTACCAACTTCATTGGTTCACTACTAATTAGTACATCTCCATAGTGAGAAAATATAGGAGAGGCTGACATCCCCCTAAATTCCTCTATCATCCATCGTTTGACTCTGATGATTAACTTCCTTAGCACCAAAATGTTAGAGCATTGGTAGTAGGCACTCAGCGTGCCAACGTACATTCAGCGCCATGCTATTTGGCGCTGAGATGTCTAAGTTCAGCGCCACATAATTTGGCGTTGAGTAAAAGGGTCAGTTTTGAAATAAGTTTTAGCGGCGGTTCATTTGTAAAAATAGTTTTTGCAAAGAGTCAAATTGTCAGAATTTGTGCCCCAGTAGTGTAGGACTACCATCACCAGGACCCGGGGGGCCCCACCTGTAAGTGTCAGTGGCAGTGCCTCACCTACTGCATTCGCGTCAATGGCAGGCAAGCAAAGCAAGGCAAAATGTTCTTCAGTGCACACACACACACACGGCCTGTACGCCTCGTGACGCCACGCAAATCCCAAAATCACAAATGCAGAACATGCAAAATGCTATTGCTAAATGCTATTAAGATCGAATCGAGTCGAAATCGAATCGAGATCGTGTGGTGGGGAGCAAGACAGTATCAACAGTACAGAGTACTAGAGAGACGCTACGCAACAAGATCTGGAAGAACTCTCTCTCTCTCTGTCCTTAATTCCACTCACTCATCATCACGTAATTCATCCATGCTGGTTGGTTACTGAATCTGTTATTCTCTTGTTCTGCATTTTTTTCCATTCTTTTCTTGCTCTATCTGCAGTGAGCCTGCAGTAACTAACTAACTAACCAACTAAACTAACTGTGAGCATTTTCTACAAATTGTTTTTCAGTTGTGTTGTTGGCGCCGCCTCTATAGGTAGAGTAGTACATGGTACTCTCTAAATAAAAAAAATATATGAAAATTTATTCAACACCTTATCTCTTTGCTAAGTTTGATTATCTTAATTGTATTAACTATGTTGATTTCTTCTCTAATTAAAATAAAAAAATGTTGATTTCTTCTCTAATTAAAATAAAAAAAATGTGAAGTTCCAAACAGAAAAGGAGCAAGAAGAGGAGACATGTAATGTAGCCAACCACATGAGCAAGTTTCAGAGTTTCAGCAAAAGGAGGTGAGAAAAGAAAAAAGGACTAGTGGAGTAACCGTATTTATCATTTCTTTATTTTTCTTCCTTTTAAAGGTCGCATTAATTAGCATCATGGTTATACCCTTATCATTTTAAAGATCAATTTGCATGGTCAAAGATGGATACTCTTAATTAATCGATATCTCAGATACATGTAAATTAAAAAAAAAGCGAAAAAAAATAAAAACTCTTAATTACGGATATCGCACATGGAGATAGAGAAAAAAATGGAACGAGAAAAAGAAAAGCAAAGAAATCATGATCAAGAAACCCCTCTTTTTCTTGATGAACAACCACCACCACCACCATCACCAACTCGCATGGCGTCAATCGAACAAAACCGCGCATACGCAAAAGATTCGCATACGATTGAAGAAAAGAGACAAAAAAGAAAAGAAAAATCCTAGGAAAAAATGGCACTTCGCTTCCTCCATGGAAGCGAGGAGAGGACGAACTCCGATTCTCCAACCCCAAAAGAAGAAAAAAAAAAACAGAGAAAGAGAACACCCGAAATGAGACGAGAAGAGATTAACTAACATCACAAGAGACCGGAGATATGCGACAGCGACAATCCATCGTCAACCAAGCAACGAACGAATCAACCAATCGATTAATCCAAGATTATCTACGTGGGATACACCGATCATGGAGGAGGAGGAAGAAGGGGAGAGAGAGGAAACCGCAGCAGCAACAGCAAACAGTATACACACACCTTGCTTCCTCGCGCGGAGGCGGCCGGAGACGAGCGCCGCCCACGCGCGGCGCGCCCGGAACGCGACCTTCTTCCTCCACCCCTCCATCGATCCTCGCCGCCGCCGCCGGTTCGCCGTCAGAAGCGCGTGGCCGCCTTCGTCTCCGCTGCTGTGTACCTGACCTCGGAGCCGCGCGCGTGTCCCCGATCCCACGGGGTTTTTATCCCCTGGGGTTTGGGCCGTGTGGGTGTGGGTTGGGGTTGGGTTGGACCGCCCGGGTTTTAGGGTTCATGTTAATGTCATTGCGGTGGATGGATGGAGACGCGGTGTGGCTGCAAGGGCTTTTGGTTGGGCGCACGCACGTAACAAGGATGATGATTTTAGTTTGGGTTATGAATTTAGTTTGTTTATTTAGGTAAAGGGAAAAAAAAATACTAATATGCTATACGAGATAGCATAGCGAGTGTTATCATCTTACGGAGAAGGATGTTCACGCTTGTATTAATAGTGAAAAGGATTTTAGTCTAGGTCATTAGTTCTAATTTGTTTACGTAAAGGGAAAAAAAAACTAATACGCTATACGAGATAGCATAGACAGTATTATTAAAATGTCATCTGACGGAGAAGGATGTTCACACTTACATTAATAGTGAGGAGGGATGGAATACGTCTAGAGGCCGGTAGGAGACATGGTGTGGCTGCAAGGGCTGGTCCGATGCATGCACGTAACAAGGACGATGTTTTTCTTTAAAAAAAATAAAAAGATAAGGTCAAGGATGAGGATTTAATTTGCTTCGTAAAAAGAAATGTATAATACGCGACTTGTGATAGCAGGTACTAAAATACCATCTTAAAGAAGGGTGTGCACGCTTACATTAATTGTGAAGAGTATTACAATATATCGGCGTAGCTAAATTTGGACTTATCGTGTCACTTATACGTCATGTGGATGATAGATAGCTATATCCCTTTGTTGTAGAAACCATTTACTCTCTCCCGTTGTGGAGCTCACCATGCAATGAATTGTAGATTTTCGAAAGACTCAATAAACTCCAATCTAGAAACGTAATTCCTTGCTCACCACGTTTCTTTCTCACCTCGCCCTAACCACCTCTATTTCAACTTAGAAATGTTACCATGTTTTCTTTCGCCTATTCTTTTGGCAAATTATCCTGATCTCTCCATTTCGTGCTACCAACTTCATTGGTTCACTACTGATTAGTACATCTCCATAGTGAGAAAATATAGGAGATCAGGCTGACATCCCCCTAAATTCCTCTATCATCCATCGTTTGACTCTGATGATTAACTTCCTTAGCACCAAAATGTTAGAGCATTGGTAGTAGGCACAACCAATTCCTAATTGGTGTGGGAAGGATGAAACTACATTGCCTTGATTGTTAGTTCATAATCCTATCATAGTAGCATATTACACTATATGATTGGAACTAAATACAACACCATATCATTCCTTTGAAGAAGGCTATACCATGAGTCTTAAGGAGCAGGATGTGCACGCTTGTATTAATAGTGAAGAATGCTAGAATATGTCTGGGGTAGCCGAATTTGAACTATTCATTTCACTTATACGTCATGTGGATGATAGATAGCTATATCCCTTTGTTGTAGAAACCATTTACTCTCTCCCGTTGTGGAGCTCACCATGCAATGAATTGTAGATTTTCGAAAGACTCAATAAACTCCAATCTAGAAACGTAATTCCTTGCTCACCACGTTTCTTTCTCACCTCGCCCTAACCACCTCTATTTCAACTTAGAAATGTTACCATGTTTTCTTTCGCCTATTCTTTTGGCAAATTATCCTGATCTCTCCATTTCGTGCTACCAACTTCATTGGTTCACTACTGATTAGTACATCTCCATAGTGAGAAAATATAGGAGATCGCTCATCTACCTTATTTCGTGCTACCAACTCCATTGGTTCACTACCGATTAGTAAATCTCCTTAGTTAAAAAAACATATGAGATGCTAGTGGCTCCTTTACGACAAACGATGTTGCTAACGTTCTCTATCATCCATCGTTTGTGATGATATAATGCTAGACTATTGGTAGATAGGCACAAGGCACGGTATGGTTGCAAGAGTTTGGTCTGGTGCACGCACACACACAACAAGGATTTTAGGATTTAGTTTAGGTCATAAATTTAATTTGTTTTGGAAAAGGAAAAATGTAATGTGTGACTCAAGATAGAGAGCTTTAAAATATTGTCTTAAGGAGCAGGATGCACACGCTTCTATTAATCGTGAAGAAGGCTAGAATATGTTTGGGGTATTTGAATTTGAACTGGTCGTGTCACTTCTCCGACATGTGGATGATAGATAGCTTCATAGCTATATCTCTCTTGACTTGGAAACCATTTACTCTCTCTCATTGTGGGGCTCACCAGGCAATAAATTGTAACTTTCTATGAAGGCTAAATAAACTCCATTTAGAATATTCCTTTTCTTGCTTTTCCACATTTCTTCCCACCCTGTCCAAACCACTTGTACTACAATTCTATTTCAACTTAGGAATGTTACCATGTTTCCCTTTGCCTATTCTTTCGATAAACTATCTCGATCGGGCCTCTACCTGATTTCGTGCTACGAACTCCATTAGTCTAGGTCATGAATTTAATTTGTTTAGGTAAAGAAAAAGAAAAAAAATACTAATATGCTATACGAGAGCATAGAGAGTATTATTAAAATGCCATCTGACGGAGAAGGATGTTCATGCTCGCATTAATAGTGACGAGGGATGGAATACGTCTAGATGCCGGCAGGAGATGTGGTGTGGCTGCAAGGGCTGATCCGGTACATGCACATAACAAGGATATTGTTTTTTTAAAAAAAATAAAATATAAGGTCGAGGATGATGATTTATTTTTTTTAAAAGGAAATGTATAATACGCGACTCGAGATAGAGAGTACTAAAATACCATCTTAAAGAAGAAGGGTGTGCAAACTTACATTAATTGTCAAGAGTATTACAATATATCGGCGTAGCTAGATTTGTACTTCTCATGTCAGTTATACGTCATGTGGATGACAGATAGCTATATCTCTTGTTGTAGAAACAATTTACTCTCTCTCTCTTTCTAGTTGTGGAGCTCACCAAGCAATGAGTTGTAGATTTTTGAAAGGCTAAATAAACTTCAATCTAGAAACTTACTTCCTTGCTCGCCATGTTTCTTTCTCACACCACCCTAACCGCTTCTATTCCAACTTAGGAATGTTACCATGTGTTTTTACCTATTCTTGCAACAAATTATCCTCATCTCTCCACTACCTGATTTTGTGCTATCAACTTCATTGGTTCACTACTAATTAGTACATCTTCGTAGTGAGAAAATATAGGAGAGGCTGACAACCCCCTAAACTCCTTTATCATCCATCATGATTAACTTCCTTAGCACCAGAATGTTAGAGCATTGGTAATAGGCACAACCAATTCTTAATTGGTGTGGGAAGGATGAAACTACATTGCCTTGATTGTTCGTTCAAAATCCTTTTCGTAGTGGCATATTACACTATATGATTGGAACTAAATTCAACACCATATCATTCCTTTGAAGAAGGCTATACCATAACGTCTTAAGGAGCAAGATGTGCACACCTGTATCAATGGTGAAGAAGGCTAGAATATGTCTAGGGTAGCCAAATTTGAACTACTCATGTCACTTATACGTCATGTGGATGATAGATAGCTACTATATCCCTATTGATGTAGAAATTATTTACTCTCCCGTTGTGGGGCTCACTCAACAATAAATTGTGACTTTTTATAGGTTCAATGAACTCAAATTTACAACCTTTCTTTCTTACTCGCCACGTTTCTTCCCATCACATCCTAACCACCTCTATTACAAATCTATTCCAACTTAGAAATGTTACCATGTTTCTCTTTGCCTATTCTTTCGACAAACTATCTTGATCGTTCCGGCTACCTTATTTCGTGCTACAAACTCCACTGGTTCACTACTGATTAGTAAATCTCCTTAGTTAAATAAACATATGAGAGGCTAGCATCTCCCTTACGACAACCAACATTGCTAGCTAACGTTCTCTATCATCTGTCGTTTGTGATGATATAAATGTTAGACTATTGGTAGATAGGCACAAGACATGGTATGGTTGCAAGAGTTTGGTATGGTGCACACACACGCAACAAGGATTTTAGGATTTAGTTTAGGTCATAAATTTAATTTGTTTTGGAAAAGGAAAATTTTAATGTGTGACTCAAGATAGAGAGCTTTAAAATATCGTCTTAAGGAGCAGGATGCACACGCTTGTATTAATCGCGAAGAAGCCTAGAATATGTTTGGGGTATCTGAATTTGAACTGGCCGTGTAACTTCTACAACATGTGGATGATAGATAGCTTCATAGCTATATCTCTCTTGATTTGGAAACCATTTACTCTCTCATTGCAGGGCTCACCAGGCAATAAATTGTAACTTTCTATGAAGGCTAAATAAACTCCATTTAGAAACTTCCTTTCTTGCTTTTCCACATTTATTCCCACCATGTCCAAACCACTTGTACTACAATTCTATTTCAACTTAGAAATGTTACCATGTTTCCCTTTGCCTATTCTTTCGATAAACTATCTCGATCGGGCCTCTACCTGATTTCGTGCTACGAACTCCATTAGTTCACTAATGATTAGTAAATTTCCTTATTAAAAGAAAGGAAAATGAGGGGCTAGCAACCCCCTTATGAAAACCGACATTGCTAGGTGATATTCTCTATCATCCATCGTTAGTGTGTGATGATATTAGAGTATTCATAGATAGGAACAAGACGCGGTGTGGCTGCAAGAGCTTGATCTAGTGCACGCACGCATGCAACAAGGATGAGAGGATTTAGTTCGGGTCATGAATTTAATTTGTTTCTGAAAAGCAAAGATTTAATGTGCGACTTGACATGGATAGTTTTAAAACACTGTCTTAAGGAGCAGGATGCGCATGTTTTTGTATTATTGATAAAGAGGGCAAGAATATGTCTGGGTAGCCAAATTTGAATGTGTCGTGTCACTTATACGTCATGTGGATGATATACAATATTATATCTCTCTTGACGTACAAACCATTTACTCTATATCCCTCTCGTTATGGTGCTCACCGAGCAATAAATCATAACTTTTTAAAGGCTCCATAAACTCCAATTTAGAAACTTTCTTTCTTGCTCACCACATTTCTTCTCACTCCATCCTAACCACCTCTATTACAACTCTATTTCAACTTAGAAATGTTACCATGTTTCCCTTTACCTATCCTTTTGACATACTATCTCGGTCACTCCTCTGGCTGATTTCATGCTACCAACTCCATCGGTTTACTACTTATTAGTAAATCTCCTTAGTAAAAAAAACATATGAGAACCTGACAACCCCCTTTGACAACCGATGTTGCTAGCTAACATTCTCTATCATCCATTGTTAGTCTATGATGATAGAATGTTAGAGTATTGGTAGATAGGCACAAGACGCAATGTGGCTACAAGAGCTTGGTTAGGTGCACTCACGCACGAAACGAGGATGAGAGCATTTATTTAGTTTGTGGCATGCATTTAATTTGTTTTGGAAGAAATGTAATGCATGACTCGAGACAGAGAGCGTTAAAATACCTTCTAAAGGAGCAGGATGCACACGCTTATGTCTGAGCTAGCCAATTCTAAACTCGTGTCACTTATACGTCATGTGGATGATAGATAGCTATATCTCTTAACGTAGAAACCATTTACTCCCTCTCATTGTAGGGCTTACCAGGTAATAAATTGTAACTTCTTAAAAGGCTCAGTAAACTCTAACTTAGAAACTTCCTTGCTCGCCACGTTTATTCTCACCCTATCCTAACCACCTATATATATATTACAACTCTATTCCAACTTAGAAATGTTACCATGTTTCCTTTTGCCTATTATTTCGACAAATTATCTCGATCGCCGCTCTATCAGATTTTGTGGTACAAACTTCATTGGTTCAGTACTGATAAGTAAATATCCTTAGTAAAAAGAACATATGAAAGGTTGGCAATCCCCTTATAACAACCGGCGTTGATAGCTAACATTTTCTATCATCCATCCTTAGTCTATGATGATAGAATGTTAGAGTATTGGTAGATAGGCACAACCAATTTCTTATTGGTGTGGGAAGGATGAAACAAGATTGTCTAATTCAAGAAATCCTTCTCACAATGTCATTTCTTACACTATATGATTAGAACTAAAATTATTTTTGGTAGTTGGCTTGTAATATGCCCTGTCCTTGGAACGCCAAAAATATTTTTAGTAGTTGGCTTAGGGGAGTGCCTAAGATCTATGAAAAAACTAGTTTTATTTGAAGCTAGTGCACTACGTTGATCAATTTTGCACTGCCAAATAATAAAGTTTTTTTATAACAAAAAACTATCTAACCCTGTGCAAGTTATGTCCAGCTCTTTCAGCTAACTCCAATATTGGTCTATGATGATACCACAGGAAGAGCATGATATTATGTATAAATTGTAATGGTGCTACACTCTTAGGATCTAGTGCGAAGAGTATGTTGTTCCATTATAGGTGGCATATCGCATATATTCTTAATTTCTAGAATATGTTGCCAAGAGTACATGGTTATTCTAGCTTTTCAGCGGATTTTTATTACTTAAGAGTAGATGGGGATTTTGTCCCATCACTCTTTTTCTTCACTTCATTAGAAACTTATTATCCGACAAACATCGAGCCCAACCTCTATTGCTTTAAGCCGTCCCCATTGCTCTCCTCCTCCATCCCATGAATGTGGCGGCCCTCCCACTCCACTCTCATGAACTTTGCGGTGGCAATGGCTCTAAAGCTCGATGTCACCATGACAGCTCTCAAGCTTGAGCTCGCCCTCGCCATGGCGGTCCTTTGCTCCACCCCGAGCTTTTGATCTGCTCCACCTCTTCCCTCAAACATTTGATTTGTGTCACCATCGCCTCAATCCCTTGATTCAGCAACTACCAACAACTAGGCCAACCTCTATTCGTGGCTTTGCCGCTAGCCCGTCCTGGATCCACACTGATGCCATCGTCAACGGCATCATCTCGTCCTCGATCCGTTGTACCCAGCTTCATCTCGACCTTGATCTACATTGCCCGCTTCATTCGGGCATCTCTTCGTACCACTGGTGTGTGATCTCTCCCTCGAGGCCAATGGTATCTTGCCAGCGTCAATCGATTAGTGATGGCTTCTCTA
This sequence comes from Oryza longistaminata, assembly GCA_009805545.1. Lineage (NCBI taxonomy): Eukaryota > Viridiplantae > Streptophyta > Magnoliopsida > Poales > Poaceae > Oryza > Oryza longistaminata. Next base: position 10,580,890 of record CM020185.1, on the reverse strand, counting down.
AGCAAGCAATTGGTTTTGTCTTCGATTTGCAGCACCACCGCCACCAACTTTCGGAGATATGGGAACCATGGTCTCCATCTCCCTCAGGTCACTGGGGCGCTGCAAAATACAACAAGACATACAAGACACTATTATTCAAGCCACCAAGGTTAAAACACCCGAAGAGGACCGCTAAGTCTCCAGGCGTGCCCTGAACACAGTTGGTGCCCCGGGCCATGGGGTGCCCCCGGGGACAGCGGCCACCTAGAGACCAAGCCAACCACCTCTAGGCCTCGGGTAGGGGCCTGAGCACTCGTCGTGCCCTGAGCGGAGGACCGGACATAACCTTTGCCTCGAGCACCCCATAGGGGGCGTGGCAAGACTGAAGAAAAGCTGACAAGACTAGAAGAGTTGCTCAATCACTCCCTTGCATTAATGGTGGTATGGCGCACGCCTTCCACCCATCCTGTCGAGAATGTTGGGAGCGTGGGGAAACCTGTGCCACGCGTCACCAGGTGGGCCCACAACAGTGGGTTGAGGGCACCTTTTGACTTTGGTGCACCTCGTCCGTCAGTCAACAGGGGAGAACATCCCTCCCCGTTTGGTTCAAAAGAGTTCAACAAGATCAATCATACTGAATTTAATGGAGTAGGCTTCACTCCCACATCAATGTTGGCAATGTGGACTCTCCTTGGATTATAAAAGGATGATCTAGGCTAACGGATAGAGAGTTCAATCCCAAGCCACTAAGTATAGACACTAGAACTCGAGCTTCCACACTGTAACTTATTCTCGATCATCCATCCATAGTCCACGCACATGAGTAGGATACTACGCCTCACTATAGCTCGAACCTATATAATTCTTTGTACTCATCTTCCGCGCGATCTGCACCTAGATTCGAAACTCATCCCCTGGCTGAATCTCCGAAGGGAGAGTAATCGCTTCCCCACTAGAGAAGTTTCATACTCCAATACAACAACTTTTTTCACTGGTAATTGTTGTTCCTGAGAAACGCTTCGTCTCCCAAACGACCAAGAATACTTTCTTTTCACTGGTAATTTGGGTAACCGAATATTACAATTGGTAATTTGGGAACGTTTGGTTGATGCCTAATCTTGCCATAACTAAGTTTAGCCTAGTTGAGGCATGGTGGCATAAGTGTGGCTTAGAAATAGTTGGCCACAAGTGTGGCAAGCTTAGCTTCAAATTTAAGAGTATGACATGTGGATCCCAAGATTATAAAAGTGTGGCATGACATAATTGCTGTAACGAACCAAACACATACCTAAAAAATTGTGGCATAACTAAAATGTGGCGTGGCAAAGTGTGGCAACCAACCAAACAACCCTTCACTGCTCCCAAACAATCCCTCAGTCTTCCGTTTCTGTTATCCAACATCGGACAATAGCCGTGAATCTTCCATAGAAACCACAGTTACATGATGGTTAATTTTTGTTGCATCGGCTAGCGGCAGTTCACAAGAACCCGGCTTGTCTGTACTATCCGGTCTCCAGAACGGGCCCACCTGACAGCAAAATCTTGACACGTCACCCCCACTCTCACATGCCTGACACATGAGACCGTTGCCCGGGCCCCACGAGACATCATTAAGTGGGCACGTGGCTAACTGTCCTGCTTTTGTACACAGTTGATGAAGTAGATATTTTTTGGGTTGCAACTGAATCATATCATCATCACTAATATGTAGCTTTTTGTTTCTTTCATCCCAAGAGCTCAGCTTTTAAGTTGGATAGATCTACCATGGATCGAAAGGATTTTAAACCCATGTTTCAGTTAACAGCCAATGTAGCACCCTATCTTCAGTTTATAAGCATAAGTGAAAATTTAAATTTTAAAACTTAAATTTAGAGCTAATTTAAGTGCCTTTTATCGTAGTTTATTTTACAGCATTTGCTTTAAATCGCTAGAAATGTGTTCAAAAAAGTTTTATATATAAATTAATTTTAATCGTTAGTAAGCTGTTTCGATTATAAAAAATATAAGCGAAATGATTTGGCTGCTATTATTGTTGCATACTCCCTCCGTCCAAAAAAAACTTAACCTAGGTGAGGATGTAACCCCTCCCAATACAATGAATCTGGACTACACTTTGTCCATATTCGTTGCCCTAAGATTTTTTTGACAGAGGGAGGAGTAGTTATCATATAGGCAAAGATAATTCGATTTGCTGTGTACTAAACTCAGATGGAGACCAAAATCTCAGCACAACTCAACATAAAAGACTAACCTGATAGATAAAATGCGTTGTCATTGTTTATATTATTTGACCATGATACAAATTTCGCATGTACTTTGACAAGTGACAATCAATGTGAAATATGTTGATTGAATTATTACTACGGATTATCTATACTCCATTAGGGAGATAAATTAAGGATTTTAAAAATATACTTAATAAATAATCTAAAACAAGTGGTCTAAAACAATATAAAAAAATTATATAACCATTTATAAAGCATATTTTAGAATCATAGAGCAAACAACCCACAACAATAATCTGTTAAAATAGCTGAAAATAACATGACCTAAACAAGTCGTCTATTTTATCCCCAAAACCTTGTAAAGGAAAAACAGGTAGTTTAAGCAGACATGCATTGGTAGACCTCTTGTATGCAAGTATAATACTCCGAGACTTTGAATGCTTGGTAGTAACATGTGTTACATGTTGGCATCATAAGAAGTGTACGGGTACATGATGGAGTCGTAATCATAGACCATTGGATCAGGACTTTGCAGCAGCTTACTTGCCCATGTTGGCCACATATACATATATGCATGTCAATTGTCCAATAATCTTGCAAAGGTCAATCCATGTACCATCATTGGCTCCCTCTATCTCACAATATATAGTTCTATTTTTATCCATTCTGTTTTGTCACAAAACAAATTTATTTTTCATCGTTGCATTGGAGTTTGTGAAAGTAGAAAATAAATACATTAGAAATAGGTAAATTAAATTGAGGAATAATTGCATTGGATTTGATGAGGTATGGGTATTGTTGGTTTTCTGTGGTTTCTATTGGTACATGTGGAGAATTAGTATAAATGAATTTATTTTGGGACGGAGAGCGCCGTGTCTTGTTTGTTGTGTTTTTCTGATGATGATAACGTGGCTTGCAGCTGACCAACCATGCTTGCATGCAACGCATTTCCAACGCATGTGGCTCTCCGATCCGGTTTGTAAAGTCGATCGATCGAGTGAGAGAGTTTGATGCACGGCAATTAGTGAGAGTGATCTGAGCTCTGTTTATGTGAAAGCTACGGCTTAATTTTGGTTGGAGATAGCGACCAAATTAGCCTTCTCCCTGCAGTCTGTATATCATTTGTTGTGCCTGCTTAATTATTGATTTTTGATTAGCTTGGGCACTAATAATGTGAGCTGTGTGACAAAATTAAGACCATGTTTAGATGGGACTAAAACTTTTAAGTCCCTATCACATCGAATGTTTGGACATTAATTATAAATATTAAACGTAGACTATTAATAAAACCCATCTATAATCTTAGACTAATTCGCGAGACGAATCTTTTGAGCCTAATTAATCCATGATTAGTCTATGTGATGCTACAGTAAACATTCTCTAATTATGGATTAGTTAGGCTTAAAAAATTTATCTCGCAAATTAGCTTTCATTTATGTAATTAGTTTTGTAAGTAGTCTATATTTAATACTCTAAACTAGTGTCTAAATACAGAGACTAAAGTTAAGTCTCTGGATCCAAACACCACCTTAATATCAGCGCAAAGGTATCTAGCACACCACGGCATCTTCTCTTCGACTATCCGAAATTGGACAGTTTTCTTTGATTTCATTGGCGCAGAAAGAAACTAAGGGTAGGATAGGAAATTTTGATGATACTACCTTTATCTCATAATGTATGGCGATCGTTAGTTTAAAAAATTCAGAAGGAATAAAAGGTAAAATAGATCGAATCTACAATACTCAATGATACCAGGTTTTCAACCTTTAGTTTTGAAACCATCTGCATTTCTGTCCTCAACTATAAAAATTTCACTTGATGTGGTTACCTGACCTAAGGCTAAAATATTTTCAAAGTATAAAAACAGTACTAGTGAAATAATTAAATTATAATTATAATATAGAAAATTTTGTCCTACTAATTACGTGCAAATAAACTTAAATTCCTTTTGGGCTCGAATTTAGTCGGGCCACCACAAAGGCTTTTGAAGTAATCTAAAGTATTTCAAATTACGACATGGAAAAATAAGTATGTGTCGGTTTATCCTCAACTCGTTTTCTACTCATATTCATCCTCTTCGAGGTGATAAACTTCATCGGCTCGTTGGAGCCGATATGCTCGACGTCATTGATTTGCTAAATACTCCCTCCGTTCCAGAATATAAGAATATAAGAAGTTTTAGGGTTGGACACGGTTATTAAAAAAGTAGGTAGAAGTGTGTAGTAGAGGGTTGTCATTGGATGAGTAGTGGAGATATTGGGAAAGGTGAATGGTAGAGGATTGTGATTGGTTGGGAAGAGAATGTTGATGGAGAAGTTGTTATATTTTGGGACAAATCCTAAGGGCTAAAAGTTGTTATATTTTGGTACGGAGGCGAAATTTTGATAATAAAAAGATGGCTCTAAGTATATAATTCACTCAAATTTAAATTTGGATTAAGCTAATAAGAAAAAAGCAGACGATGAGAGGGTAACATAAATTTAACCATCCTATTTGCACGAGTACCACTGATCAGGATAGGCTCGATCGTGACCATGTCAAGTAGTCTAACCAAGATTCGAAAACTTTCGACTCCGATTCGAAAAGTTTCGACTCAGATTCGAAAACTTTCAACTCCAATTCAAAAACTTTCGACTCAGATTCGAAAACTTTCAACTCCAATTCAAAAACTTTCGACTCAGATTCGAAAACTTTCAACTCCAATTCAAAAACTTTCGACTCAGATTCGAAAACTTTCAACTCCAATTCAAAAACTTTCGACTCAGATTCGAAAACTTTCAACTCCAATTCAAAAACTTTCGACTCAGATTCGAAAACTTTCAACTCCAATTCAAAAACTTTCGACTCAGATTCGAAAACTTTCAACTCCAATTCAAAAACTTTCGACTCAGATTCGAAAACTTTCAACTCCAATTCAAAAACTTTCGACTCAGATTCGAAAACTTTCAACTCCAATTCAAAAACTTTCGACTCAGATTCGAAAACTTTCAACTCCAATTCAAAAACTTTCGACTCAGATTCGAAAACTTTCAACTCCAATTCAAAAACTTTCGACTCAGATTCGAAAACTTTCAACTCAGATTCGAAAACTTTCAACTCGAGATTTGAATACTTTCAAATCAGATTTAAAAATTTTCAAGTTAAGATTTAAAAACTTTCAACTCAAAACATTTTGAAAAAAATAAGTGTGCTAAAGATTGAAAAAAGGTAATCAGAAAAAAACGAAAAAAAATCGCAAAAGAAAAAGAAAAAAATAAATCGCAAAAAAAAAAGTTGGGCTGATGGGCCAGAGGCCCAGGAGCAGCTGGCGCGCGCACCGCCGGCGCGCGCGCCAACTAGCAATCCCCTAATATAAAATATAACACATTATAATATTATTATAAGTTTAGATAAAAACCTATCTTATAGTATTAAAATTCACATTTTATTTTTTGTTTGTTTGTTTTTCTATAATACGAAGAAAAGGTAAAAGTTGTTGATATATTTTCTATTACTATAAATCTAGAAATGCTTTCTATCACTTATACATGTTCTTATATTTTGGGACGAAGACACTGTACTTCGTACGGGTATTTTCTTTCAATTTTCTGCTGTTCGGTTGAGCCTCGGAGACCGTGCAGTCAGTGGAGTTTCCGGTATTTCGGTTGTGGGAGACCGGAGTAGCGGACACCGTGGCTGACGTCGCCTGGCGGTTGCTGTTCTGGAAATCAATGGGGGCACTGTACCTTGCGTTTCAGACTCTTCGGGCGACCGTGACTGCATGCGTTCGGCGGCTCACGAAGAAGATTTTTCTTGTTTGTTACGCGCATGTTTTTCAAATTATTTAAATATGTGTTTTTCAAAAAATATGAAAAATTATTTTTAAAAGCATATTAATTCATTTTTATATTTAAAACAATTAATACTTATTTAATCATGCACTAATGGTTTTTCTTATTTTACGAATCTTCTTATCTTTTTTTCTCCTCTCAAATACTCCCTTAATCATTTATTAGTTGTCCAGAGAATTAAAATAATTTTAAGAGTAAATTTTACAAAACGGCAGGTAAATACTGTAAATACTTTAATCAATCTGTCACAAAACTATATATTTAAGAAAGTGCATGACAAAACTACAAATTTAAAATTATATTTTTCATAAAACTATATGTTTAAGATATCATATCAGGAAACTATATTTTTGGGATGTGGTATAATTTTCGTCAAGGAATTTTTAGGGATGTGGAAATGGTGAACGAACCAGTAGTTACTGCCACCACAAATCTAATAACTCCAACTCTATATTAAAAATATGTATCTTTTTTGGCAGTTGGTACACCAAAAGCAAGCTTTATTTGTCCACTTGGGTTAGTGATGAAATGGATGAGCAATGAGGTGGACATGTTCTCTAAAAAAAAAAGAAAAAAAATGGGAGGACATAAAAGACTATGTTTAGATACTACCCTAAATTTTTTCACCACGTCACATCGAACGTTTGAACACCTGTATAAAATATTAAATATAGGCTTAAAAATTAATTAATTGCATAGATTGCGACTAATTTACGAGACGAATATTTTAAGCCTAATTACTCCATGATTTGACAATGTAGTGCTACAGTTAATATTTGCTAATGACGGATTAATTAGGCTAAATAAATTCGTCTCGTAGTTACAGGCAGATTCTGTAATTTGTTTTGTTATTAGACTACGTTTAATACTTCAAATGTGTATATGTATATCTGATGTGACACGACTAAATTTTTACCCCCGAATCCAAACACAGTCAAGCATCTGAAAGAAGAGAAATGACATATTCTTTCTTTTCCCCTTCACATCTGCTCTTCAATTCTCAGAGGAGAAAGATGATAGGGAAACATCAGTCATTGTCACTGTTGCAACCTCTGATGTACTAGAAATCTCCACTAGTGACAGCTAATGATTTGCCTCTCTCAGGGATCTCAGGGATACTTAGAGCATCTCCAACAGCCTCTCCAAATCGAACTCTCCAAATAACCATATAGCCAACTCTCCATTTAATTTGGCTAGTCAAACTAGCTGTTCACTCCAACAGTCTCTCCATCTATCCTCTCTACTTTGACTCTATGACACCGGGACCCATATGTCAGCATCTCCCTTCTTCTTTCTCCCCTTCCTTAATTCCCCTCTTCCTCTTTTCTCACGTTGGCAAGATACAGGCGGCGGCGGCAAAGCGGCGAGGGGACACTGTTCTTGACGACGGCCGCGGGGGCCGGACGGCCGCGGCGAGGGGAGGCGGCGGCCGCGCCGCATAGGGCTGGCAGAGGCGGCGAGCGGAGGCGGCGGGCCGACGTCTACGACGAGCGGATGCGGCGAGCAGTCGCGCGGGGGCCGACGGCCGCGGCCAGTGGAGGCGGCGAGCGTCGCGCGGGGGCCGGCGGAGCGGCGGGCCGCGCAGCGCGAGGCCCCGGCCACGGCGAGCGGAGGCGGCGGCGCGCCGGGCGAGCGACAGCGGGCCGGCCGCGGCGCGCGGGGGCCGCCGGCCGCGGCGAGCGGAGGCGGCTGCCGTGCTCTTCCCCGTGCTCGAGCTCCTCCCCATGCGGCCATGCCTCCTCGTGCTCGGTTGCCGTGTGGGATGGAGGATGGGCTGTGTGGGGCCCACCATTGGCCAGCCAAATAGACTAGCCAAATTTGGCTAGTGGAGGGAGGGTTTTGGCCAGCCGGATGGCTTAGCCATCCGGTTAGAGAGGCTATTGGAGCAAGTTTTTTGGTTAGAATGGCTAAATTTTGGCTTGGAGAGTGGAATGGAGAGGCTGTTGGAGATGCTCTTAGGCCTTGTTTAGTTCACACCAAACTTTCCTCAAACTCCCAACTTTCCATCGCATCACATCACATCCAAAACTCTCCTACTCACATAAACTCTCAACTTTTTTTCCAAACTACCAACTTTCACCAAACTTCCCCCCGATTTCAGAAACTAAACACAGGAAATGTCAAACACAAGAGTAAAAACTTTCACTGGCTGGCTCCAAGGTTAAAAAAAATATAGATTAAGTCTTGCCCTCTCTATCTCAAGATGCTACTCCCTCCTTCCCAAATTGAATCATATAATAGTATTTAAAATTTCTCAAATTAATCATCATATAACCGCATAGACACGAATTTCATCAGAATACAATCAATACAGCATGGAAGAATGTGTGCATGCAAAGGTATAATTGGCATGGTGTTTTAATCGATGTATGCATTATAGGAGAATGTGTGCATGGTGACTTGATTGATATGATTTAAATTATTCTTGGTTTTGATGCATAAACATATATGATGATCAATTTGGAAAGGATGGAGTATTTAGGCTGTGGTTAGGAGTAGGGGTTGGGAACCCCTTCTCTCCTGCACATAAAACAAAGCATCCATTAGTACATGATTAATTTAGTATTAACTAAAATAAACTTTAAAAGGTATTTTATGATTTTTTAAAGCAACTTTTCTAAAAACATTTTTATAAAAAATGCACCGTTCAGTAGTTTGGAAAGCGTACGAAAAAAAAACGAGAGAGATGAGTCAAGAAGAGAAGGGGAAGAATGCAACCTTAGGACCACTTTGAAACACCATTCAGAAAACCGCCACAAATATTTTCTAAAAAAGTTTAAGCACTCCAAAAAGCGAAATATGGGTACCAGAATTTGAACCATATCATCATCGAAAAAGGATAATTCTAGATTATGCTACCAGAGTCCTGGTGACTGTGAAAGGTCATTGCCTCATTGGTGTCAACATCCGTCGCCGTGTTAGGTCAAACTCGAAGGAGCCTCTGTGATTATGCTGGTTTTGGAATCAGCTTTCTATCTGCTACTACACTCTTTGCAAACATTGTGAGTTTTTACTGGACATCCGCCAATCATCCACTTGCAAACATTTGCGCTTTTATAATGCTTCTATTTTATATCCCTCCAAAAATTCATCACCCAAGTAGATTAAGGTTTAGAGTTACTTTTGGTAAGTTCATTTCATCACAAAAACACTTGTATGCAAACATAATCTTGCTCTGACTCTGAGTGAGATATTGTACTTCCGTGGTCAGTCAAAACTCAAAACTGTGGCACACGCTTGCTTTAGAATATGACAAATGTTAGGCTGATCATATCACTTCAAAATATGAACTTAATAAACACGAGCAGGTAAGAGGCCATCAGGCTCAACTCACATTCAGAATAACACAAGCCATGTTCATGAGCAAGTATTTGCAAGAATGTAACAATTCTCAGATAAATGACCAGATGTTTACACACGAAAACAAAATAATCACATGTTACTGAGATTTTACAGTGTTGGCACTCTGCTGTACATACTTCTCGTTCCCTCATGCCCATTAGAAAAAAAAAAACAAAAAAGGACACACCAGGGCAGATTAATACAAAACTGCAAGCCTCAAAACCAAACCTGTGTGACCCTCAAACCAGTACTGAACGCTTGGTAAAATGGGAGATGGTAAGAGGGCACACCTATGAATTGAAAGAATAAGCCGAAACTAGCAATAATTATAATATAGAAAATTTTGACCTACTAATTACGTGCAAATAAACTTAAATTCCTTTTGGGCTCGAATTTAGTCGGGCCACCACAAAGACTTTTGAAGTAATCTAAAATATTTCAAATTACGACATGGAAAAATAACTATGTGTCGGTATATCCTCAACTCGTTTTTCTACTCATATTCATCCTCTTCTTTAGCAAAGGTATGATCTACACATAGGAGATAAACTTCAACGGCTCACTGGAGCCGATATGCTCGACGTCGTTGATTTGCTAAATACTTCGTATTATGAGATGATCCAAATTACAACAAAAGTAAAGTTAGCTAGTTCAAAGTGAAACTTTGATCCATAAAAATATGGCTCCAAGTATATAATTCACTCAAATTTAAATTTTGATGAAGCTAATAAGAAATAAAAAAACAGACGATGAGAGGGTAACATAAATTTAACCATCCCATTTGCATGAATACCTCTGATCATGATCAGGATAGGCTCATCCATGACCATGTGCAGTAGCCAGTCTAATCTCCCTCCCATTAATCAAACTGTTAACCGACTAATTAAAACATCACTGTCAGTAGCAGACGGATATCAAAGAGGTGGGCCCCACGGGGTCGCCGTCGTTGACCGCCGACGGGGCCTCCACCGCCGTCGGTTGCGGACACGTGTCGGGCGATGCGGCGCGGTAGGCACCCTAGCTAGCCGCCCCCTACTACTTCACTTTCAGTTGGAATGCATGGGGTGCCGTGCTGCTGATCGACCTGGGCCGGCGGTTACTGCAGTTACGTTACTCTCTCCGTAACCACTCTCTCGATTCCATAAAAAAACTAAATCTAATATAAACGGAAAAGCTAGCGCGCGCGTACGCGTTGGCGGCGAGCGTTTCCGATAGTGTTTAGTCTAATTAACTAAGTGATTAGTAGATAATGACAGTAATTAAGATATGGTTTCCTTTTTTCCGAAAGATTTTTTCTACTAACCGATTGGAAACTTTCAAGTTAGATTTGAAAACTTTTGAAGTAAAATTTTATAAACTTTCAAAACTCAATTTGAAAATTATCAACTCGAAATTTAAATGTGTAAGACAAATTTTGAAAACTTTCAACTCATATTTAAAAACTTTCAACTCAGATTTGAAAACTTTCAAGTACATATTTGAAAAAATATGAAAACTTTTGACTCAGATTTAAAAACTTTCAACTTGAGATTCGAAAACTTTCGACTCCGATTCGAAAAGTTTCGACTCAGATTCGAAAACTTTCAACTCCAATTCAAAAACTTTCGACTCAGATTCGAAAACTTTCAACTCAGATTCGAAAACTTTCAACTCGAGATTTGAAATTTTTGGGATGTGGTATAATTTCCGTCAAGGAGTTTTTAGGGATGTGGAAATGGTGAACGAACCAGTAGTTACTGCCACCACAAATCTAATAACTCCAACTCTATATTAAAAATATGTATCTTTTTTGGCAGTTGGTACACCAAAAGCAAGCTTTATTTGTCCACTTGGGTTAGTGATGAAATGGATGAGCAATGAGGTGGACATGTTCTCTCAAAAAAACAAGAAAAAAATGGGAGGACATAAAAGACTATGTTTAGATCCCACCCTAAATTTTTTTCACCACGTCACATCGAGCGTTTGAACACCTGTATGAAGTATTAAATATAGGCTTAAAAAATTAATTAATTGAACAGATTGCGACTAATTTGCGAGACGAATCTTTTAAGCCTAATTGCTCCATGATTTGACAACGTAGTGCTACAGTAAACATTTGCTAATGACGGATTAATTAGGCTAAATAAATTCGTTTCGTAGTTTACAGGCGGATTCTGTAATTTGTTTTGTTATTAGACTATGTTTAATACTTCAAATGTGTGTGTCTGTGTATTCGATGTGACACGACGAAAATTTGTACCCCAAATCTAAGGCTGTGTTTAGTTCAGCGTAAAGTTTGGATTTTGGTTGAAATTGGAGATGATGTGACTGAAAAGTTGTGTGTGTGTGACAGGTTGATGTGATGGAAAAAGGACCGAAGTTTAGATCCAAACTTTGGATCTAAACACAGCCTAAACACAGTCAAGCATCTCAAAGAAGAGAAATGACATATTCTTTCTTTTTCCCTTCACATCTGCTCTTCAATTCTCAGAGGAGAAAGATGATAGGGAAACATCAGTCATTGTCACTGTTGCAACCTCTGATCCCCACTTTGTGATGTACTAGAAATCTCCACTAGTGACAGCTAATGATTTGCCTCTCTCAGGGATACTTAATGAGGAAATATCAAACACAAGATTAAAAACTTTTACTGGCTGGCTCCAAGGTTAAAAGAAAAAGATAGATTAGTCTTGCCCTCTCTATCTTAAGATGCTACTCCCTCCTTCCCAAATTGATCATCATATAATGGTATTTAAATTTTCTCAAATTAATCATCATATAACCGCATGGACACAGATTTCATCATAATACAATCAATGCAGCATGGGAGAATGTGTGCATGCGAAGGTGTAATTGGCATGGTGTTTTAATCGATGCATGTATTGTGGGAGAATGTGTGCATGGTATCTTAATTGATATGATTTACATTATTCTTGGTTTGATGTATAAACATATATGATGATCAATTTAAGAAGGATGGAGTATTTAGGCTGTGGTCAGGAGTAGGGGTTGGGAACCCCTTCTCTCATGCACATAAAACAAAGCATCCATTAGTGTATGATTAATTGAGTATTAACTAAAATAAGCTTTGAAAAATATTTTATGATTTTTTAAAACAACTTTTCTATAAAAAAAACTTTTATAAAAAACGCACCGTTTAGTTGTTTGGAAAGTATACGCAAGAAAAACGATGGAGGTGAGTTAAGAAAAGAGGTGGAAGAATGCAACCTTAGGACCACTTTGAAACACCATTCAGAAAACCGCCACAAATATTTTCTAAAAAAGTTTGAGCACTCCAAAAAGCGAAATATGGGTACCAGAATTTGAACCATATCATCATCAAAAAAGGATAATACCAGATTATGCTACCAGAGTCCTGGTGACTGTGAAAGGTCACAGCCTCATTGGTGTCAACATCCATCGTCGTGTTAGGTCAAACTCGAAGGAGCCTCTGTGATTATGCTGGTTTTGGAATCAGCTTTCTATCTGCTACTACACTCTTTGCAAACATTGAGAGTTTTTACTGGACATCCGCCAATCATCCACTTGCAAACATTTGAGCTTTTATAATGCTTCTATTTTATATCCCTCCAAAAATTCGGGCCCGTTCACTTTGATGTCATTTTCAACCATACCATTTTTTTAAAAAATTTGTTAAAATTTTGACTACGTTTAGTTTGTTGTCAAATTTTAGTAAGTGCATATGAAATCTTGTCAATTTGGCAACATTGCCAAAATTTTGGCAACTTTACCAAACTTTGGCAATGCCAAAACTTGATAAGGTTGAAAATGGTAGCAAAGTGAACAAGCGCTTCATCACCCAAGTAGATTAAGGTTTAGAGTTACTTTTGGTAAGTTCATTTCATCACAAAAACACTTGTATGCAAACATAATCTTGCTCTGACTCTGAGTGAGACATTGTACTTCCGTGGTCAGTCAAAACTCAAAACTGGGGCACACGCTTGCATTAGAATATGACAAAAGTTAGGCTGATCATATCACTTCAAAATATGAACTTAATAAACACGAGCAGGTAAGAGGCCATCAGGCTCAACTCACATTCAGAATAACACAAGCCATGTTCATGAGCAAGTATTTGCAAGAATGTAACAATTCTCAGATAAATGACCAGATGTTTACACACGAAAACAAAATAATCACATGTTACTGAGATTTTACAGTGTTGGCACTCTGCTGTACATACTTCTCGTTCCCTCATACCCATTAGGAAAAAAACAAAAAAGGACACACCAGGGTAGATTAATACAAAACTGCAAGCCTCAAAACCAAACCTGTGTGACCCTCAAACCAGTACTGAACGCTTGGTAAAATGGGAGATGGTAAGAGGGCACACCTATGAATTGAAAGAATAAGCCGAAACTAGCAAAGGCAAACTCAGACTAAGGAAAAATGGAGGTCTCATCCCACACAATGTGAAAATAGACACATTGCACAACGACCATGACTGCCAAGGGCTATTCAGGCATATACAAGTTGACTTGTACGATCAAACGGTGCTTTAGCTGGAGGTTGAATGAGGAAATTTGAAGCATGATTCAAGCTAAAAAAGTTGGAGAGCGATCTTCATTCTATTTTGCTTCCACTTTGGAAGCTTGCTGAATGCTTCCTTTGTCATTCCAAACTTGTCTTTGAATTCAGCCGAAGATAAGTAGGTCTGCATTCAGTTCAAAATGGGGTATGTGGTCATTACCTGGTCTGAGGATAAGTAATACGAAGTAGCTAAGTATCGAAAAGATCATATATTCACCTCTCGCCTGGTAACGTCAATTTCAGTGACAGGATCAGTAGCTGTAGTTATCAGGCGATCATATGGGTATACTGGTAGCCCCTCATCATCTTCTGGTTCATTTTCTTTTACATCTTCATTAATAGTGAGAGATTCAACTCTACTGGTCATGGTGTTAATGCCTTCTTTTGCATCTTCCTCTTGCTTTGGCTTCTCCAACTCAGAGCCATCTTAATTTGTACAGAATTTTACAAACAATAAGAAATCATTAACCCTTCCTCTGTTTAAAGGCAATTTTATGTTCCAAGACAAGTGTATCACATACCTTTTACTGATTTAGGGCGATCAAAAGAACCAGTGAGAGAAGCAGTTGCAGATGACTTAGACGGTGCACTTGATGAGTCAGGTGTGGCAGATTTTGGGTAAAGTTTTTTAACTACGGGTGGAGGGGTGGAAAGATTTCTGCTGTTTGCACTTTCAAAGTTAGCAGCCAATGCAGTGAATGCCGGAGATCTTCCCCTAACACGGACACGTTCAGGGCTGAAAGACATACTCCTCGAGCGCTGAGATTTGTCTTGTACAGTGCTTCTCCCTGAATATGCTGGTGTTCGTCGCTTTGGTTTCTGGTAACAAGTTAGAAAGATTGTAAATGCAAAGGTTCCACATCCACAGATAGGTCTGCTAACTACAGAAAAACACTTACAGACCACAGACTTACAACTAGAAATGTTATAAATAGGTGATTCCATGATTGTACACACAAAACATAAACAGAACACTGTTGTCTAGCAGAAAACGAGTTTGCAACAAAGAATACCATATATGGTTATTTCGACATGGCAGACTATCATAAGACAACTAAAGTTTGTACATATCTTACATCCAAAGCAGGAGAACCTCCACCCTTTACAATGGAAAGCTTCCTCTGGTATGAATTGCCATGCATCTACAAGAGAAACAAGAGTACAACACATTGAAGATGAAAACAAGGAGCATTATGGTGCTTCTGCCAAAAGGAACACAAACTACAGTTGTTCATCTTATGAATATTCTACTTACAAGTGACTTTGCTGAGTCCCAAGTGAAGAACCTTGTGAAAAATGTAGGCTCACTTCCTTCCATGATAACAAAAATTGGTGTGTCGCTGGATAGATTTTCCATCAGGAAATCAAGCTTAACGAATTTCTGATGCAGTATTAAAAATAATAGTCAGTGACCAAAAGAAAAGGAGATGCCACCTAAAGTGCTTCAGCATGGAAAAACAATCATTACCTCACCAATGTCCAGAGCTTGTAATCGCACTTTGACATCTACCTGCTGGCCAACCCAAACAAATATATCTGAGTGACAGTCCAGAATGAATACATCTTCTGTCATCAGATCATCTTGAGTGAAGTGGTATATTTCTTTGATCTGCTCAAATAGATTTCACAGCTCAGTCAGTGTTAAATGCAAAAACAGAGAATATGTGCAGACCTGTATATGTCACAATTTTACTTTATTACCTTTAAATTGCCTTCATGGACCCCAATAGGTGTTGTTGGCAGAATAGAAGAGCAGATATATATCAGAAAACTCGAAGAGCAATGTGAACTGAATAAATTATAATAGAATGGTCAATTCATGGTTACCTTTGGGTAGGATACATGAGAAAAGATGGGGATCACTTTCATTTGCTCTTCCTATCTTTTGACTTGGATACTCAGATTTGCCTCCAAGTAAGCTCCAAAATTGATCTGTTTCTGACCCTTCTTTCTGCGATCTGGACTGCGAATTTGGCTGTGATGAACAAAGCAAAGCACGAACAATTCTATTGTCACTACTTGATAGATATCATAAGCAAGAAGGAACACAAGTATGCGGTAGACAACAAATTTCAAATAATAAGACTTGCAAGTATTCCTAGTAAGGGAATAGAAAACTGCTGGGAACCAGCCTGCACTAGAAATTCTCAATTCTGTCATTCTGGGATTGGGCTAAGTGGAGCCAAATCATCCCAAGTTTCAGTTAGTTATGCAAAACAAAGTTCCAGGTTATGCACAACAGAAGACCCAGGTTAATGCAAACAAAGAGAGAGCTAGGAGAAGATGTCCATCAAGTCACTTGTGCTTGGGATATGAGCTGTGGTCTGGCTATGCTCTGAGTCTTTGTCTAGCTGGTGTCCCTTGTAGGTGCTCTAGGTGTTGCGCGTGTCAGTCTGATCTGTCTAGTTTCCAGGATGCTGCATTTCCTGTCTTTGTTTTGTTCTTTTGAGCTGGGCTGTGCTAAGTCTGATCTATCTAGTTTTAGTTTTTAAGGCGAGGTGTGTGCGCCTCATGCCTCATGGGAAGTTCCATTAAACCGGGCGTAAAAGCCTTTCCTCTAAAAGAAGTTGCACTTGGTCTGATATATAAGAAAGTCTATACTCGGTTCCTCAATTCTTCATTGGTTTAATTTTCATTCCTCAATGCAATACCAAACGGAATCCATCCCTCAACTATCAAAACCATGCAAATAATATCCCTATGACTGTTTTGCAAGTGATTTTGAGTGTGATGGCTTGCCACATCATCCTTTTTTACCATGTCATCTGTCACGTCCTGTGTGTTAGTCCTTTCTCTTCCTTTTTAATAGAAAACAAATAATTAAAAAGAAGATGCAAATAATATGCCTAGTAGATGGATGATCTAACAGGTTCCTTTGTTTTATCATTTCCGCTGACATCTTCATAGTGTACTGTGGTAAACCTTTGCAGGGAGTAATTACTCAAGATGTTAATGCAATATTTGTTTTCCAAAATAACAATAGGAATTGATCAAGTACAACTTCAAAAGTGTGTATGCCTTATCAAGGAGGATTGTTCCATACCTTAATTATGTCTAGCTGCCTCTCAACTACCTCTTGATCTAATGACGTAGTAAGGTTTCCAGTCCAAGTGAATACAGTATTTCCATCATGTAGGATGTACGAATAGGATGAATTCAAAGACGATGCCGCCTAATGAAAGAGCATGATCAAGTTACCTTGGAAGCAATATAATCTAATTCCAAAAGGAGTTCAAACATATCTTTAGGAATGAAAATGTGAGAACTTACAGCATCAACTTGAATTGCCTGCATGTTTTCTGGTCCTGAACCTTGAATTCGGAAGAGCGCAAGTCCATCTTCCAAATAAGTGTCATCATCAATACCATTTTCAGCAATAAATTTCTTGTATCCAGAGCTTAGACCACCCTATAATGAAAAAAGGGAAAGAAACTAAGAATTGGATGTTGTGTTCAACCTGAGCTAACAGTATTTTATAGAAGGGAACCTTAAACACTTGGAAGCTTTGAAATATGACGAAGAATTGAATCGGTTCTTTTCCCTCATATAGTCGTGTCTGCATGTAACCAAGAACAATTAGATACACAAGGAAGTCATGTCTGGTTCACTAATGAAATATGGAGAAACTAGTAGGTTACCTGGACAGCCTGAAATTTCGCAGACTCAACCATCTTGCTTGCAAGTGAAATAGCAGTTACCCTATCCTCCTGAATCCAAATTGAAATATTTTTTAACACCTACATTTTCTAGTATGCACTAACTGAACATGTAACAACCGCATGCTGTTATCCAAAATGCCACTTCTTAACAGAAACAGACAGATCATTGTGGCTTCCAGTTCATAAATCAAAAAGATGGAAAACAGAAGCATATGCTGTCCATAGAACCTTCTAAGTTCTTTCTTCATTGTCCTAAGTCCGGACTTCATTGATAACTTAATTAAAAACTAATTGTGAGCTATAAGGTGGAAACTCTAAATACAATCTTATAACTATGAACATGAAATCAAAGATAAATTTTACCTCAATGCTCTTCTTCCCAAACCAACTTCCAATAAGACACTCCTCCTTGTCATCTCCAGGGTACATATATTGAAATATGTAGCAATCGCCAGTGTAAAATTTTGATTGGTCAGCAGATGGCAGAAGTATCTTGTCCTTATCATTTATGCGCCAGACCTGATAACAGATATAGAAAAAAGAAAAATGTGTGGACATTTTAGCTCTCAGAGACCCAGAAATTGAACATATAGAGCAGAAATAAAATCTTGACAGGAAAACATTCTTGTAAAAATTAAAAAATTTAGGAGACAATAAACATAAGATAATATAAAAGGCCAAAATATTCAAGTGACACTAAAGATCTGAAAAATTTTCAGGCAAATGAGATGATGTTAAAAGCACTATTGTTGAGAATTGACAAGTCAGATAGTGCAGAAACACACCTGCAAACTGCCAGTGCAATCAATGTAAGCTTGGGGTTCTTCTTTTGCAGGAGCAGCTTTCATCAGGCCCTTAACATTTAAGCCCTGGCGTTTCAGAAGAGCTTCGAGAAAATTAATAGAAAAAAGGTCAGAACATTTTATCAACGGAAAAGAAACAGTGAAATTGACAAGATTGCATATAATAACCTGCAACTTTTCCTCTTCCATCCTCAGATGACAATTTCAAGTCAGGTGTCTGTGGCCACTCTTTAAATTTTGACTTGAACAGAACTGTCTCAAACCCCTCAATTACTTTGATTACATGTGTTTTTGTTCGGTTATCATCAGAGAGCAATTTCTGCATACACAAACAAACATTAAATATGACGGCAAAATAGTTCAAGATCCAGAATTAATTTGAGATATATTAGATGTATAATATTATGTGATATATTTCTCCAGAAAAAGTTTATGTTCTTTTCTGGGTGATCTGGACTAAGTAACCAAATTTCTAAAATTCAGCAGAATTATTGACTCATCATTTCATCAATGCCACAATGAAAATGCAAGCATGTTGGAAAATTCTGGTTTCATTCCTCCAAGCTTTCAAGCTTATGTGATTACTAGAAAAAATGCCCGTGCGTTGCAACGGGAGAAAACATGAGAAATTTAAGAAAAGGTTAAGAAAAATTTACATTATGTAATTAATTAAAATATAAAATCGCAACTATACATGTATACGATGTTGAAGAAAAGAAAGGCTCGTAAAAATCAAGGTAAATGTGGAAAAATAAAATTTTCCAAATAAACTATGGCTGGATTTATTTTTTATTAAATTCTCCATGATTAATTACACTATGTGAAATTTTTCCGACATTTTCAGAGCACCATTGCTAATTTTAATAATACAAACATCATTTTAGCATTTATTTCAATGGAAATCTAAATGAAAACCCTCCTTTCTCCCTGGGCCATTTTGAGCCCATTCTTTCTTTAGCCCGTAGCCGAGCCAGCCCATTAACCTCACTTCTCCTCCCTTCCACCTCGGCCTGCAAGCGCGCATCCGGCCCATCAAGCAACCACAAAGTCTAATCAGCATCCCTTCTCCTCCTCTCACTGTCGCATGGATCCCAGTGCTACGGGGTCGTCCCCTACCTCCGTCCGACTCCGCAACTTCCCAACACTGCCGGAAACCGCCCCCTCCATGAAATCTGTCCGCATCCACGGAGATAATCCAAAATTGATTGAGGGGTTTTGATCCTTATCTCTTTCTCTTTCCCTTTTTCCAAGAATTAGAGCAAAATCGCATCATATCGACCTCGGAATCAAGCCATATAGCAAACCACCTAGAGTTGTCCGTTTCGCGTACGGGGAGAGAATCGGACTGTGCGCCTCCAGGGACGACGTACCAAAAAAGTTGGCAAAATCATCTTAAACTTTTATAATAGGTAAAGATATTTCTGTTTCACAAGAATGTGATGACATTACATAAGTATTTCTTGAAAGAAGAACATGTTACCTCAGCAGCTTCACTGGCACTCTTCCTCTCCTGCAAAGATGTGGTTCTGCCCATCCAAACAAATAATTCGACACCACAATCTAACAAGTAACACTTATTTGTCTTGAGCAACTCGTGCAATAAGAATTCATAATTGATAGGCTCCAACTTTCCTTGGTTAAAACTGAAAAGATGCATTTCATAAATATTGACTGACCTCAAGTGAAAATTGTTGTCTTCAACAAATGAACACAGGGTTTGTATATAAATAGAACATTTCCAATTAATTACCAGAGCAATTTGAAAACAGTTTCTTCATATTTCTCATCATCTTCTACAGGGGCTCTCCTTGGTAGAGGGGCAAAGCCACCAAAAAAACCCCAAAATTCACCAGCTTCAGCATCGGCCATCAACCTGCCATCCTCTATGAAAAAAGTACAATCAAATATATGCGGAAAATATCATTGTTCCAGTACTACGAACACACAAGGACCTGAAATAGAATAACTTACCAACAGCTGCAACTTCACACTTGCCCTCGTGAAATGTATCTTTGATGTACTGCACGACTTCAAGAGCCTTTGCTCGCTCTTGAATAGACGAATTGGAGCCATTGAACTGGAAAATTTTGGACTTCGTGTCCAGAATAAATATGTCATCATGATTCAGGGACGATCGAGCAAAAGGAACCTGGTAATTGAATAGAAAGTCTGATCAAGACATGAACAGAAAGCCCCTTTCTGAAGAAGAAAACAGTTATCTAGATAGCTTGCCTCTTTGACATGAACAACACGATTCCCTGTACAGACATACAGACGGGTTTCGTGCTCCTGCTCATTGACCTCAACATGCTTGAACCCAGATGCCACTCCTCCTGGCTGTGGCATGATGCATGGTCTAAAATATGAGAGGAACTTATCTGTTTCATTGCCTTGTATCTCTCGGTATTGAACAGCACGTCCACCAAGTGCAGCATCAAGCTCAACTGTTAAAATTGCTGCAGTTCCAGATTCATCCTACCATGCATAGAATTGGTTTCAACAAACTTTTGAAGAACTGAAAGTCTGCATCATCTAATTATGAGAATTTTACCTGACTAGTATCTTTGCCAATCCAGTAATGAATGTCATGTCGAAGAGAACCATTTTTCAAGGCAGTTGTCTAGGAAGAAAAAAAGAGCACGAGGAAACATTATTACATTGATTGAGAATTATGCAGCAAAGCATTTCCCTTTTTCCATGAGAATTAGATGCAAAACAGTAAACTTCAGAAGATAGTTTATGTCATAATATGGTAATAAGAGATTTAGAGCTGTGGTGTCAGAGAAAATTTAAGAAACTATTTCAGTTTCCTAAAACCATGAGAGAACAATACATATGAATGAAACTGTCATATTGCAGTAACATGGGGGCAAACACTTGGGAACTTTTTATGAGGCTTGCTAGATACCATGAAAATGCTAAACAATTTTGCCATGTAAAACAGGCGAACATTTATATGGTTGAGCAAGCTATAGAATAAGCATAAATTTATACTCTATAACTGAACATGGATAGACTATTTTAGGCAAAAGACTAATGATATGAATAAGAGGACAAAAGAGAGCATGATATATGGATTATGAGTTATGACACCGTATAGTATGTACTTGGATACCTTCAAGATGATGTAAGAATCACCCATGAAAAATTTTCCATATGAAGACGCAGGAATAGGAACTGGCTTGAAGTTCTCGATGCGCCATATTTCCAAGCCTCTGTAGTGTATTAAGGATAATCGTGGCTTTGTACATTGATTGGACTAGGACCAATAAAATAGTGAACTGAACAGATTGTCAATTGTAAATACTCAAAAAAGATCAAGAGTTTAATGAATATTTAAAGAAAAAAGGCTTCTGCTAAATCACTACAGACCCTGTGATCATTGTTATCTCATTAACTTCTACTCTGCTAATGCTAATGTCTAGCATATTGTCAAGAAGCTTGCACCTGTCAGGATACTTCATATGTGTGCACAGTAGCATTGCAAATTCATGATCATCTAGCAAACATATGCATTTTACTTGTTTTAGCAGAAGCGTACAATTAAATTATCTTCTTAGGACCAATTAATTCAACATGGTAGATAGTGTTCACTCAACTTATGGACAAAAAATAACTAAAACCACAAATTCAGAGTTTCAACATGCACAACAGAAGTTTTCCTGGTTGACTTAAGTAATGTTATCTTGCAAATTAAGTGACTTCAATCAAGGTGAAGATAATGAAAGCAATAGAGGAAAGTACACTGGTGAAATTAAAAAAAAGGATACTCCTTTTGCCCAGCACCACGAAAAGCTGGATCCAAATCCTTCATAGAAACCGACATCCTTGATGTTAAAGAAACCTCTCAATTCTTCTCTTTCACAGGAGAGCTAATAGTATGCTGTAAACAGGGGTAGAAAAGGTGGGCAGTAATTAATTAGCAAACGAAAATGCACTTGGTTTTCTTTTTTACGAAAATTAAACTAGATAGTTCAGTCGTTAAGAAACACGACCAAAGACATGCCAAGTATTAGGTATTCTGATTATATAAAGAAGGTCAGCTTTGATGATACAATGTCTACTAACATTAAAGTAAGGATGAACCAAAACAGGCATACTATCATATCACTAATGGTGACTACATGCCCCATATAGAATGTGAAAAATATGCAGTACGCCATTTCCGCATCGAAATACACACTCCAATGTATTGTAGAAGTCTGACTAGCACATTTGCATTTCACAACCGACATGACCATGGGACATGACCCTAAGTCCCCCAAACAATGACTAGAACTGTCAAAGCAATGCGGCAAGCTACGAAGTTTGCGCTTCCTAAGGGTTATATCTACACAATCGAACAATGATCCAATTCCAAATGCGATAATGCGCTGCTACATCAGGACAAGATAAACGCAGCAAACCGAATGGTTAAGCAGGCCTGCACCGAGAGGCACGAATCTGGATCAATCAATCAGATGAACACTCCCAGTCTCCCAACCACTAGGCGCCGCCCGCCGCGCGAGGCTGGACAGAACACAGCTCACTGAAGCATCACCACCCCCCACAACCATTCATCCCCTCATAGCAAACCAAGCTTAAAACCTCACGCGATTCGCCCCCACCCCCAACCTGGCTCCAGAACTCCCTAATAACCAGCAAATGCGAAGCTCCCCGTCGACCCCCTCCTGAACCCCGTCGCCCCCTCCGCTCACCTCCGGATACCTCCACGCGCATGCCGCCGCGAGAAGCGGCGAGTCCACCATTAGTCCACCAAAGCTCAAGCAAACTATCTCCAAAAAAAAAAAAAAAAAAAAAAAAAAAGCAAGCAGCGGAAGATCGAGAGCACCGACCTGGGAGGGAGGCGGCGGAGATCGGAGCGGGGAATTCGCGCGGGCGAGGTGGGGGGAATCGATCTGGAGCGGCGAGAGGGGAGGTGGAGGAGTAGAGGAGGAAGAGGAAGGCTCGAGAGAGAAAGGAAAGGGAAAAAGAGGCAAAGCGGGCAGACAGAACAGAAGCGAGAGAGAGCGCACCTTTTGTTTTGAGCGTTTTATGCTTTGGTCCCTCGGATTGTCCCTATTTTGTTTCCGTGAATCCACGAGTTTTTGAGGATCTGGATGTTGGATGTAGCTGTACCTCGTGACTTGTGTGGCAAGAGGTCGGTGGGTTTTTTTATGCTTTCGGACTTTCGGTCTTAAAAAATAATAATAAATAAACCTAATTACGTGAGATCGTCTAATTATATGTTTATTTTTTACGAATAGAGTATTCCTTCGTAAAAAATAAATTAGAATTGGAGGTGAAGTATGCTAATATTCATTGTATTAGGATACATCACATCCAATTTTAGGTTTGTTTTTAGAGACAGAGTTATTCATTATGGTACTGAGATATGAGTACGTCACATCTAATTCTAGGTTTTTATAGAGAGTATTTATGTTAGACTTTTAGTCTATTTTTTTATGTTTATCGAATTTGCAGTTTGTAGCTCATATTCTAGCTAAAGTCTATAGTTTATGAAGTTGATGCTATATGGACCGTCAAATAATCCGATCATATTTGTATGAAGACTCCAACTTCCTCTTAAAAAAGTCAATGGGTTTTGGTCTTTGCTTGGTTTATCGTGGTTGCTACTTAACAGGGGCCTAACACACAACTCTAAACATTTTTAAAGGGTTGAGAGGGGAAATAATATTTAGTAGGGCCTCTATTATATCCCCTAAGATAGAAAGGCATCAAAATCACCCTTCACTCACAGCCCCTATTCTTGAGGCTCTATGCCACAGTCCATATACACTATTCATTAGAGCAAAAAGACATTTTCCCTCCCCTATTCATTCCCCCTCCTCCCTACCACGCACCTCCGCCGTGCTGTCACCTCGCCGTCCAACGTTCTCACTATTGCCCCCTTCACCCCTAGAAGAATAGAACGATGGTTCATTGTCATCCCCAATCTTTGTTGTCCTTATCTTCAAGCTCCCTAGATGTTGTGTTGCAGCCAGGTTCCACATTAGCCATCGAGCTCCTCCGTCCTGGTCCGCCACAACTCTTTTATTTTTCCCTATGACATCCTCTACCAACGCCATGTTGTTGCTTGGATAGACTTCAAATAACTATGAACTATGTGGTGTCTTAAATATTTGTACTCGTATTTTGTCATTCCATATTTAAAAATTTTAAATTTAAATTTGAGTTGTGGTATTTGAAATTGTGAATTTGTATATGATCAGATTATATGCATTAGAAATATTTATGTTCAATTATTTTTTGTTAACTAATAATAATAACATAAGTGTACGTTGATATAGAAGAGAAGAAAACTGGGGGCTTGAAAATGGAGACATCCTAGAAATGAATGCTCCGTTGGAGTTGGAGGTATTTTTTTAAGTAGTTACTTCCTAGGAAATATGGATTAAAGCATTTTGATATTTAATTAAGCCAAATTATTTGGTGCTATCAATTTTTAAAAGCAAACAAATTGATCAAATGATTTATTTTCTCCTAATTTCTTCTATAAAAATACTCCCTCCATCCCATCCCAAAATAAATTGATTTATATTTTTTAAAAAAAATGATCTATTTTGTTTAAATTTTTTATGTTTTTTAATTTATTCTATAAATGATTTAATTCAAACTTCGTCCCAGAATAAGTTTCTATAAAAACTCATGCATTTATTTATAACCAGTAATTAGACACATAGTACATGAATGATGACATACTCAAGAGAATGAGTTTAACAAGTGAAATTTAGATAACTTGGAAAGTAGCACACATGAGTAAGTTAATTCTAAATCATGTCTATCAACTTGTGTATCGAGAAAGTCCTACCTACTCATCCATCAATACTATTTTTCTATTACGAGTGATAATTTCATCTTTTCTCTTCACCATTGTATGATCCCTTCTTCACCGTTGTATGATCCCTTCGATGTTAGGAATGTTCTTATTTTGGGATATAATGAATATTGTATTAAAGAGCAATAACCAGTTGCCATACTTTGGATCCAAGCATGAGCCTTTTGTCCATTTCCGGCATGGCTAGTATAGCATTATATTGGAAATTATTGTCAATCTTTTGTTGAAACCACTTGAACTATTCGATAGCCGTAGGGCCTCCTCACCTTATATAGCAAATTATAGTCTATTTTTACAAGTTATGATTATACGTCTATTTATCTCAAATATTTTTACCATTTACTGCCTCGTCTAATTTGTATACACATTGTTTTTATTTAAGAAAGCATTGACTTGATGATTGGAGAAAAAGAATCATGAGATCAAAAGCAAAATCGTCTCTAAAGCGAAGGCACTGAAAACAATTTTGGAACAATACCAAACCGGTGGTTATTGGATAACTTGCTCAGAGAAGTTGGAGGATCTAGGTTCAATTTTGTGCAGAGATAAGGGGGGTATCTGAAAAGCAAAGCTGGAACGGTACACGGCAGCAAGGGTGGCAAATGATGGACTGGAGCGTGCGTGCCACTAAGCAACACCAACAATACAGAACACACTTATCTTTTCTATCAGAATATTTTTCAAAACTGCTCTAAATTGCAAACTTAATAGTATATTCATCACAGAAGTATTAAATTAGACATTTTTTTCGTTTTATAAATTACACATATGTGGTCTCGTGATTATACACACCACAACTTATAGTCAACATTATATTTCACAGCATCTACCCACGAAAAAAAAATATTTCACAGCATCTGCTGAGTTAACTAAGATTTATTAATTCTATCTTTCCAATCTAGATATTTTTCAAAACTGTTTTAAATCAGAAAGCCAGTCATATATTAAAATGTTTTAAATACAAAATCAGTTTTCTCATGTTTGCACACGCCATGGTTCAAGAATCAAGAGTCAAAACTTCACGGAATCTGATGAGTTGATTATTAAGATGTATTGATTTTTTTTTATCTCTGAGACTATGACAGGTGACTTTGGAGAATTGGAGTAGAATTTTAATTAATTTGGGGATTTCATTTGCTTTTGATATTCGGAGGATATTTGGGGCAGTGTCCTGTGTCTCCTCATTAATAGTTTGACCTCATAGAGATGTGATATATATACTCCATGAGGGAAATGATAGTACTTAGGCCAGTGTTAATTTATCATGTGCTACTCATGCAGCTGAGAAAGTACCACACTTATTAGTAGCACTATGTACTGCACAAGTCCATTAATTTTGGAGGCCCTGTGGTACTTAGTTTCATTGGAAAGGAAGTAGGGCAAATGCAAAGATGCATTGATCATCATTTGCTAATCGATCACCTGTTTTACCAGTCATATGGGACCAGATGACAGTAGGGACTTATATAGGGGGACATAGGAAATTGGTTTCTGGGTTGGCACTTTGGCAGATCCCCATTCTTTGTTCTGTTTTGGGTCCTACCTCCACATTTGGTTATTGCTTTGGTATGATATGAAGTTGATAGTTTGCTTTTTCTTCATTACTTGGAAAATGTAATAAGTCAAAAGATGGTCATGAATAGCCATATTTTATAGTTGATCTGATAAGATAGATAAGGATCTCTTGCTTCTCTTTATTAGCTTACGGGTGTGTTTGATAATAGAGGTTGCAAACCTTTCCTAGATTAGCATATGACTAATTAAATATTAGTTAAAAAAACTTGAAAAATTCATTAATATAAATTTTAAAGTAACTTTCCTATATATTTTTTTTATAAAATAGTATATCGTTTAGCAGTTCGACAAGCTATGCACAGAAAACAAGAGAGTATAAATTAGGAAGAGGTAGTATAGAACATGCTATGATGCCAAGTCTATTGATAAATTAAATTGATAAGTGCATGCAACCTAGCAAATTAGGGAAATATAGTCACCCTTCTTCTTCACTAGCTTAAATTTTTAGGTAAACCGACTGATGTAAGTGACTTTAAGGCGATGAAGTTGGGCATGAGTCTAACAACCCGCGGGAGCCTTGGATTGTCAAAGGGCGTAGTGGTCCATCTAGTCCATCGACACCCCTTCCTTTTGATATTTTGGGGGGTTGTCTAGTTCTCTACCCAAATTTGCCCTTCCTAATAAGAAGGTAGTACTAACATCACCCTTGACCCTTGATCCATTTGTTCGGTTAAAAAAATAAATTTCACAAAACCTAGTATATTTGTTTCAAGTCATACAAAACTAAATGTTTGGAGTATTGCATATCACTAATAGAAAAACATCTTTTCCAGACGTACCAAAAAGTGGTTTTTGCATGTGGAACTCTAGCCTGTCTACCCGAAAGGATCTGCAAAAATTGATTTTTTTCATGCGGGTGCTTTATGCCGTCCGCACGCAAAAATAAAAATCCGAAAAAAATCACAAAAAAAAACCTAGCTCCGCCATAAGATCCTCCTGCCGCCGCCCACAGATCCGGTCGTCGTGGGCCCAGCGGAGGCGGATCCGCCCGCGGAGGCGGATCCGCCCGCCACCGCCGGCCGAGCCCTCTGCCCACTACTGGCCGCACCCTCCACCTGTCGACGGCTGCGCCCACCGCCTGTTACCCCCGCCGCCTGCTGCCATCCATCGTCGGCCGCGCCGCCCACCGCCGGCCGTGAGAGAAAAGTGAAGAGGAGCGCCGCTCGTGTAAGAGGAGAGGAGAGAAGAGAAGAAAAAGAGGCGAGAGAGTTCAGTGGAGAGGAGGTAAGAGAGATGAGTGGATAAGGATGAAAAATTTTGAAATGTTGAGAGGGAAACGAGGAGGTAACTCAGACTTTAGGCGATTACTTAAGAGGCCCGCCTATGAAAATATATTTTTGCGTGCGGCCCCTTAAGAGGTCCACCTGCAAAAAATAAGCTTATTTTTGGGTCCGCTTGCAAAAATTGATTTTTCCGCGAGGTCCTCTTAAGGAGCCGTACGCGAAAATGGAGGACGATTTTTGCAGATGCGAGCAGTTACGGTCCGTCTGCAACCTAAAGAGGGTCTCGTCCAGACATTTTCTTATGGTTATATAGTTTGTCAAACATTTTCTTAACCTATTGTACATATGAATTCTATACTTATATTCAAAATTTATGAGTTCGTTCAATCCATCGCCAAAACATTATAGCCATGTAAGTAAAATATTTTTTCTTATGCTACAATATCAAGTAAAACTAGTTAATGGTGTGGTTTTTTGAAACCTTAAGACCATAATAACTGCAATTATATATGTGACATGTCCAAACTAACAAGGTTCTTTTACAACTCAAACCATAATAATATAATATATACATGTGGTTCTATAAAATTTACTCAAAAGAATTTATTGCCAAAATTTTGGCTAACAAACTGTCAATTTGAGTATAAGACATACCTCCTATACATGAGTTTGTATCTTTCGGTATACGGAAATGCCATATACCCAATAGTATACGTGAATGTATCCTTTGATTAAAAAAATATGGTGAATAAAGAAAGAAATTATCTTCCTGAAATAGGAGGTGTTAGAGTTATAGTTGGGAAGATAATGCCTCCTTAGTCCATATTATGTTATATTTCTCCGAGTTATTCTTGGAGAGGAAGATGATGTTCGATATAATACAAGACCCGTGGAAGGATAGGGAACATGCCAACAGAATACAAGCCAATACATATAGGGTGTGTTCGGGAGGAGGGGTTGGGAACAATGATTAATTAAGTATTGACTATTTCTTTTGAAAAATGGATTAACATGATATTTCAAAAACTTTCATATAGAAACTTTTTGCATAAATCACACCGTTTAGCAGTTTAAAAAGCGTGCACGTAGAAAACGAGTGAGGTGGGTTGGGAAAGTGGGGGGAGGAGCCACGAAGGCTGGCATGAGGGATAAGAGCCACGAAGGTTGACTTGACGGATTAGAGCTACCTGCAATCTCGATGAGTTCATGTTTGAAGATGAAGACTACACTAGTTGTCGACTACGTGTGAGAGCTACATGCCGTCAAACCGACAAAAAAACTAGATTAGGTGATCCCAAATATTATACTAGTGTGATACTGAGGGTAGACTAGATTAGGTCATCTTAAATACTTTACTCATGTGATACTGAGGCTATTACCTGCCAGTTAAGGAGCCCGAACCTATATAAAATTCGATGTCTCCTATCTCTTTTACCGTAATCTCGCATATACCTTGGTTACAACTATCGCCATGCTAAACACACACATTTCTATTTCTTTTGAACTCCACACGTCTCAAACTTTTTGGTAACAACTTATTTTACCCATTTCGTTGAATATATGGCCGGTTCAAATTATAGCCAAAATAAATCTTACCTAAAATTTTGGCAAGATGGTAATATTGTCAAAATTTTGGCATGATTTCTTATGTAATTATCAAATTTGCAAACAAACTAAACATGAATATTTTTTTAGCAACTTTACCGAAAAATAGTATCGTTGAAAATGGAACAGGTCCACATAGTATTTTACCAAAATTCGTCAAAATCTGTATAGGCGTGTCCTTTTTCCAAATTGTAACGGGCCGAGTGGGCCGGAAATGGCATGTGCCAACTTTTAACGCATTTCCATTTTCAAAAGAAAAAAAAACCCACACGAATTCCCCAATTTCAAACGCCGATCTCTCCGTCTCGCCGGCAACCGCAACCACCCACCCACCCACCCACCCACTACCAGCCATGGACCACGCCGCCGACCCCCTCGACCCGGCGGCGCCGCCGTCCGGGCCCGCCTCTCGTCCGCCGCCGTCGCCGAGGTCAACGCGTGGCTGGCCTCCCTCGGCGCGGAGGCCGGAGGGGGCGGGGGAGGCGGGGTCGGGGCTTCGGGAGGGCGCGGCGTCGTTGTCGGCGTGGCGGTGGTGGGGCGGCACCGGAGCTCTCGCTGGGCCCCGAGCCCACGCCGCGCGGGTGGCCTACCTCCGCGCGCTGGCGGCCGCGTCGCAGGCGAGGTCCCGCGCGGCGGGGATCGCGGCCGCGGGGCTGCGCGCGCAGGCCGCGAGTACCGCGCCGAGGCGGCGCGCCTGCGGGAGGCGCTGGAGCGGGCAGGGCTCGCGCGGGACGCGCCTCTCGCCGCCCGCGGCCGTTTCCGCGCGCGCCGTGGCCGCTGTCGCCAACCTCCTCGCCATCCGCGACACGGAGATGAGCAGGTGGAGGGGGCTAGGGTTCTCAGTTTTTTTTTTCTTCTTCTGCGTGCTTAATTCTCGAATGAATAAGACTATTTGTTCTGCCATTCGCATTGCCAGTGAGAGATATGAACATCTAACAAGTCGATCTGTTTAGCATATGCGGTTTTATCCTCGGCATTGGGTGAACTTCGATGAAGTTGTAATTCCAGTAGGCAGTTCTGTTATGCGTAATGCTGTTAGTTTAGTAGGCCAAATAGCAGGAACATGGAATATGTCTGGAGCACATGCTAGTTTAGCTTTCATGTTTGGTTCTAATGCAGACAAAAACTTAGTTTGGGATGCATTATTGCAACAAGAAACAAACATTTTGATGGTGGAGAACAGTAATGTTAGGCTTCATACTTTCATAGTGAGTGTTCTGGTGATTCTTTCCTTTTGTTTTCATTGTTCTCTGATTACTTTGAAATGGTGGTTGTGCAGCTTTGTTGTGGCCAGTGCGGACCTGTCGCTGAGGAGAGCAGAGGTGGAGGAGAAGAGGGACAAGGTGCATAAGGAATCAAAGGCGCTTCTTGATTACACAAGGAAGGCCATCACCAAGCTTACTGAACTCAAGAAGTGAGTGGAAAACTATTCACTTTCAGTATACTTAAGGAGATTTGTGCAACCACTTATATCTCTTGAGGAAAATATAATGAACAATGTATCATTTGAAGGATGCTGGAAAAATTTAAAAATGATGTGGAGAAGCAACAAGCAGAACAGATGACGGATTGGCAGACAAAGTTGGTTATGATGGACTCAAAGGAACGCCAATATATACTCCAAGTCTCCAATTATAAGGTGACTAGTTTTTCTTCTTTTGCAAGTGGTGTAATCAGTATATGGTTTTAGTTCTTCTTTTGACCTGATAGTTTTGGCCAATTACCACTAAACAAAGCAGTTTCTGTTGCTGAAGCAGCCTATGGTGTTTGCTAGAGATTGTCAACTGTTAGAACTTAGAAGTATATAGTCAGTTATCATTTATCAATACTTGTGCTTGTGAGTTTAGCAGGATGCTGCAGGACATGACATACTATTATCAAGCTAACCGTACAACTTTGAAATCATTTCAATCCACATATTTCCTGAATCTTGACCTGAAGAGGCTGTTGATCAGATGCTTATCTGAGCTTTTATGCACTCTCTGCTCTATCTTTGATTGGTTTTGTAAGATAGGGCAATAACTGTATATAGCTTGTGTGTGTTTTGGGGGTAGCTGTGAAATTGTTCAATGTTGAAATAATGATGTATCTAACTAATAGGTAGAATTTGGTTTGAACATGCATTTCCATCACATGTTTCCGCTGATGTTACTGTTTGCTAGTGACGAAGTTAGTCATATGATGAGTTGAATAGTTTCACATCATGATCTGATGTTGATAGTACAAACGTGTGTTACTTCTAATTTTAAGGGATTATGTGATATTATACTATTCTTGTTATTCTTACCTTAACAGCTTGGCTATCTAGAGCTATCCATCCCCCTTTTAGTCCGATTGCATGTATGCCGCAACACACTGTTCTTTGATTTGGTAATATACAAATTTTAGATTCACTCTCCTTTTCTATCTGTTAGGCAATGCTCAACCGAGTGGGATATACACCAGAGATCAATCATGGTGTGCTGATGGAAATGGCAGAGCATAAGAAGGATCTAGAGAGAAAGACTAAACCCATTGCAGACACATTGAGAAGCTACCAGGACTTGCCACCAGTATGCCTTTTGCTTTCTGTTTTGTTCCTTTTCTTCAGACATAAATCTTTACTTATTCTTGGTATTTTTTGTGACTGTCATCAGGACAAAGCTCTAGCAGCTCTAGCTATAGAGGACAAAAAAAGACAGTATGCGGCGGCAGAGAAGTATCTGGAAGATGTGTTACAGTCTGCATTAACCACACCTGGCCTATGATGTGTGTGTGTGTGTGTGTGTTATTAAGTTTGTAATACTATTTGGTCTGACATGCCATTGATTGATAGTGCTATGCAGTAATGGCCATTGATTTCTTGTAAGTTGTAACTTGATTCTATGATCCTGTAAAATGCATGTTCTAGTGTTTACCTAACCACAGCATATTTCACCACACGAACTTATTTCTGTTGCAGCTACTGAGCTACCATGTCATCGACAACCAGGATGCCTCTGAACATCTTGGCCTGTTTGCTGTATATCATTTTGCATTGATGTCTATGTGATTGTGGATAGTCATGATGATTCATGGGATCAATTGATGCTATATGCTAGTAGATTAGGTAAATGTGATCATATGCCATATGAACATGCCATTTGTCTTTCATCTGTCCTTGCATCTTTCATAGAGTTAATCAGATTTGTTGGCTTTATTCCAATTGAATTCTTATGCTCATATTAAATGTTAGTACTTTCTGCGATTTCTATTAGATGTTTAGCGCTTCTATTTTCCCCAAATACCATAACAAAATGTGTTCTGCTACAACTTCCAGAATATTTCTTTCAGGTGAATTCAGGTATTATTTGTTCTCTCATCTTCCATTGGCTAATGATATAGCTTAATTTGGGCTCTTTACCGAGTTATTAAACTAGATATTGAGCTGATTGCCGAATCAGGTTGGTTCTCTTGAGCTGCAAATGAAATGAGGGAGTAATGAAGACTACCTATATTCCTGAGCAAGTTTTGGACTTTGGAGACATCCTGAATGGTGGTTCCATACTTCCAAGAAATAGGTGGGTGACTTTCTCCTGAAATTGATGTGCTTTCACACTATCTGTAATACTAGAATATTTATATCCATTTTTCTTGATGCCTGATTATTTTATTTCTATAGGAATTGTGTTTGCACTGTATTTTGTATTCCTTTCTAGATCTGCCTTGCCTGTCGACAATACAACAATATCTTATTAGCATGTTTTTTATTGTTGGAGCTAGATGACACCATGACAAAGTGAGAACATCTTTAGGAAATGTTCTACATGAAGAAATCGTATAGTATTAAATATTCATTGCCAATTGTGCTTTCTAGTTATGTTGATAAATATGTAATTATCTTTTCTATCTCTCCATTAAAAAGTGAATGCTGTATTGCTAACTTGCTATACATATATTGAATCGAAAGCTCTGTTGTCTGTTGCTATGTTTTCTGGTAGACCCAATAGCTAAAGGCAATTCCATACAGAATATTCAAAATTAGAACACTCAGGTAGAAGCTGACATAAAGAAGCTGGAGTTATTATCAAGTGGACTTGTGCTTCCCACATCCCAGTAGGATCTAAATATTGCAATAATAATATTTTTCAGAAATTGTTCTTTGTTTGAATAGATGTTCTTAAGCCCTGACTCTGAAACTCTTTTCAGTGGGCCTGTAAATTGGGAACAATGATATGTCCTTCAAATGTGCCTTCGCCTGATTAGCACAACTGGCTCATGAACATTAAACTTGGCACTCGGCAGCCATTTAGTGTAACATGCTAACACATTACAAAAACCATATTTGGCTATAGCTGATAGGACACTGCAAATCTGCAATATTGTGACGATTTACCCTGGGTCACTATTCATTATAATCGCATCATTTCCAGCTGAGGAAGTGAATATCTCCCTGAGCTCTGATTGAACACCATCAAAATATCTTTTGGTTTGGACTGGATGGTGGTGTGGTTGACCTCCCCAGTTTTATAAATGTATTGCCTATATTTTGTATTGCAGTCCCTAGCATATTGTGCTTTGAAGGCCTGGATGCATGATTCCCCTGGTTTTACTCTGCATAGAAATGAGAAGTCCTGGTTGCAAAGCTGTTTCCAGTGCTGCCTCTTAGTGAAAGAAGGAATGCTGATTCCCCTCTTGCATACAACCTTACAATTGAAGGTCAGTATTACTTTTTTTTTTTGCTGATATGAGCACAAAATAGTTGGCTTAAATTTCTTCCATTTTAGTGACTTGCTTCATATCTTAGTATGGAAGTTACATGGTAAGCTTATATTTACTACTATAAATGGGCCAGCTGACTTAGATTTCTTTGATTTAAGTAGTTTGCTGCATAAATGGATTATTTGACTTTTCGTTGGCACTACTAATAGTTAAATTTGTCATTCTCTATTAATCCAGCTCAGCTCATCGTGTTTTTTTAGTGTAATGTTTTTGATATTCTGGGATCAACATATGGATGCGAAGGGGTTTGATTCTTTTTTGATTATTTTCCTCAAACAAATGTGCAAAAGAAAAAAAAAAACTCAGCTACCCTTTCTATCAGCTAACTGAAATACTTCTACTGTGACCCGCACTCTGGGGGATACCCATTTGGGTACCTCCTTGAGTCAGTGCAGTAATCATAAATCTTGTAGTTATCATCTACGTCCTTAAGTTTCTGCTTCCCTTCCTCATCCAAATCCTGGGTAAACCAGCTGCTGTCATTAGACCCTTGGCTGCAAATCCAGGCAGTTTTGTACGGAATGCAGGCATTAGCTTGGTAGTTCCGGAAGAATGCGGTAAATGGTGCTTGGGACCAGTCGGTTTTGATACGCCCACCCTGCGTTGCCCAGTCATCGGCATCCCAGATGCTGGTGTACAGCCTCATTGGTTGATATAGCGGGAAGGGAATATCATTCCTTAGCTGATTCTTCATCTGCCGAATTGGTGTGCCATCAACAAGTATTCTGCAACAACAGACCAAACAAATTAATTTATGCTTAGCTCTAATAAAGAAGACACCTTCCTAGTTGTGATAAAACCTTCCACAATCGCTTACGTATAGGACAGTATTACCCAAATGAGGACTATTAATGCTGCATATATAAGAACTGATGACTCTAGGAAGAGAGGTAACTTACAAGATCATCTGCGGGTTCCAGATGATGGTGTAGGTATGGAAGTCTTCTGTTGGATCAAACCAAAGCCGGTACTGCTTTTCTCGGCCACCTGTTCCTCTGGCATAGATGTTAGTGTGCAAGGTGTAGGGCTCACCGGTGGTGTTCCCCAAGAACTCGAGATCAATCTCATCATGTATGTCCCACAGCCCCTCAGTTATCATCTATTCCCAAGTTCCGGTACAAAGAAATGGTTAGTCTAAGGATTCAAGATATATTGCAGTAGCATCACTTGTTTCTTACTTACATATAATGTGGTGACAGTGCCGGCTGAGTCCTTGGCAACGAGCTTGATGTCCATGTCAATCCTCGCAAAGAGATACTTAGTCTTTGAGCGGAATGCAGAAGTAGTCCAGCGGTCAAGGGACAGTGATACAATTTGGTGGCCAGTGCTGTCATAGAGCACCTGTGTATTGCCCCACAGCATGTCAAGGCTGTCGGTCATGTCGCTGATTACTGGGGAGGTGGCTAGGATGAGATACAAAGCTGCCATGGACATGGAGGGTAGGAGTTGAGCCCTAGGTTGCCCCATGGCTTTTGCTAATGCGAAGTGCCTAAGTGAGTAGGCAGACTGTGGAGTGTGCTGTGTTGAAATGTTGTAGACTTTATATAGACTCATGTGAAGAGGAAACCAGGTGTGCAAGTCTAAACAAGATCTAGGTCTGACATACTATTACCTTAGATTCTTGGAAGGTGTATGAACTGGACATCATTTGCTGACATGAAGAAGTGGGCATAAAAAAACTGATAAAATTTGGCCTGAACCATAGCTTGAGCAGGAATGATCCAGCCTGGATTCTGTAGTCTGGAGTTGACTTACTGGTTCTGTCATCCGACCAATTTGCAAGCCGCCCCACGGTGGCTTCTGACGAACTCACCTGGCCTTAAGCAAGTTGAAGGCTTATGGCTTAGAGGGTTTTAGCCACCATGCAGTGCAGTTCTTGTAGGTAAATTACTAGATGAACTCAATTATGAAATATGTGCTCAGTTATGGTCTAGAGGTTTTTGGTCGCCACACAGTGCAGTTCTTGTAGGTGAAATTACTAGTTGAACTCAATTATGAAATATGTACATAGTTATAAAGCATCTGGAGAATTGCTAGCTTTATGCAGTCCTGCCACATTGATCTGTTTACTTTTCATCAAATGCTGATTTTCCTCTTCATGGATGTTCATGATGAGGGGATTGAACTGCAACTATTTTTTGTGGTCAATTAGATTGGTCCATCAATGACTTTCATAAAGAATGAAATTATCCAGATGAAAACAGACATTTAATAAGTGATGCTTATCTTTGTTAAACAACTCAAATTATGTGCAAGTCAGACAAGCAAGTGACCTGTAAACACAAGGCCATCTAATCATGCACACTGAAGTCCCACTGGGAATTTCACACTTCACACGTATTTGTAAGGTCATTGTGTCAGTGCACTGCTGCTTATAGGCTAGTTTGTACATAACTATCTTGAATGCCACTGTCTAAAAATTCCTATAATACTATTTGATACACAGGCCTTAGTTGACATTGTAACAATGGAAGTCGGACCTAGTTATTTAACGTTGTTTGTGTTGATAGCCGTGATACTGGCACGAATGTGCAGGCATCGTGAGCTGTTATTTTCGATATATGCAACAATAGAGTACTAATTCTTTATCCCTAATAAATGGTGCCTGTGTTTTTAATACTTTATGTTTCTAGGCAGTCACATAGAGATTGCTTTGATTCAGGTTCTGTTTGGCATTGGAATCATCCAATACACCTCTCACCCTTTCTATCTGCTAATTGAATTGCTTCTAGTTTATCGTACACTCTTTGGGGAGATTATCTTTGAACCTCTTGGTGTCAGTGCAGTAATCGTAGATCTTGTAGTTGGCATCCACCTCCTGCAGTTGCTGTTTCCGTGTCACATCCAGCTCCTGGTTGAACCAATTTCCAGAGCTCTGGCCGCAGAGTGGGGAGCTCTGTTGTGGGGGGCAAGCGATAGCCCTGTAGTTCCGGAAGTATGCTGTGAATGGCGCCTGCGACCAGTCAGTCTTCACCCGCCCTCCCATTGTTGCCCAGTCATCGGCATTCCAGATGCTGCCATACACCCTCATTGGCTGATAGGTTGGGTACGGGACACTGTACATCAAATTGTTCTTGATCTGCCGGATCAGCTTGTCATCAACAAGGATTCTGCAACCCAACAGCATTCTTGTTGTTAAGGTTTGTGCCTTTCAAATAAATGGGCTGCATAAGATGATTTTCTTGATACTATTTTTTGATGATTTTCTTGATACTATTTTTTTCTTTCTTTCTACTACCTCTTTTTCATATTATAGGTCGTTTTGACTTTTTCCTATGTTAAACTTCTTTAACTTTGATTAAGTTTATAGAAAAATATAACAATATTTTTTAACATAAAACAAGAAACTATCAAAATATATTTAATGTTAGATTTAATAAAACTAATTTTGTGCTTTAAATATTCCTATATTTTTCTATAAATGGTCAAACTTTCAAGAAATTTGACCTAAAAAAAAGTCAAAACGACTTATAAGACGAAACGGAGGGAGTAACATTTATTTGCCATGTAGTATTGCTTATTAAATAATTGTGAAACTGGTATTAATTCTGCACAATAAGTTAAACTGGATAGTATGGGGGAGCTTACAGGATATTTCTTTGGTTCCAGATGATGGTGTAGGTGTGGAAGTCTGCAGTGGGATCAAACCAGAGCTTGTACCGCTTCTCTCTGCCACCTTTCCCTCTGGCGTACAGGTTAGTGTGCAGGGTGTAGGGCTCGCCAGTGGAGTTCCCCAAGAACTCAAGGTCAATCTCGTCGTGGAATTGCCATAGGCCCTCTGTTATCATCTGTTCCAAGATCGCAACACAAGAGAATGGTTAGTCTAAAAGACCTGCAAGTGACACCAATGCTAATATAGTAATCTGTTCATTCCCTGGCCACTTACATAAAGAGTAGTCACGGTTCCAGCTGAGTCTCCAGCAACGAGCTTGATGTCCATGTCGATCCTACTGAAGAGGTATGTGCTCTTCGACCGGAACGCGGAGGTCGTCCAGCGGTCAAGAGTCAGTGAGATAGTCTGTTTGCCGGAGCTGTCGTAGAACACCTTTGAGTTTCCCCACAGTATGTCGAGGTCATTGGTGAGGTCGCCAGTGACCACAGAGATTGCTAGGATGAGGTAGAAAGCCCACAGGGAGGCTAGGAGGTGAGCCCTAGCCTGCCCCATGGCTTTTGGTGGTATGGGAGAGTGAGCAGAGTGAGTGGGTGTGCTGTGTCTCAAATGGTGTGCACTTTATATACTGAGGTGAAGGGAGACTTGGTTGTGCGAGCGTGTCTAAACAACTAAACAAGATCTAGTTTGCCAGTGACTTTGATTCTTGGAAGATGTAAGAAACTGAAGAGAATCGTCTGGCTGCTGAATAAGTTGTGTAAAAAATGGTGATGAAAGTGGCTTCCATTAAAGCCAGAATGGCGATCAAGTTGACTAACTGGTTCTAGGGTTCGATCTTGGCTCCAAATCTGCGAGCCGTCCCACGGGGTCTTCTGACAAGCTAAGGTGGTTCTCAAGCAAGTTGCTGAAGGCTTATGTTATGATGACAAAAGAGTTTTAGGATCCCTTTGGCCATTGTGGTGCAATCTGTCACTAGATCCACATAAAAGGTAATTATTAGTTCAGCTATAAGGCATCTAATCTTGCTTGCTGGTTTCTCATGTTATATGACATCTACTAGGTTGTGAAAGGCTGGAAGTACACAAAAATGATATGCAGTTACAAGTTGTTTCCAGTCAATGCCTTCGGAACAGTTACCAATGATTTGCTGTTGTTCAACTCAGTCCCTCATTATTGTCAGGTTTGTGCAGCTCCAATAGATATCAGTTGTTCCTCAGAGGAATCTTTCAAAGGAGTTACTCCTGATTGGTGGATTAATTTGATTGATCTGATGGTTTTTGTGTAGACCGACACTCTGGTCTAGAAACCCAACTAATGCAAGTGACGCGGTGAACTGTTCTTCCATAGACAAATTGATCTGCAAGTCAGAAAGGGTAAGTCAGTTGTGGATTACGAGGTGATGCATACCAAAATTCCACCAGTAAATTCAGACCTCCAAGTTTCAGACTAAGCCCTATGTGCGGCTGTGCACTCATATTCTTTTTTCATGGATGCTCATGGGAACAAAACCCCAGAACTTGTGCTATAAACAATTTGCAAATTTATAACGGTACGTCTTAGTACAAGTTCATCACATATCCGTACTTTGAGAAGCTCAAATGTTGTCTTGGGACAAAGTCAACTGGATTTGCTTTAAATGATCGTAAAAATGTCAACATAGCACTTGTTTGAGTTAAATCTGATGTTTGCTTTTGTATTTTTCCCAAATTGAAACAAATCTTTTGCGCTTACTGCATCCTGCCGTACTACTCATGTTTAAGTTGTCTGATTTTTATCTGTATTTTCTGAATAAATATAATTCTCATATACATTTTTGTTCTCCAGGATGGTAATGATACTAATGAAGTATGGAATTAATCACTGAAGTTGTTGGGGCTTTGATTAATTGCTGGACAAATTATACTACTGAATTCAAGTAAAAAGAAAACTATACCACTGAAATTACACCAAGCATCTGGTGAGTGATCGCATCAATTTATCAATTCTTTTCATGTGTTTCTACAATCTCTGACAAAAGCTACATACATCTCTGCATCTTATTCATGGATCAAGCATTTCTTCATTCCATCTTCTGGAATTTGGCGCAGGATGCCAGTATTTTTCACTTGCCAGTTTGTCATTCTTACAGATCTTGCGTTGACTCCACTTACAGTCAGTGTGCCATTTTATTTTAACCACATGTCTGTGTAGAAGACCGTGAAGCTTGCAGGGGCTTGCATTATTAACCAAATTAACATGGCACATGGGCCGTAATTTCTCGATGTACGTATTTCCCACCTCCTCTAGTTAATGGCTACTGTTTTTTTTATGTGTGTGAGATCGCATCGATTCATGCTGCTGTGATTTGGATTAGTAAAAGGCATTTTGATCAGGTTCGTTTCTGGCTTTGCAAATGTCTAGGCACATGAGAGTTGTCGGCGTCATTTCTGTCCATGGAAGATGGCACCGGCGGTGCTTCCGGTGCCAAGCTTGGCATGTGTACGTACCGTATGCTCAGAGGTAAAGGAAACTGCGTCTTAGCTTCCCTTTGTTTAATATGGCTCTTCTCGGAATTTATTCCTTGGGTTTTATGATATGCTTGATAGGGGAAAAATTACTTTCAAACAATATTGGATATGAGCATGATTTGCCAAGGGATTTAACGAGTGAAGGGCGAGGTCGGTTATGTCTGGTACCCGAGAGTTTTCACTCCCTCTGTTATTTTTTTATTTATCGTTTAATTTGCAGATCGACAAATCGTTTAATTCACGTGTTTGATCAGTATATTTTTACGTGATAAAAAAACATTTTAAACACAGAATTACTAAACTGCTTTTTGAGGTCTGTCTTCAACTCTTCATACATGATGACTACGTATTGTGAGTCAGAAAATATCTTTTGGTTTTCGGTCGAAGCCCAGGGCGGTCCATCGAAAAAAGCTGGGCCAAGGTCTTGATTCTTTTTTGGGCTGTTCTGCTCCTGCACGATTTGAGTCTTGGCCAACACAGGCTACGTCCATTTTAGGTCTCTCAATTAAGGCTACATCCATAGTCCATTTTAGGAGGTTTTTACCTGTGTGCCATTAAGAAAGATGGTGCTTGTCTTTGTGCCACTAAAAAGTTCGAGCCTCCCTCTATGCCATCGTCGAACTTTATTGCGCTCTCCACACCATTCCGTCACTATTTTGTTAAGGTTCACCTATTTGGCAGCTCTGACATGTGGGGGCTCGCGTGTGGGAGGGTAACCAAGGACAGCCTACCAAACCTTCTCTACCTCATCCACCACCACGTCCAATCCTTCGGTCCTTCCACCCTATCCGTGAGGACAAGCTCGGCCGCCGCGTCCACGCCATCAACGCGGTACCGGCGACGGAGGAGACAGCCGACAACACGGCGATGCTCCATCTGTTGTAGCATCCTCTCACCACGCTCACGCCGCCGTGGCGCCCAGAAGCTGCTACCAGCGCTAACTTTCCCCACCACCATGGCGGTCACCGCGCATGCTCCGCTCCGTGTGGCGGGCTCGCCCGTCGCCGCTGGCGCTCTGCTCCGCCGCCACTGCTCTGCTCGCCGAGGCCACCCTCTCTCTCGCAATGGCGGTAGCATCATCAATGCCATGGCTTCCTATTCGACTATGCGCCAACCGCCACAGTGCCTGCCTCCACTTCCATGCCCACCGCTGTGGCGCCATCTGCTCCCAGCTCGCCATTGCCACGTCACCCCTTCTCCAGTTTCGCCGCGCCACCGCCCCGCCCGTCGCTGGCCGCCCTTTCCCACCTCACCCCACCAGCCCTATGAGGAGAATAATGAGAAAGATAGAGAGGAGGAAGGGAGAGAAGAGGGGAAATAGATGACGACGACGTGGTGACCCTGATGTGTGGGGCCCATGTTGAGTCAGCTGCCACGTCGGACAAAACCGGAGTCAAAACCGTCGAGGGACCTAGTTTTCACTGGTTTTGTAAGTTGGAGGATGTGTTGTATCCGGTGTTGCGGTTGGGGGACGATTTTGTAACTTGATGATAAGTTGAGGGAGCTTCGGTGTACT
The DNA here is from genome assembly GCA_009805545.1 of Oryza longistaminata. Taxonomy (NCBI): domain Eukaryota; kingdom Viridiplantae; phylum Streptophyta; class Magnoliopsida; order Poales; family Poaceae; genus Oryza; species Oryza longistaminata. The sequence goes on along the minus strand of CM020185.1, from coordinate 10,538,908 downwards.
TATCCACAAAAAAAAAACCAGGCGTGAACTGGGCCTGCAGCAGCTTGGGCTTGATGCCCAGGCGTGAAGAGAGAAGCCCAGCCCGTGGCTTACATCGACAGTTGTGATTCGATGGGACGATGGACGATGGGAACCCTCGATCTCCCCCTCACCTTGTCGCTTCCTCTTCTCCCCCGACGCCGCCGCTTCCCCAATTCCGGCTCCGGCGGTGAGCAGCTGGCTGCGGACGCGCCGTCGAAGCTCCTGGAGGATCTGGATCTCCGGTGTAGTATTCGCGGCATGCTGGCATCGGCGGCGCGCAGATTCTGCACCGGCTTAGATCGACGGCGCCCCTCGCCGTTGGGCTTCCGTGGAGAGCAGGTATGCTTCCGCCTCTACTCCTAGGTCGGTCTGCGCCGCTGTTCTTTGGCTCCGACTGAATCCATCCGGCAATTAATTTTTGTACCATATCGCCGATTCTGAGACAACACGACCTGTTTATTAGCTCGATTTGATCCTATTCCATCGCCACCCCAGAGGCACCCACCCCGACTGCAATGGGCAGCGGTAGGGCGTGTACCCGCCTACCGTTCAGCCGCAAAAAAAAAAAAAGAGCAGTGAAAAGATCCCCTATACGGGGCACGGCAGGCGACCCCCTGCCGTCAGCTGCAAAAAAAAAAAAAAAGCAGTGAAAAGATCCCCTACTGGGCACGGCAGGCGACCCCCTGCCGGCCAGCCTGCAAAAAAGAAAAAGAAAAATGGAGCAGTGAAAAGATCCCCTACTGGGGCACGGCAGGCGACCCCCTGCCGAAAAGATGCCCTATAGAGGCACATAGTCGGGTCTCTCGGTGGAGGCAGCGCTAGACACTAGCGCTTGGCTTTTTGAAATTTGTAACATTAGATTTTTTTTCCCCTGTTGAACTCATTGCTACTCATGGGATAATTGAACCAATTGCAAAAATAGTTCGATTACTTCGTAACACTCCTCCATATACAACATACTCCATGCGCACAATAATCTGAAAACCGTTTCATAAGCAGAGAGAGAAGCTTAATGTCTTCAAACATTATTAAGATAGGGTAGGAGAGGAGATGTGATAGTATATAGACTGATCATCCAATAATTTCAGTAGATGTTTGACTGAAGCATCCAATATTTTCAGCGAGTTGTCTGAAGATGTGAATACCAAGGTTCCAAATGACTAGCGGCAAGATCAGGTATGTGCAGACGACCTCCCAGACTGAACCAAACTCATCCAGGCATGGAATGCGGAAAAAAAATAGACCATAGCTCATCTCGGCATGAATGAAGAATCTCACATTTTGAAGAGTCTTTTTGATGCTCAGGGATTCATGTAAGCAATTATTTCTTATCCCTAACACAAATAATTTGTCTCGGCTTTTGTTTCTGAAAATGATATTTTTTTTCCATTTTTCTCAGAGTGCAATTAATCACGATGCCATAATGCATGCTAATGATGACCAGAAGCTTGACGCCAATCGGAAGTCATGATAGTTTTTTTTGGTTGCTAGTTCGACTGGTAAGAGCTGGTGCTGCCGAGACACCATCCTCAGTGTTCTTCAAGTTTAAGTCAACACTCAATAGGCATTGGTTTATTTAGTTCTTCTCAGCCATCAGAAACTTCAAATAGCAGGGCCAAAGTCTGCAAACTTTTAGGTAGGATGCACTTAGAACATCTCTTGCATATTCGCTACAAAGAAAAAGATGATCTAGGGACTAGCTTCTAATCACACACCAAGTTTATCATAGAAAGGTCATGCATCAAGCTCTTCTACTAGGAACATTATCATGCAACCTCAAGTCCTAATTTACCAATATGCACCTTCAGGCTTCAGCCAGCTCAACAAGCATTAACCAGGCATTTCAAGAACTCCATTATGTCCAAGGATATGCTGCTATTTAAGAATCTGCTGAAGGAAATAGCAATGTTGCAAAGATGCAAAAATGATGCAACATGGATGCTCAAACCTTACTACCAGTAATTTTAGCTGTACTTGAGTGGAGCAATATTTGGCTAGGTCTGGTGTGCTGCATAAATTAGTTTCATTCAGATAGGACATGCAAATTAGAGATAGGGGGAATGTTTCCAACATCTTTTTGAAACCTTTTGGCATTGCTGACTGATTCTTTTTGTAAGAAAGGAACAAATCTGAAACAAGAGCATGTTAGGTGACATGTGGCAAATAGATGAATACAAACATTTATCACCGGAAGGATTGGTGGCGATTTTTTTTTTTTTCAAAACAAACTTGTGGGAGGACTGCGGCAAACGTTCTTCCCCCAACTTGTAGTGTTATACACGAAACATGATAGGCATGTTGAAGCATGAAAATACGTCCTTCACACTTTGTTTTTTCCTCATTTTTTAGATTTCCAGCTGCAACAAATTTGGTGCAAAATTGCTTATGGGGACCTGGTTGGACTGCTGAAAGGAAGCTCAAACAACAATCTTTATTTAATTTTCGTTTGCTTTGAGACAGGAAGAAGTAACTGAAATAACTATTCCCTCCGTACTCGTAAAGGAAGTTGTTTTGGACAGCGACATGGTCTCCAAAACACAACTTTGACTTCTTGTTTCTATAAAAATATTTATTGAAAAGTGATATATGTATACTTTTATGAAAATATTTTTTATGACAAATCTATTCATATAATTTTTACATTTTCAAACTCAACAACTTGAGAGTTATTCATGATTTATATTCCGAAAGTTTGACTTAAACATTGTTCTAAACGACTTCTAATACGAGTATGGAGGGAGTACTTGACTAATACCAACATTTCTTTATCATTTAATTTTTTTTGTCTTGATTGCCAATGCAGGGCCTTGTTATTCAGCTTTGATGTTTCGTGTGTTCGTTTCACCTATTTCCTATTTTACATTTTCCTGATACTATATTATCATCGACCTTGTTGTCTAGCACCAATTCTATAGCCAAATTTTGGTCTGCACTTCAATCACTTGGGTTCAATCACTTGACCTTTTTAATAGATTACGCCATTGACTTTTATGAAATAACGTTTGATTATTTGTCTTATTTAAAAATTTGGTATAAATATGCTAAAGAATAAGTCATACTGATACGGTATCATCTATTTAAAAATGAGAGTACTATGATACGATGAGGTTTTCTGCTTCGAACATCAGATGCTAGATGACAGTGGAAACCCTTACGGATGTTAATTTTCTATGCCCTTGTTTAGTTCCAAAATTTGGTATAAATATGCTAAAAAATACCTGTGCGTTGCAACGAGTGAAGGCTATTTTAATTTTATTATTGTTATATGGTTTAGTTAAAATGGAATTCACTGTGAGAGTTAGGTTGGATATATATATTTTTAGAAAATCATGAGCTGCAGTTAAGAGTAGTTAGCATGCGAGTTCTTTTTTAAATAGATTTCTTATATGGTTCCTTCTGTATTACTAAAAGCATAACAATAATAAACCATATAACAATAATAAGATTAAAATAGATTTCACCCGTTGCCACGTACGGGTATTTTTTCTAGTAATATGTATAATAGGTAAAGAAATACAAATATTACATATTTAACTGGTGAATCACCAAAGAAAATAATGAATACAGTTAAAAGTGGCTTAGTGAAAAGGGTACACAACACAAACGTTACATGAAAAACGCATGGGTTGATAAAATTATCAAATTCATCATAAATCATGTACAGGATCTTCTCCCGTTTATTTATACCAAAAAGCAGAGAATACAACAGAAAAAAAAATCATTAACTATTTAGCTGGGCAGGAGCAGGACCGGCCAGGCAGGAAGAAGCCCAAGAGGCCTAGGGCGATGGGCAGATGGCCCAGCTGGTAAAAAAAAAAAAAATTCAGGACTCACGAGCGCTTCCTCGGTCAGATGCAGAACAGCGCCTGTACATCTCCGTCTCCGAGCGACGTGCGGCAACCAAGCCGACGCGACGATGGATAAAAAATGGGACAACGTACGAAAATTTGAGGGCAAAAACACCTTGAATAAATTAAGTTGCAACAAAATAAATAATATTTATATAATTTTTTAATAAGACAAATGATTTGACAAAAATCAACCAACGGTATCATCTATTTAAAAATGGGAGTACTATGATATGACGAGGTTTTCTGCTTCGAACATCAGATGCTGGATGACAGTGAAAACCCCTACAGATGTTAATTTTCTATGCCCTTGCTTAGTTCTAAAATTTTTCTTCAAACTTTCAACATTTCTATCACATTAAAACTTTTCTACACGCATAAACTTCTTAACTTTTTTGTCACATCGTTTTAATTTTAATAAAACTTCCAATTTTAGCATGAACTAAACACACCCTATGTCTACCCGTGTTGCTAGTCGTCCTGGTTTTCTTGTACGTCAAAGAAGTGCTGCTAGTCATTAATGATTGACCCCCTATGTTGCAGTTACTGTTTGGAAAGTCTACTACCTCATCATGCTCAAATGTTCTGCAGTGTACAAAGTAGTGTATGAATGCAGTTCTCTACTACTATCACAGCTCATGTGAAATGGGACTCCAGCTGAGAAATGCAGGACATGGAACTTCGATTCATTGCATAAGCCCTGCATAGATATTTTTCAAAAGATTTATTCATGATGGGCCTCCCTAATAAAGCAGCGGACGGTCCTAGAGACACATGGCAGAAATATCTTACTATATACTAGTATTTAGCAAGTAAAAAAAAAAGCATTTAACTTTGTGTTCGTTCAATAATTAAGGAGACGACTACACGTCGGACGTCCGGAGATTTGTAAAACTCCGGACGGTGTTTCACTATGTGTTAAAGAGATGTTGCAATGTTTCATTGTTTCAAAAAAAAAATGTTTCACCATATTTTGCAAAACGTCGGACGTTATTGCACGAAATGTTTCACATGTTACACCACTCGATGAAAAATGTTTCACCAATTAAAGGAAAATGTTTCATCGCTTGAACGAAATTGTTTCAACCAAATACAACATTCGAAACACACCAATTGCAACACGAAGAATTGATATATGCAACATCAAATCAAAAGAAAACGAAACACCTTAATAAAATAAAGTGCAATAGAGATAAATAATAGGCTGCAACATCGTTAAAAATCCAAACAAAAATGAACCCACCTTTGTTTTCTTCATCTACTCCATCCGCCGAAATCAAGTTAATGATGCAGCATGGGAGAGGTAATGGCTAGGGAAGAACACATATGAGCAGCCTCGTGAGAGGAGCGACCTTAGCCAGGGCCACCACATCTGATCCACGCCGATGGCAAGTCCAGTGTCTCCCTCCCCGACATCCTCACGTTCTGCCCTCCTGCTGCCGCTATTGTGTGGGCACCGGCGAGGTCAGCATCTTCTTGCTATCTTGCATCACCTTGCCCTGCCGCTGCAGCCATGGATGCCTCCGCTATGGAAGAGGTGAATACCGTACCGAGGAGGAGGAGGATGTGAGGATGTGGTGGCAACAGGAGCACGCGACGGAGAGGAGGAGGAGGAGGAGGAAGAAGCAAGGCATGAAGAGAGCCAAGAACACAAGCAAGCGAAGAGCCGTGTGCTCGATGGCTGGAAGTTTCGAGGAAGGAGGGAGAGCGAGAGGAAAAAAGTTAATAGAAAAGATGTGGAGGAGAAGGTAGTTGGAGTTTTGGATAAGGATGAAGCCGTCCGATATTTCGCATGCGCTCGGACGTACGTCGGAAAGCATTTTTGAATAATTAACCCTAGGAACTGTATCATTTCAACAAACTAAGACAATAATTTGGGGAGGGATAAGTCAGACTTTTCCCAAATCCAAATGATAAATGACTGATTGGAGGGACATCAAAGAAATGTAATCCTATGGCAAGTAAAAAAAAAGAAATGTAATCCTAGATATTATTTTCCCCTGTGGCTGTGTTGAGAAGAGTTTAAGATTATAAGAAAAAAACTGATTGAATAGTTAAGTTTCTAATAAACTAGAAAAGTTAGATTTCATACCTTCTTGCTTCTTGTTTATTTTCTGAATTTTATAACATAGATTCTAATTAGGTTACGTTCTTTAGTCTACTTTCCCTAACTTCACTTTCCTCGTTTTTCTAAATGGCGTGTTTTTTTTAAAAAAAATTTCTGTAGAAGAGTTGCTTTAAAAACTTCATATTATTACTAGCCACATTCGTCACCCATTGCGCGACTATCATGACTTTTTTCAATCTCTATATGTGGACTATGGCATATGCCACTAAGAAGGACTATGGCATCCTCTATGTTTGTCGTCAATTTTACATTCATATGTTGAATAAATTTTACAACATTTAATATAACCTACCAGTGCATTTGTTATAGTAAATTCATTTTTTTACTATATTCACCTTGTTGCAAACCCCGAAGCTAAGAGTTTGTTTATAGATAACTTTGTACTTATTGTATATAAATTTTACAAAAAGAATTATATTATTGTATATAAATTTTACAAAAGAATCACATGTTTAAGGTTATTCATAATAATTGCAAGAAATATACCACAAAGCCATGAATGCATTATGAATGGGTTTTCAATTTTTGTGTTTGTAAATGATTGAGAAATGATATTAATATGCATCCGTTGACATGTTTAATATCTTAAAACCATTTTTTATTTGGTAAATTATTAAAAGTGGTATTAAGAAAAGTAATCTGTCTAGAGTGGTAATTATCTTTCATAAATTAGAAACTCGCATATAAATTATCTCTTACCGTAGGTAATTTACCATGGGCATTAAGATTACAAATTTAATCATGTTTTTCCATTTGAATCATAATTTACTTGAATATATATATTTTTCTTCTTTTATTCAATATAATTTTGATCCTCCTATCTTTTACCTTTGTTATATCTCCTATTCTATTTTTGATAATCATGTTATTGCATTGCAATTATATTTTTCATATTTTCAAATATTTTACTCTCAATCATAAAATAACCAGTGTCAACTCAGTCTCTAATGCGTTAATAAAATAAAAACCCTTAAATTAACTAACTTCCTTTCTGATCAAATTACATCATGTGTAAACCCAATAGCTACGGTCTATATAATAGTAACAGGAAGCTTAGTACGTGGCCTTTTTTTTTCCATTTGACTATAGGTCTGCTACTATGCTTCCTTTCTCTAGATCCTTTCCCAAGACCTGAACCCTGACCTGGGTCATCTTTTACTGTCCAATCCTCACTCTAGATCCGACGTTATCTATTGAATGCATGTTGCATCCAACGGCTCTGATTATTCTGATGACGTGGCAAATTGTGATGGTGAGACCACTTGTGGAGATTATGGGTACCCCATACCCACACGGCATGGTTATCCGACTAGTTACAGAGGATAACTTATATCTATGAAATATGTAACGGATCATGACTTGGGTATTACGTTTCCTTGTATATTATGGAACGGCCTAAAGTCCTGGTTTGATAAGATTGTAAAGTAGATTTAGGA
>CM020185.1:10461303-10512187 GCA_009805545.1 Oryza longistaminata | reverse complement strand
GGTGGGGTGGGCGACTCGCTGCGAGACAAACTTGTATCCCCGTCCGTGCAATATTCTTCTCCGCTACGTCTAGCTTGTCTACGAGCCGCTGCTTGGCCTATGAGCGGCCCGGCATGCCAGATTGCAAGGGGTAGGTTTGGCTTCCCTAGTAAAAGTCTTATGCATTCTTGGCATTCGTCTCGCCATCGTCCCCATCACCCGGTGCCATGGCTAGGCACACTGCCGGCGGTTGTCTGAGGCGTCGATACCATCTCGTTGGCCTACTCGATAGCATATGTATAAACTTTGTATACACATATATACAAAGTTTATACGTACGTATATAAAGTTTATACATACGTATGCAGGAATAGTAGTGGACTTGGTTGTCACGTGTCCCGCGGGCCACGGGTTGAGGAGAGTGCGCCCAACCGTTCATTACACCACCACAAAAGGCAAAAACATTATTGGGAACCGCTCAGCCATCGTCTCTCACTAGATTGATCTATCTTACTGTTTTTGGCTAGATTTTTATTTTCGGCATATGATCTTTCTATTTTGAGCTACACACATGAGAGAGAACGGCCGCATGCCTGGGGCCGATCTCGACTGGAAACGCATGCAGAGCGACGAGAGTGCTGATTCGCAATTAAAGTTCATATTAGGAAAATGCGAATCAAAGTCTATGTTTTCATTTGCATTTTAAATTTGTTTCGAACTTATACGTACAAGTTTGTAAGCATACGTACAGACTTCTAATTGGTATTATTATTTTTTTAGAAAGTTAATTGGTATTATTATTGCCATGCATTGCTGTATGTTTTGCTACTGTTATTGTTATTACTCATGAATGGCCCAAGGCCCAACGAAATAAATGGGGGTAATATATAGTTAGCTTTTCAACCCTTTCAATTATTCATGGCCTAATTGTTAGAAATATACTGATTACAAGTTGATATAAATTAAAGTGAGTAAATTTTGTAAAATTATATATATTTCAATAAAGCTATTTTAAATTGCACATGTAAATCCACAGTATCTTTATTATTATTATTTTTTAAAAGAAAATTTTAAGATACAATATATCACAAAACTACATAAACTTTTTTTTTTTCATATCACAAAGCTAGAGACTCTGAAAGTTTCATCAGGATAACAATGCTAGGATTGAAACTTTGTGACATGGAAATTTGTTATAAATTGTGATTTAAATATATAGGTTGCTGATGCTGTGGCATAATTGTACAGTTTTGTAATAAATTTGATGGTTTTGCTAAAGTATATATATAGTACCCTTGTGAAAATTGAGTTGTACATCCACATGTAATTTATAGCCAGCAATGAACATCAATGGCACAAGTACATCCGTATAATTATTTATAGATAAATAACGAACATCAACTCGACAACATACTATTAATTCACTCCATATAATTTAAAGAAAATAGTGTACATCAAATGCATGGCTGCTTGATATGCAAACTTTTATATCGAGAACGAGAGTTTTATTTCGATGAAATAATTGCACTGGTCTTCCTAGCATGATTAATTAGCAATCTTCATTTCAAGTGTTTGTGAAACCAGTCAAGCATTAACGCAAGTGCTTGCTCAGCTTTTTTGACCTCGAAAGGGTTGCTGGCGTTATACCTGCAAGCGAAGCCATGGTTCACTCCTTGAAAGACCTTGGCAAAATAATCAATCTGCAACAATAACTCATATATAAGAGGTTATTTAGTTATAAAACATAATATATTATTCCCGCAATCATAAAATATAAAAATATAAGGTACAAACCACCACTAACACGAAAACCAAGAAAAAAATATTATCACCTTCTCATTTGGATTACCTCAATATAATACGATGCATGCATCCAATGTGATTAAAGATCTTGGGGTGGAGGATTGAAAAAAACAAATTTAGGGAAGATGGAGATGATTGTTAACTACAACATAAAAAGGTATGATTTTGCCTTTTTATTTTGGAACGAAGGAAGTAATATGCAATGTTATAGCACTTATTCTTCCAAATTGGAGCTAGCATTCTTTCTCAAAAAAAAATGCAAATAGAGCTAGCAAGGTCTTTTAACATCTCATCATCAGTAAAAATTAATTCTCTTTTATGTTTACAGTTGCAATTTTTTTAGCATATTAAACACTGGTTCAGTTTCAGTTAGTGAGAGCTAGCTTGTGTGTTTTGTACATGCAACTTGTATTTAGAAACTATTATTTTGCTTGTCGCTATTGACTATCATTTTTTCAGATTAATAACTTTTTAAAGATTAATGAAGTTAACTTATGTAGTTGTATTATGGCAGAACACACATCATTAATATGTAATATAATTATTTTTGCAAATAGGATGAATGGTCAACGTCAAAAACTACTTCTTCCGTCCTAAAATAAACAAATATTAAATAGCACGAGCTTTTACCTATTCAACAAATCTGAACAATTGCCTGTTTAAATTCGTTGTAATAGGTAAAGACTTATTTTATCTAAGGTTTGTTTATTTTAGAACAAAGAGAGTAAATAGAATCCAGTAACAAGTATTTGAAGAGCGAGATGGAGTTTAGAAGTAAAAAACATGGATGTTTTTGGGACCAACCGTCAATAAAATCAACAGGAACTCACCTGATCAGTTCTTTGACGCAAGGCATGAACAAACTGGTAAACTAATCTTGGTGGTGTAACTGTGTCATTCTGAGCTCCAAGGATCTCAATGGGCCATTTGACCTCTGTTAATTAATCAAGGAGAACTTGGAATAAGAAAACAATTATTAGCTATTTTCTATTGTAACAACGAACAGCGCAACAAAAGAAAGAAAGTTCACCTTTCATGTCATCAGCAGTCACCGCTGCAGGATGGGAGATGACAATTGCTTCAACCTCGTTAGTTTTTGCTACCTCCACTGCGAACTTCCCTGTCAGTAAAACAAATTTGTTTTCAGAGACTTCAATATGAATTAAATAACTGCTTGTTGAATATATGGGGTTAGGAATTATATATTCTGGAATTCCATATCAAAGATTTTGACCATTAAGTTCAGGATATTACAACTACATTTTCTTATATTGATTGATAGATGTGACTCACCGCCCCAACAGTAACCTCCAACTCCAACAATAGATTTCCCTTCCTTGCTTAGAGCAGCAAAGATTGGTTTAGCATCTTCAGCTGCTTTTACCTGCAAGATCAATTGAAAATGCTTGTCAATATTAATTATATATTCTTTCTTTAGAACTTTAATTTATTATCTTGAATCGTTTATAACTGTTTATATATTATCTTTTCTTAGAACTTTAACATATTATCTTTATAAGCATCCCGCATAAGTTACATTTTTGGGATAAAGTTTTGTTTTGTGGCTTTGTGCATATCCTTGGTGCAGCTGTCGAGTTTTCTTTTACTCTATCGTCTCAATCATATATCACGATTTCAAGGTAAAGTTACAGGGGAATATTAGATCAAATTAATTAATATGGTGAAATGAATTACCGGAGAATGAGCACTGAGCCATTCTGTACGGTTCTGGTCAAATGTGTAGGGTTGTCCATGGAACAAATCAGGCACAACGACGTAATATCCGGCTTGACCAACTTTGTCAGCTATTTTCCTGAAATTGTCAGCAACCTTATAATCAAACATCTGCTTTTACATTGTTTTCAAATGTAAAATTAAAATAAAGTACTGGCAGATAAACAGAGTTTCTGCAAGCCATGGAGAAATAGCTTGACGTACAACTTGGCAATGGAAGATCACATAATAAGTTCTGAATTAACATTGGGTTCACAATCTTACATATATTAATTGTCCCTAAGCAGATGTGCACACTATACAATGATGTACAATAGTATATGTGTCATGAAAAACATATTTTAGTTTAAGTAAGCACAATATGGAATTCTTATCATGGCGCATATACTCGCCCATTTTAAATTGCTGTCCAATTATATGTGCTATCTAAGTACTAGTTAAAGATATTAAACCATGATTACCACACTATTAAATGGTATATTTGAACCTCTTGGTATATTTATATTACTAGCAAATATGCCCGTGCGTTATAACGGGTGAAAAATTCTAATAACAATATATGCTTTTTGTCGACGGGGGATACCCGTAGACCGGATATAGAGGGTATTGGGGTACGCTGATACGAGGATCTACGTAGTACGACATCAAGCAAACAGGAAACAGGGATTATATTGGTTCAGGCCCCTTGATAGGTAATAGTTCTAATCCAGTGATATGGGATTATATAATGAGAATCACATATTAGAAAGGGAATAGTGGAACTCAATGATACCGACGAGATCGTAGTCGAGTTGGTTCAACTAAATCACCCGGCGACTTGGCTCCCGTAGGCTCCGGCTTTGTAGGCTGTGGTGGATGTGTTGGCGGTAAGATTCGATGTCTTAGGTCCTCCCGGGGTGGTCCTTTTTATACCGCAGGTCAGTTGGTCTCCAAGTAGAACTCAGAGACATCGGACCCCACACGATACAGTAACGACCCAGTTCTGTCCGAGTAGGACTCCTTCTATCTGTGTATTCCGTATCTATCTCGTGACGAATTTCCTTAACGTACATAGGAAATATCCGTATAGGCGCGGGTATACCGTATCAGTATACAACGTGTATCCAAGGGTAGAGGGTATACCTTATCCATAACCCTGACACTTTTCATGATAATCACACCGACGAGGAGGAGGAGGAGGCGGCCAGGGTCTGGCGGCTGGGAGCAGCACCGTCCTCCCCATGCCAGGATCCGGCGGTGGCGGCTGCCCTTCGCCCGGATCTGGCAGCAGCACAGTCCCCCGCCCGGAGCCGGTGGCGGTGGCGGCGGATCTAGGGTTAGGGTTCGGTAATTTGTGAATTTTATTTTTTTCTGGATTTTTATTTTTCTGTGCGAGCGACATAAGCAACCGCACGGAAAAATCCGATTTTCACGTGTGGGAGGGCCACCCGCACGCAAAAATCATGACTTTCGCAGACGAAGTGTTGCGTGCGGGCCATTCATCCGCACGTGGATATTTTTTTTGACCGCACGGAAAAACCCATCCCGTAGCAGTGAATGTCATATCATAGTGTCAATGATAATATTTTTAACATATCATAAAGAAAACTGGAACATCTTTAATCAATGGCCCAACCTCGGTGCTGGCAACCTTACCAATGTTTTGCTTTCCCCAAAAGAATTGGATTGTTCATCTAACAACATGCATAAAAATCTAAAATTAATACTTTTCAGTCTTATTCTTGCAATCAAAATTAGGATCAATCAAATCCTATATTGCCTCGCATGATTAAGTCTACACAAAATAGAGCCACGTGCACTCTTCTCTAAATATCAATTAAACACATATTTATTTTTTAATATTATTTCCATATAATATGTTATAAAGAATAGTAGCTATGGTAGTATGATAATTGCCTACACAGACATGCAGGGCTATCAATACAAGAGAATAGATGAGGAAAGAGAAGCCGTGTAGATGGAAAAAATCGATGGATCCTACCTAACCCAAACGTCCATTAATTTGATCTCGTTCTCAGAAAAAAAAAACCGAAGCAAGACTTGTCTTAGTTCCAGATGTCAGAATTCGACCTACGCTTTAAAAAAACCAAACCGACGTGGTAGACGATGAACAATACAAACGTTACGAATCCTTTTCACGGAATTGGATGTTTTTTCTTTCTAAATTTAGACAGTTTTTTCGCATTGCATGGTGCCAAACCAGATTCTTTTATAAAAGGTGGCGTTTTTCTCAAGTTGAGTCAGACAGTTTTTTCAAATCGGTTATTTTATAAATGGCGATGTTTTTTCCTCACGCGGTTTATATAAATTTTGACATGTTTAGGTGGATTTTGATATATGATAATTTGAATGAATAAAAGAATTATTCGAAAGGGGAAAACTGAATTTGCTTTTAAATTTTCAAATATACTTTGAGGAATTTTTGGAAAAGCTGAAAATGTCGAACCAGTTTCTTTAACTAGAATCGTATAAACTTTGTATACACATATATACAAAGTTTATACGTACGTATATAAAGTTTATACATACGTATGCAGGAATAGTAGTGGACTTGGTTGTCACGTGTCCCGCGGGCCACGGGTTGAGGAGAGTGCGCCCAACCGTTGATTACACCACCACAAAAGGCAAAAACATTATTGGGAACCGCTCAGCCATCGTCTCTCACTAGATTGATCTATCTTTCTGTTTTTGGCTAGATTTTTATTTTCGGCATATGATCTTTCTATTTTGAGCTACACACATGAGAGAGAACGGCCGCATGCCTGGGGCCGATCTCGACTGGAAACGCATGCAGAGCGACGAGAGTGCTGATTCGCAATTAAAGTTCATATTAGGAAAATGCAAATCAAAGTCTATGTTTTCATTTGCATTTTAAATTTGTTTCGAACTTATACGTACAAGTTTGTAAGCATACGTACAGACTTCTAATTGGTATTATTATTTTTTTAGAAAGTTAATTGGTATTATTATTGCCATGCATTGCTGTATGTTTTGCTACTGTTATTGTTATTACTCATGAATGGCCCAAGGCCCAACGAAATAAATGGGGTAATATATAGTTAGCTTTTCAACCCTTTCAATTATTCATGGCCTAATTGTTAGAAATATACTGATTACAAGTTGATATAAATTAAAGTGAGTAAATTTTGTAAAATTATATATATTTCAATAAAGCTATTTTAAATTGCACATGTAAATCCACAGTATCTTTATTATTATTATTTTTTAAAAGAAAATTTTAAGATACAATATATCACAAAACTACATAAACTTTTTTTTTTTTCATATCACAAAGCTAGAGACTCTGAAAGTTTCATCAGGATAACAATGCTAGGATTGAAACTTTGTGACATGGAAATTTGTTATAAATTGTGATTTAAATATATAGGTTGCTGATGCTGTGGCATAATTGTACAGTTTTGTAATAAATTTGATGGTTTTGCTAAAGTATATATATAGTACCCTTGTGAAAATTGAGTTGTACATCCACATGTAATTTATAGCCAGCAATGAACATCAATGGCACAAGTACATCCGTATAATTATTTATAGATAAATAACGAACATCAACTCGACAACATACTATTAATTCACTCCATATAATTTAAAGAAAATAGTGTACATCAAATGCATGGCTGCTTGATATGCAAACTTTTATATCGAGAACGAGAGTTTTATTTCGATGAAATAATTGCACTGGTCTTCCTAGCATGATTAATTAGCAATCTTCATTTCAAGTGTTTGTGAAACCAGTCAAGCATTAACGCAAGTGCTTGCTCAGCTTTTTTGACCTCGAAAGGGTTGCTGGCGTTATACCTGCAAGCGAAGCCATGGTTCACTCCTTGAAAGACCTTGGCAAAATAATCAATCTGCAACAATAACTCATATATAAGAGGTTATTTAGTTATAAAACATAATATATTATTCCCGCAATCATAAAATATAAAAATATAAGGTACAAACCACCACTAACACGAAAACCAAGAAAAAATATTATCACCTTCTCATTTGGATTACCTCAATATAATACGATGCATGCATCCAATATGATTAAAGATCTTGGGGTGGAGGATTGAAAAAAACAAATTTAGGGAAGATGGAGATGATTGTTAACTACAACATAAAAAGGTATGATTTTGCCTTTTTATTTTGGAACGAAGGAAGTAATATGCAATGTTATAGCACTTATTCTTCCAAATTGGAGCTAGCATTCTTTCTCAAAAAAAAATGCAAATAGAGCTAGCAAGGTCTTTTAACATCTCATCATCAGTAAAAATTAATTCTCTTTTATGTTTACAGTTGCAATTTTTTTAGCATATTAAACACTGGTTCAGTTTCAGTTAGTGAGAGATAGCTTGTGTGTTTTGTACATGCAACTTGTATTTAGAAACTATTATTTTGCTTGTCGCTATTGACTATCATTTTTTCAGATTAATAACTTTTTAAAGATTAATGAAGTTAACTTATGTAGTTGTATTATGGCAGAACACACATCATTAATATGTAATATAATTATTTTTGCAAATAGGATGAATGGTCAACGTCAAAAACTACTTCTTCCGTCCTAAAATAAACAAATATTAAATAGCACGAGCTTTTACCTATTCAACAAATCTGAACAATTGCCTGTTTAAATTCGTTGTAATAGGTAAAGACTTATTTTATCTAAGGTTTGTTTATTTTAGAACAAAGAGAGTAAATAGAATCCAGTAACAAGTATTTGAAGAGCGAGATGGAGTTTAGAAGTAAAAAACATGGATGTTTTTGGGACCAACCGTCAATAAAATCAACAGGAACTCACCTGATCAGTTCTTTGACGCAAGGCATGAACAAACTGGTAAACTAATCTTGGTGGTGTAACTGTGTCATTCTGAGCTCCAAGGATCTCAATGGGCCATTTGACCTCTGTTAATTAATCAAGGAGAACTTGGAATAAGAAAACAATTATTAGCTATTTTCTATTGTAACAACGAACAGCGCAACAAAAGAAAGAAAGTTCACCTTTCATGTCATCAGCAGTCACCGCTGCAGGATGGGAGATGACAATTGCTTCAACCTCGTTAGTTTTTGCTACCTCCACTGCGAACTTCCCTGTCAGTAAAACAAATTTGTTTTCAGAGACTTCAATATGAATTAAATAACTGCTTGTTGAATATATGGGGTTAGGAATTATATATTCTGGAATTCCATATCAAAGATTTTGACCATTAAGTTCAGGATATTACAACTACATTTTCTTATATTGATTGATAGATGTGACTCACCGCCCCAACAGTAACCTCCAACTCCAACAATAGATTTCCCTTCCTTGCTTAGAGCAGCAAAGATTGGTTTAGCATCTTCAGCTGCTTTTACCTGCAAGATCAATTGAAAATGCTTGTCAATATTAATTATATATTCTTTCTTTGACTCTATACTCTACTTCTAATATTCCTTATTTTTAATTCCGAATTTCAGTTATTTCCTAATTGTATTTCTATATGGACTCTATACTCTACTTCTAATATTCCTTATTTTTAATTCCGAATTTCAGTTATTTCCTAATTGTATTTCTATATGGACTCTATACTCCACTTCTAATATTCCTTATTTTTAATTCCGAATTTCAGTTATTTCCTAATTGTATTTCTATATGGACTCTATACTCCACTTCTAATATTCCTTATTTTTAATTCCGAATTTCAGTTATTTCTAAATTGTATTTCTATATGGACTCTAGTCTCCTCTTCTATATTCCTTATTTTTTAATTCCGAATTTCAGCTATTTCTAAATTGTATTTTTATATGGATTCTACTTTTTCTTTTTCTCCGATTAATGTGAGAATTTCTAGGCCATGAGAGCCAACGTAGAGGCTTCTTTTTCTATTCCTTTAATAATATAATAGATAGATAGATGTGTATTATATAGGAATAATAGGACGTTAGAGTATCTTGGCATATATATATCGATATTTACTACTCTCCTTGTATCATATTTTTAGTTGTTTTACTCTTTTCTTACTCAAAGTTCTTTAGTTTTGACCAAATTTATAGAAAAAGTTAGCAACACCTACAATACTAAATTAGTTTCATTAAATTTAACATTAAATATATTTTGGTAATATGTTAATTTGTTTTGTATTAAAAATATTAGTATATTCTTCTATAAATTTGATTAAACTTAAAATAGTTTCACTGAGAAAAATATCAAATGACTTATAATATGGAACAGAGGAAGTAGTACATAATGATTCTCGATACAGGAGTGGCATGTCGCCATCCAAGTCTTATACTGATAAATCATGCAGATATATAATCAGTAATATTGAATATTATGTGTGACTTAATTTCTCGCAAGTCACAAATAACTGGAGATCACTATAAAAAAGACAGAGAGAGTTGACCAAAAACCATATCCGATCCCTTCAAAATAACCATAGTCACCTTTCTATTGTTGTAACTTGCATGACAATTGAATGCTAATGTTCATGCAAGTGTACGATGCATGACTGGATCGTACCAAAATCATAACAAGTTTATCGTACATACAGCAATTTCCCTATTATACAAACGAAGAAGAAGATTGTACCTCAGCAATGGCGCTTCGAATCCTGAAGTAGAGACCCACAATTAACAACCACGCAACCACTCACATGCAACAGCAATAATTCAAGATTAATTAATGGTTAGTAATAAATGAATCCACAATATATCATCAAAGAATATTTCAAAGACAGATAAGCTGGCAGCTCAGGCAGGCATGCACTAACCGAAGATGTCGGTGGCCAAGAGGATGGTCCGCCTGGAATGGACGGCGCCGGTGACGTAGGCCTCGAATCCTCCAAGATCGTGGACGACCACGCCGGCCTCGCCGCCGCCGCCGCCGCCACCGGCCGTCGTCAGGTCCGGCGGGTTGTCGAGACACTGCGAGTGCGGCGGAGCGGCGGCTCCGACGGCGGCCGCTGCGAGGAAGAGGATGGTCGGGTAGAGCAACGCTGGTGCCATGGTTTTCCAACTATCGAGTTTTGACGATACATATGAGGCATCGAATCGATAGTTGCTGGGGCATTTGTAGTTTGTTTATGGCCTTTAGCCTTAGGTTAGGTAGCACATTGCCCTCAGTTTCTTGTTTAATGTCACACCCAGTTCCCGCTGCCTGTTGACATTTTGAATTGAATTTAAGGTGAGAAAAAAAAATTTGTGTGCCTTTCGTTATATTGATCAGTTTTTAATTAATCAATCCCATGTTCAATGTTTTTTTCACTGTTAATTAAATTAAATATTCCTAAATTTTCATTTTGTTTCCTTTAAAAAATTTTAGCAACATTAACTTTGTATCATAGAAATTAGATTAAATTTCACAAAACTGTATGTATTTTGATCAAACTATCACAAAACTACAGATTGATTGTATTATATCAGAAAACTACAGATTTAACATCAGATTTATCACAAAACTACAACTTTTGTAACCTCAATTGTTCTACGATATAAACTCTAAAATTTGTAGTTCTTTGATAATTTCATCACTAAATATGTAGTTTTTTAATGAAGTTTTAAATCTGTAGTTTTGTAATATCCTTGGTGTTAAATCTGTAGTTTTGTGATACATATATTTAAATATGTAGTTTTGTGATAATTTGATCAAATTATTTGTAGTTTTGTAAAACTTACTCTAAAATTTATACCATGAAAGAATAAGTATTGGTCAAAGTTTGTCCCAACAAAATAAAGTGTACCCTTATTTTTTTCAAACAGAGGTAGCATTTCTCTCTCTCAAAATGATTATTATCTCTACGTTTGTAATTTGTTTCTTATAAAAAAGATCATCTCTGCCTCCTAACACAAAGTTAAAAATCTCACTAGGGATATTTTTTTCTTCTTGATTTTAATTGTCAAAGGGTGTGAAAATGTTCAAGTGATTGAAATTTTTAAACATGATAATAATTGAAATTAAATTTTAATGTTTAGTAGGAATAATTTCAACCATATTTTAAGTTCATTAGAAAAATTGAAATTTTAGTTTAAAAAATCTTGTAAAAATATAAAAAGAAATGGTGAATGGGCAAATTCACCTCCCTCATAAATTTGTTCTAATTTAATCAAGTACTTTCAGAAAAAATATATTTCAGTTTCAATTCTGAAGGCAAAATCACACGAAGATTAGATAATTTGGGTACTTTTGACCTTTTTATTCTATTTTGAAAGAAGCTCATCAAAAAGAATATATATGATCTTCTCAAAATGAATAGTTCTACTTTTTCTTTTTCTCCGATTAATGTGAGAATTTCTAGGCCATGAGAGCCAACGTAGAGGCTTCTTTTTCTATTCCTTTAATAATATAATAGATAGATAGATGTGTATTATATAGGAATAATAGGACGTTAGAGTATCTTGGCATATATATATCGATATTTACTACTCTCCTTGTATCATATTTTTAGTTGTTTTACTCTTTTCTTACTCAAAGTTCTTTAGTTTTGACCAAATTTATAGAAAAAGTTAGCAACACCTACAATACTAAATTAGTTTCATTAAATTTAACATTAAATATATTTTGGTAATATGTTAATTTGTTTTGTATTAAAAATATTAGTATATTCTTCTATAAATTTGATTAAACTTAAAATAGTTTCACTGAGAAAAATATCAAATGACTTATAATATGGAACAGAGGAAGCAGTACATAATGATTCTCGATACAGGAGTGGCATGTCGCCATCCAAGTCTTATACTGATAAATCATGCAGATATATAATCAGTAATATTGAATATTATGTGTGACTTAATTTCTCGCAAGTCACAAATAACTGGAGATCACTATAAAAAAGACAGAGAGAGTTGACCAAAAACCATATCCGATCCCTTCAAAATAACCATAGTCACCTTTCTATTGTTGTAACTTGCATGACAATTGAATGCTAATGTTCATGCAAGTGTACGATGCATGACTGGATCGTACCAAAATCATAACAAGTTTATCGTACATACAGCAATTTCCCTATTATACAAACGAAGAAGAAGATTGTACCTCAGCAATGGCGCTTCGAATCCTGAAGTAGAGACCCACAATTAACAACCACGCAACCACTCACATGCAACAGCAATAATTCAAGATTAATTAATGGTTAGTAATAAATGAATCCACAATATATCATCAAAGAATATTTCAAAGACAGATAAGCTGGCAGCTCAGGCAGGCATGCACTAACCGAAGATGTCGGTGGCCAAGAGGATGGTCCGCCTGGAATGGACGGCGCCGGTGACGTAGGCCTCGAATCCTCCAAGATCGTGGACGACCACTCCGGCCTCGCCGCCGCCGCCGGCCGTCGTCAGGTCCGGCGGGTTGTCGAGACACTGCGAGTGCGGCGGAGCGGCGGCTCCGGCGGCCGCTGCTGCGAGGAAGAGGATGGTCGGGTAGAGCAACGCTGGTGCCATGGTTTTCCAGCTATGGAGTTTTGACGATGCATATGAGGCATCGAATCGATAGTTGCTGGGGCATTTGTAGTTTGTATATGGCCTTTAGCCTAGGTTAGGTAGCACATTGCCCTCAGTTTCTTGTTTAATGTCACACCCAATTCCCGCTGCCTGTTGACATTTTGAATTGAATTTAAGGTGAGAGAATTTTTTTTGTGTGCCTTTCGTTATATTGATCAGTTTTTAATTAATCAATCCCATGTTCAATGGTTTTTTTTCACTGTTAATTAAATTAAATATTCCTAAATTTTCATTTTGTTTCCTTTTAAAAATTTTAGCAACATTAACTTTGTATCATAGAAATTAGATTAAATTTCACAAAACTGCATGTATTTTGATCAAACTATCACAAAACTACAGATTGATTGTATTATATCAGAAAACTACAGATTTAACATTAGATTTATCACAAAACTACAACTTTTGTAACCTCAATTGTTCTACGATATAAACTCTAAAATTTGTAGTTCTTTGATAATTTCATCACTAAATATGTAGTTTTTTAATGAAGTTTTAAATCTGTAGTTTTGTAATATCCTTGGTGTTAAATCTGTAGTTTTGTGATACATATATTTAAATATGTAGTTTTGTGATAATTTGATCAAATTATTTGTAGTTTTGTAAAACTTACTCTAAAATTTATACCATGAAAGAATAAGTATTGGTCAAAGTTTGTCCCAACAAAATAAAGTGTACCCTTATTTTTTTCAAACAGAGGTAGCATTTCTCTCTCTCAAAATGATTATTATCTCTACGTTTGTAATTTGTTTCTTATCTACCTACGCAATCATCAATTATTGTGCAAAGTCAAAGCGAAGAACTTGGAAGCTGCAGGCCTATGGCCAAATTGCTGGACTTTTTGGTAGTGCATCCGGTTCGCCAAAAGTTAATGCTTGGTTTATCGTCGATGTATCCATCAATATAACAGTGCACGCATGCGCACATGGGAGTTCGATCAGTAAGCATATGTGCCCGGATTGTTGACACTTAACCAAACACGCCCTAATTATTCTCAAGAAACATTGCACTGGTGTTTCATGGGAGACAGAGAGAGGAGGCATTGATGATCTATAGCCAATTTGATGGCCAGGAGCATGGATGCAAATATTTTAAATAATTGTCACTTGTGGTGCATGATAAAACCCACTAGTAATTTAGTTTTTATCATGATAAAAACCAATTGGTGGTGATGTTCTTTTATGCCAGTTTTATACAAACTGACACTGATAATAAGGGGTTAAGATATCTTGTTCTGAAATAGTGGAGGACACACCTGTGTTGCTTCATTTATTTGTGGGAACCATGGATTGCTCCTGTTGCTAGCTCCAGGGTTCAAAATTTCGTAACAAAATTTCCGAAATTTCGGTCCTATTGGAACCCCCATACGATATTATTTCGACTGAAACTTTTTAATTTTTCGTGAATTTTGACAATATTTGTTCAAATATGACTATTTTGTTCGAAATTTTAGACTGGAATTTCTAAAATTTCGGAAATATCGCCATGTTGGCACCCCCGATACAAATACCGAAAACGAAAGATTGAACCCTGCTAGCTAGCTCACGCTGTTCACTGAGGAACTGGGAGTGCATGTGAGTGCATGTGAAGATCTATAGTTGTAAAATCCAAAATCTACCTAGAAGTCAGAAGCTGAGAAATTGAACCCCTAGATTCTTACAGCCTGCTTCTAAATCAAGCATCTCACACATATTAGTTGGACTGGGCTGGTTGTCAACAGTAGCATATTGGAGAGGGGATGATTGAGCTGGGATGGGTTGGAACATGATATATGAAATCAAACGGCTTATCAATCTTTCTTGATACTGTTATGGAATTTTATTCAAAATCTAGGTGGAATTGTAGAGGAAGATTGAATTGTTAGTTGAAATTTTTTGTTGTGAGACTTGATCTGGATGTCTTTGTTGTCTCTTTGTCTCCTATGGTGGTGTTTGCTTTTGAACTTGTTTACTCCCTAGATCAATCCCAAAATATAAGGCATAACCACCCATAACACAAAGACCAAGAAAACATTTAATCACTTCCTTAGTTGGATCACCTTGATGAATGCAAGCAATGTGATTGGGAGTGATTGGGAGGTTTGATGATAGTATAAGATTTAAAACAAATAAATTTTATAGGACCAAGAGATGCTAGTTAATGTATGCATGCATGCACGCCTTACATTATGAGACATGAGAGAAAAGTGGTTGTGCCCTTATATTTTGGGATGGAGAGTATAAGCCTAAGTGTTTGGTGATGTAATACCATATTTGTGTACATCCTTCTATAGATGTAGAGGCCGGGTTTTATTTAATCTATTATTAAAAAAATTAATCTTTCTTGGTTACATGCATGGCTTGACTTGGGAGCTACTTCATAGGAATAATTGCAGTCTGTGGTTGGTAATATATATATACAAATGTTACAGAGATTACCAAAGCTGCTAAAATATGTTATATATCCATGTAACTTTTTAGCCAATATAATAATTCACTAACCCGCACACGTTGCTTTTAATTGAGTTTTACATATATCCTAAAAAATTACAACCAACAATATAACCTATACATCAACTGATGCATGGCTCATTATGCAATTTTTAAACGTATGGACATCGGAAATTTATTTTGACGAAATTATAGTCGTGGCCTTGCATGCATGATTAGCTGATCCTTGTCTTCATTTCAAGTGTTTGTGAAACCAATCGACCATTAAATCAAGAGCTTGCTCAGCTTTTTTGACCTCGAATGGGTTGCTGGCGTTATATCTGCAAGCAAATCCATGGTTCACTCCTTGGAAGACCTTGGCAAAGTAATCAATCTGCAACAATTAATGAACAAAAGGTTATTTCTAACGTTCATTTTTTGCTAATGAATAATATATTTCTTTGCAAAGATTTGTTATTGAAATATTTGATGAATGTTTTAAAGAAAAATATGTTCTTCTTGCAAAAAAGGAGAGAAAGGAATAGGTATACGATTAAAGCCACATGCAGTGCCCCAAATGATGGCCTAGCTTTTGTGGATTAGATTTTGGGTGAGTTATTTTCCTCGTTTCGCTTATGCAACTCACTTGTTTACTGTGACTATTTTTTAAACCACGAAACAGTGAACGGTGTCTTTTTTAGAAAATTTTATATATATATATATATATGTGTATACGTTTCGTTAAAAATTAAATAAATATATTTTAATTTTGTAATAGTTAATATTTAATTAATCATATACTATTGTTATTTCTCGGTTCCCGTTTACAATATGCTAGTAAATCTTTTGATTTTTATGCTATTGTATCAGCTCTAACTTTTGCCAGATGTTGACCAGCAATTAGAGCCAGCATTCCCTCAAAAGGAAAATATAGCCAGCATGATCTTTTATCATATCATCATCCGTGGAAAATTCTCTTGTGTGTCTACAGTCTCATTTCCTTTCAGAAAATAGACTTAATTAGTTTTTCAGTTCAAGTGTTCTCACTCTTCCGGTCTATTGAATCCTGTGCTTCATGTATATGTGCAAATTAAATTATCTTATCTGAAAAACAAAAAGGATAACAAATTGCAAGGCAAATAGAGCTATATATGCTGATGCATTTGCTATATCAACTGTAAACGAAATTATAACAGGGGAACTCACCCGATCAGTTCTATGACGCAAGGCCTGAACATACTGGTACACTAATTTTGGTGGTGTCAGTGTGTCGTTCTGAGCTCCAATGATCTCAATGGGGCATTTGACCTCTGCGTGAAATGTCACGGCGAACTTTGGAATAAGAAAACAATGGCTATATATTCCTGTGCAACCCTATAGCTAGATCAGATGATACATGCATATTTCAGCAACAGCAACAAAGAAAGAATATCAACCTTTAATGTCATCGACAGTCACCAATCCAGGATGGGTGGTGACAATCGCTTCAACCTCGTTGGTTTTTGCTACCTCCACGGCAAACTTCCCTGCCAGTCAAAACTTGCCTTTGAGAGACTTTAATATGAATCAGATCTCTGTTTGTTCAATGTGGAGAGGAGATCAGGAAGGTTCAGAGTGTATCCTTAGAATACGAATCTGGACAGACTCATGTCTAGATTCGTTGGACTAGAAAACATCTCATCCAATACTAGATTGGTTTTTTTGGATGGAGGGAGTATGTTGTTATTCGTGACTGCAAACATTTTTTTTTTTTGTCCCTAGCAACCTCAGGCGGCTGCCCAGGCTCATTGCTGAATCCATTGAAATTATATATTAGAAGATTGAAACAGAGTTTTTATAGCAAATAAGTTTACTTGGGCTCTTTTTATTTTTAAGATACACCACTGATAGATGTAGTAGTATAATTATAAATGCACAAATTAATGTGCTTCTTCTTTATGTTGATTAATATCACTCACCACCCCAACAGTAACCTCCAACTCCAATAACAGATATCCCTTTCTTTCTTAGATCAGAAAAGATTGCTTTAGCATCTTCAGCTGCTTTTACCTGCAGGATCAATTCATATATACTGGTCAAAATCAACTTATTGAGTTCTTGATAATTAGCATCTAGCTAGTATAGGTTAAGTACTTTGGATATAGTTTTGCTTAATTTGCGGCTTAATTTGTGCATCCTGATAGGTGCAGGAGCTGAGAATTTTCATCTGAACGATCACGATTACTAGGTAATTAATGTTCTAGGGAATATAAAATCAAATTGCATAAGACGGTGAAACGAATTACCGGAGAATGTTTGCTGAACCATTCCGTAAGGTTCAGGTCTAATGTGTAAGGATCTCCGTGGAAGAAATCAGGTACAGCGACATAATATCCTGCTTGACCAACTTTGTCAGCTATTTTCCTGTAATTTTCAGCATCATTATCACACATATGCTTTTAAGGTGTTTCCGGATCTACTACTGGATCACAATTCACGATATATTCAGTGGAATTCAATGCAACAAAACAGCACAATTATACCGTCCTATGGGTACTAGTCGAATAAAACACATCGCTGATAAGGGTTTTCCCACCGTACACCAGTCCGCGCCCTCCACACAGCAAGAAGCGGCACTGATAAAGATGGCCTCAAAACAGTTCACCAAACCCCCTTATAATTATGGACAAGCTTGAGTAGAAGTGTAGAGCATGCAGGGAACCCTGTTGCTCAACGGGTTGAGATTTTGCAGTTTTTTTTTAAGAAGAAATGGGAATTTTCAAAGCTCTTCTTCGCTCTATATTTATTTTGTATGTGTCTCGCACACAATTAATTATTCACATAGAGCTTTATTATGTGAAAAGTATTGCATTTTTTGTCCTCTCTCTGCAAGATAGATAAAATTACGATGTTTTGCACATAGTTTCTCCTTCAGGAACAAGTACTTATATCTCATGGGTTGAAGAGGTATATATCTCCTTGCGACGCATATATATTACAAATGGATTGATCAGAGCTATTCTCTAAAATATCAAACTTGAGATGACTTGCTTGAAGGAAATGCTTATAGTGAAATATATTAGTTTGATTTTTTTTGACATGCTAAATGGTTCGAACAAAAAAAAATTGGGCACGCGTAAATTAATACTAAATCATACAATAATCTGGAACTTCAAGACAACTTTGCCGGCTTCGTCATTAGGGACATTTCTAAAAAGACATGTTCATTGATCGAGGGATCGCCTCGTACTATACTCTCTCCTTCCAAAAATCTGAGACATATTTCATTCTTTGATTTCTCTAAAAATCTAAGTCCTATTTATAGTCACTATGTGTTAAATTAAATTGTTGATCGGAAACCAAGAAGCCATTCTAGAACTTATTGGTTGCATGTTCATTGGTTTTGCCACATAGTGAGTGAGTTAATTGCTTCTTATTTTTGATCAAAAGAAATAGTCTCAGATTCTTGGAAGGAGGGAGTACAAAGTAAACAGAAAGGGCTAAACAGAAGAGCAATCATTTCTACAAGACATAGAGATTTGTCAAGTTGTTCAACAAAAAATAGCTGTTGGTTTCTTGTAACGACAAAAAGTACGACTTGTAATGACGTATATGTGATGTAATGTTTAATGGATTATAATTAATTAATGACTATACATGTAATGACGTATTATTGTTGTAATTAATTGAATGTTATTAAAATTTATTCTGGAAAAAGTAAAATTTGGATAGGCACAATATTCATTTTTTGTTTAAATTCAGAATAAAACATCGACCTTAATTACCAAGTCCCCGTGAGATGCTCCTGGAACCATACCATCTGTGCCGGTTCGTGAACCCAAACCGATAAATATATGTTTGGATATATATATATGAGGCTACTCAATCGGCACGGATAACGATTTAAAATGGACGGATGATACACAATATTGTTGATATTATGTTGATTTTATCACAAGTAACAAACTCACTATAGAAAGACGAAGAGAGTTGGCAGTTGACTAAAGATCCTATCATTTTTTAAAAAGTAAGAACATATATAGAAGATCACCAGTTATCCACGCTATTGATTTGTAAAATTCAGTCTCTTTCCAGGGTAGTTGTTCATTTGTCGATTTCCTTTCGGTACTGTTGTCGGGAAAAAAAATATGGAGGAAACGAGAACAACTATGAAACATGATCATGACAACGATGTAGACCGGCAATGGAAGAACAACTACGGAAGAACAAGACAAAGAGATAAAGAAAATAAGGACGAAGTGTACCTCAGCAAAGGCGCTTCAAATCCTGAAGAAACCAACTCGATCAACAACGATGCATGCAGGAGCCAATATTATAAACGTTTATCAAATAGAGAAATGGCAGTAGGCTACTCATGAATCACGGCTAGGGATGAAAATGGTACGGAAACAACATTTATCGTTTTCGTTTCCATATTTATTTTTCGAAATCAGAATCAGAAACTCCGGATACGAAAACGGAATCAAATACGAAAATGAAGCAAATACGAATCGGAGCAAATACGGTATGGATATTTATTGGAATATAAAAAGCTCTTAAACTGAACTTCTCAAATCGACGACGAATAGATGTAGTTAAATATTTTTTTTCTAAAACAACAAATCGACATTTCTATTTTTTTTATCAATAGTAATAATACAACTAGTTGTACACTTTACTTTTTTAGAAAAGAAACTATATTCATCTATAACTATAAGTAGTATGACATGACCTAATAAAAACTAAAAAAAAAACATTAGCCAAAAGAAATCTAAAGTACTAGACAACAAAAAATATTTCTATTTAATTAAGCACCTCAATACATAGTATAAATCTAAATATTAAGAGGAGATAGCTGAAGCTAATTAGTTGTACATGAGAAATACTCTGTTCCCGATTCCGAGAGAAAATTTGAATTCATTTCCAGAAAGTTTCTGATGATAGCAACCTTATCATATTCGTTTCCGTTTCAAAAAAAAATCCGAATTCGTTCCCGTTTCTGAAAGTTTCAGAAAAAATTCCGACCGGCACTTTCCGTTTCCGAAAACATGTCCAGAATCCGGTAACTTTCCGAACCATTTTCATCCCTAATCATCATAGGGTTTGAATGGAACAAAATTATTTGAAATTTAAACATTTTTTTGACCGAAATTGAATAAGCTTTACTAAATTCATACAAACTAAAAATATTTGAATTTTTTGGGCGAAATAATTTAGTCTTTTTACTTTTTTGGGGGGGTTCCGAAATTTTGAAAATTTAAAACCTAGGCTGTGTTTAGTTCGTGTGCCAAAATTTTTTTAAGTATACGGGCACACATTTGAAGTATTAAACGTAGACTAATAACAAAACAAATTACAGATTCCTCCTGTAAACTGCGAGACGAATCTATTAAGCATAATTAATCTGTCATTAGTAAATGTTTACTGTAGCATCACATTGTCAAATCATGGCGTAATTAGGCTCGAAAGATTCGTCTCACGATTTACATGCAAACTGTGTAATTGTTTTTTTTCGTCCACATTTAATGCTCCATACATGTATCCAAACATTTAATGTGACGGAAAAAATTAAAAGTTTGAAGGAAAAAAGTTTGAATCTAGACACGGCCCTAAATTTTAAACCCTGAATCATAATCCTAGACATGCACTCACCGAAAACGTCGGAGGCAAGGAGGACAGCCTTGGTGGAATGGACGGCACCAGTGACATAGGCCTCGAAGCCTGCCAGGTCATGGACGACCACGCCGGCCTCACCTCCGCCGGCTGTCAAGTCCGGCGGGTTGTCGAGGCACTGGGAGTGCGTTGGAGCAGCAGCCGCAGCGGCGGCGAGCACGGCGAGGCTGAGTAACAACGCCCATGCCATGGTCCTCATGCAAGAATTGGCTCTACCGAGATACCTTGGTTTTTTGTTTTCTTTACGTGGCTTTAATCGTTCGGTAGTAATACTGAGAGAGCAGCTCGTTGCTAACTATATAGGCAAACGGGACGGACTTGGAGTGAGATCATCAGAGCTATAGTTTATATTTTTCATTTTGACAATGTACACGTGTTTTTCTATTACTTTGAATTGAATTAAATGTTCTTAATTAAAGGAAAAGAGCTTCTAGTCTAGTGGTTACAAGAGCCTCAGTAGTATCTAAGGTCCTGGCTTCGACTCCCCGTGGGAGCAAATTTTCTAGGATTTAATGACTTTGTGCTTTCAGTGTGGTAGGTGATGTACCCGTCGACAGGATTTACCGGCCCTGTCGAGGCGCCTATGGTGACTTCGTCAATTTCTAGGATTTATCGGCCCAGTCTTCGAAGATTCTCATAGGGGTAGGGTTTGCTTGCGTGCATTTATAGGGGTGCATGAGTGTGCGTGCATTGTGAGTGTCTGTGTTGCACTGTGTAATTCAGAAAAAAAATATTCTCAATTTAGTTTACACATTATAGTGGTTCACACACATCAGAGCGCCATTAATTGTAATCGATCCATAGCTCCGTTGATATCAACCAAGGATTAATTGACACCGTACCGTTTTGTACTTGCGAGAAAGCAATAAGCATTTCATAAGAGGATGTATATACGGTTCAAAATAAACATCCGTCTGAAAAATAGAAGGGTTTCGTCTGCAGAAATGTTTTTCTTAGTAGTGTTCTAGCTAGCATCTCCACCAACTATAGATATACAGCTATATATACTTTTTAACGTTTGCATTTTCTATCGGCCTCTACCTGCTTCCTCCTTGTCATATGCTATTTCTTAAACCAGAATCATATAATATGTAGTCATTTGACAGTAATGAAATGATGATTAGGTCTTTCCTCCTGCAAAACTTGTATCAAAATATAATCACTTGTAGCACGAATACTACTGCCAAGAACTCTCTCACCCTTACCCTCCCTTATTTAATAAGATGCACCAAAGTCTTTTCTTATAAACCTTAATCTTTTCTAAACAACCAACAAATGCTTATATATCATAATAGATGGATGGGAACATAACATCTACATATAAGATTCATGTGCATACTCCGTGTATACCAACTAACAAATATCACAACAAATTCTAGAAAAAAAATTGTGCATATACTTTCAGTAGTATTACACACCTATAATGAAAATTTTAACCCCATAGTCATTATAGTTTAGACATAACAAAAATATTTAACAGTTTTAAGGCTATAAGTCTATCTGAATTTTGTATTTTTCTCTTTATATATCATGAATTTAAAGATGTGACTTTACGTGTAGATGTGTAATATTACTAAAAGTATTTGCTTCTAATGTTTTTAGTGATATTTGATACATTTTCAAGACGAAGTGTATATATATTCCCTCGGTAAGAAAACTATATATGCACCCGACTTATAAATCTTGGGGAGAGCATTGAACGTTCCTCATTGATGGCATATATGTCATCTGTTGACATTTAGCACTGAATTAAAAAAAAATTTACACGGTTAGAGTGAGGATGCCGTCTTGTTTTCTCTACTAGTACCAACAATAATCAGAAGTCATGCATGCTTCTGTAAGTTACCGACAGCCACCATTCGAAACATCGTAATTAATTAAGCGATACAAATTATTTTGTGATGCTGATTGTATACCTGATGAATCATTGAAGTATATTACAGTAAACGTTAGGACGCCATTTCAGACACATGAGACGTGTTTGTTATAAGCTGGTTTCGCGCGTCTAGTAGATTAGTGAAGAATGATATACTCAATCTGCAATGCATGAAAGGATATTTACGAGAACCACTTTACAGGCCACGTTTTAGAATCGTAGTTTTTGATGAATAAATTTAATCTTAAATAGAATTCAAAATAAAATTATCTGTACTGTGGACCACAAATAAGAAAAGATGTGAAAAAAAAACTAAGCAGATGGCTAACAGTACTTATTCAGCCTGCAAGGTTGTTAATGCAAATTTTTACATGGACCAGGAATTTATTCTGAAGAAACCAGTCGAGCATGAAAGCAAGACCTTGTGTTTAGCGATTTAGCCAACGGGTCGCTGGTGTTTTATCTACAGGCAAATCTATGAGGAACTCCTGTAAAAATCTTGGCACAGAACTCTCTGTAGCTGTATTATAAAGAAGAAATTGGATCAAACCCACAGCTTTCCAGTCGGTCCACAAGTGCCTCAGGGTGTGTTTAGTTCACGCTAAAATTGGAAGTTTGGTTGAAATTGAAACGATGTAACAGAAAAGTTAGAAGTTTGTGTGTGTAAAAAAGTTTCGATGTGATGAAAAAGTTGGAAGTTTGAAGAAAAATTTTAGAACTAAACTCGGCCTCATTGTACACAGATTGACCTTCATTTTTCGTTAACCTGACAAATTAAATGTTTCTGTTTCAGCTACAACTCTGAGCTCTGAACGTTTCCTTATAATGGAAGCTTATGGTTCATACATGCAAATTATATGTACAAATTTAATTTCTGAAATAAAAAGTTAAGGAGACAAATATATATAATTATGCCCAGTACATGAATAAGAAACACAAAACCACAAGGATTAAGTGCAGGTACAATAGTAAGCTATTAGCCAGCTATAAACATATTTTAATGAGATAAACGATGAGTGAGAAGAGTAGCGAGCTACAGCTCTGTAGCCAGCTGCAGCACGGACTCCAAGACACACTGTGTGTATGACAGGTGGGACCATATATTAATAGTTTAATAAGCAACTATTGTATGAATTCGCTATTAGATTGGCTATAGATGAATTGGAGCTAGTAGTAGGCTGTACTGTTAGACTTGCTCTTAGGACCAGCAACAATTAAGACCACATCGATAGCCCAAAAAGCAAGTACTAGCAAGCTTATCTTCATTATTTCAGAAAAAAAAAAAAAGATCAGAGCAGCAACAATGTCATAGCATACAACAAAAACAAAAATGGGAACACATAGCATAGAACAATACAGGACACATGAACCGTCCTGAAAAATTCAGAACAGATACTCTAGATCTATTAGCTCGTCCAGCGGGGCCATGGCCACCAGGACGGAGACCAGCAGTTACAAGGCACCACCAGCAGCAACGGTGACTGGTGGCTGCAAGCCGGCAACAGAAGGACGAGGGACCCCAGCAGCAGCGAGGAGCCCTGGTCGAAGTGCTGCAATCGGCACCAATCCAACCACAGTTAACAGGTAATGGTATGTTGAACACAAGAGACCAAAATCGTGGAATTGACTGATTTATTCAACTCATAGCAACCATGTCATGGCAATTATCCAGCAAACATGATAACATCTCAGCTTTGGTTGCACTAATTTTCCTCGAACCTATCACATAACTTTAGAAACAGAGCAGAAAGAAATCCTGAGTAAGAGGACAGCAAGCAAGAGAGCACGAAACCTCTCGCGTCGATCACTGCAACTTCATCTCCATGATGCTCTTGGCCTTTGGGGCGTACAGAGAGTACACCACCGCCTGCCGCTTTGCCACCTCCAGCTGCTTCTTCCCATCCGCGAATGCTGCCGCCGCGGCAGCCGCATCGCCGAGGGCACGGTTCTCACGGAAGGCGTCCGCGGCGCGGCGGCGCGTGTACTCGCGGATGTTGTAGTCAGAGAACTGCCTTGCCGTGCGGAGGAGGGACCGGAAGAGGGACAGTGCCTCCGCTCTCGTCGGTGCCACTGCCATGGATGCGCTTCGTCGCGGATGTTGTTCGTGCGCTAGAGAACTAGTACCAGAGAACAACTCTCCAGAATCCAGATAGCTGCTTGGGCTAATGGCGGCAAGGGAAAGAAAAGAGGAGAGATGCCCCTGAACCTGAACCTGAACCACACACAACAAGAATGCAAAAGATTATTAGACCACCTCTTGACTAGTATAGTACTAACATAGCACTATTAACAATAATAATGAATGAAAATTGAAAACTAGTACTAGTAATATGCCCGTGCTAAACGCTACAGTGTAATTCTATTTATCTTTAATAACTTTTAAATTTTCCTATTATCAAAAAAAATTTCTATGATATGTGCAATTAAGCTTTAATTCAATTCATGCCGGACATATATAGAATATACCCTATACCCTGCAGGTAAATAACTACCCTAATATTATATAAAGCGTTAAGATGCACATGTTCTTTGAACATTCAGCTTACACACACGGAGTATAAATACAGCACGCATATGTTTTATGAGCGATTTGATCATGACTACAAACATGAGAAAATGTCCTGACCCTGGTTAGGTGCCCATACATTGCAACGGGAAAATAATACTCCCTCCGTTTTTTAATAGATGACGCCGTTGACTATTTCTCACATGTTTGACCATTCGTCTTATTCAAAAAATTTATGCAAATGTATAAGATATAAATCACACTTAAGGTACTATGAGTGATAAAACAACTCATAACAAAATAAATTATAATTACGTAAATTTTTTGAATAAGACGAATGGTCAAACATGTGAGAAAAAGTCAACGGCGTCATCTATTAAAAAACGGAGGTAGTATATGCAATTGTTAGCTATGTACAATATAAATACCCTAATTCTTTGATCCAAAGTACTAAAGTATCCCACGTCAAATAATCTGACTCGAGGGGCAACAAATGATACATGCATAACAGTCCAGGATCTTGAGCATAGAAGAAACAAATGATACAAACCATTCCCATTATTATTTACAACACATTGCCCTGTGTTACTAAATGACATTATCCACCATAGCTGTCATGGTGCCTTTTTTATTGTCTGATCACGTCAACAAAATTAGGGTGCTCTATGGGCATAAATTTCAAAATATACGGAACATATAAAACTATATGAAGGAATTTCCTCAAACACAGTAATAGCCTAACCGCAACATTGGGAAAGCATAAAAATCAGTGAACTAAAAATCGGGCCACTATCTGTGCCAACCTTATACTTTGGAGCAATTAGGCACAAGCGCAAGGTGATTCCTTCTGAGTTTTTGAATTTGGTATGTCCCGTCAAGGCTTTCTGTCTATATATGCACACGTAGTAGGACCAGCAAAATTGAAACCAAAACAAAATCCAGAACAATGTAGATCCCCTTGCACTGGTCTCACACAAAACACATAAAAAACCGAAACTTCTCCCCCTGGCACAATAACCATGACAATATTTTTTTCTGGAGCTTGCAATCAAGATGCAGCAATTGGTAAGCATTAGGAATTCTCACTGATGTATGCTATAGTGGGAGGGAGGAAAATTAAACAGAAAGTATATATTCATTTTTATTCACTATTTTATCTCTATTTCAGTCACTTTTAAACAGATGCATAATAGCCATCGATAATTTAATATTAGGATGATTCATAGCATCTGTTATCATGCTCCCGTATAACGCAGCCGCTCCCAAATTATGAAGGGTAATCACATTGATCCAATGCAAAAGGAGAACAAAATAAACTAAACGATCAGGTTTGAATAAATGTATCACGGCAATGTCAGCCTAAGATTTGTAAGGACTAAAAAATTGCAAGGAGGGCTAGAAAGCTGCTCACCGAGTTGGAACTCGTGACCGCACCACAGCCTTTCCGTAGACCACCGTGTCGATGCAGATTGAGCACTCAATCGGAGGGAAGGCGGCAAGGCCTTCTTGGCAATTGTTTGCAGAGGCTGAACACCGTGCAGCGGCAGATTGAGCACTTGATCGGAGGGAGGGCGGCAAGGCCTTCTTGGCAATCGTTTGCAGAGGCTGAACACCGTGCAGCGTTGGTGAAAGATAGCGGCGGACGGCAGCACTTTGTTGGCAGAAGATCTTCGGTGGGTGACTGATGGAAAGAGAGGGGAGGCGCAGGGTATTTCGATATCGGAGGGAGCGCCTCAGGTGGTTGTGCGTGGCGACGACGGGGGAGATCCTGACCGGCGTAGGGAACGGCGATGTGGGAGGAGAGCGACAGCTGCGTGATTTGGGGAGGTCACGGCGCGGTTGGCGTCGCCAATCTTGCAAAATACTGAAGGAACACAAAGAGAATCAAATCCAGTATGAGTAAAAACTTTTGAAAGTGCAGTGTGACAGTGGAATTCTTCTGTTTGACCATTTTAGTGAATAGTTTTAGCATATTTGGTCCTTTCTAAATGAAAAACAATTGTCAGGAAACATATTCATCTAGATTGTGTTTATACTCAACAAACCAATGCATATGGAAGATCAATATGTACAAAGGTATATAGTCCTACAAGGTTCCGATGACAGGGTATAAGCTACAAGGTTCCGATGGCAATCCATGCAAAAACTAAAGGAACAAAGATAAATCAACAAAATATTAAGAAATTAGCTCCAAAAATAATGAGGCATTTATCAGCTGCAATGAATATCATGAAATTAGATCTAAAAATTGCACAATCATCAAATAGGTTTCGTAGGGAAATCAAAACTCATTCAACCGCATGATTGTCTAGGGTGAACTGAATTTTTGCCTCAAATTATTACCCCCCCCCCCCCCCCCAAAAGCTATAGCTGTTTTAGAAGCTAACCGCTAAATGCCTTAGCCCGCTATTTAAAACATTGGTTGGACGGTGATTCAAACTCCGGTTCTGCCGCCCTTGAATTTTCTGATACGGGGCGGCGCGATAGCAGCTGGGCGGCGGCGAAGCGCGGTCGGGGTGAGGGGTCGCCGGCGGCGTGATTTGCGGGCTTGCGGGTGTGCGAGAGAGAGAGGAGAGAGGAGAGGGGCGGCGGCGCGATTTGCGGGTGTGCGCGCGATCTGAGAGAGGAGGGGATAGGGGCGAGAGGTGAGAGAGGAGGGGGAACGTGGCGATACGAGGGGCGTTGGCAGGGTTTATACTTTCCAGCACGGTTTTCGACAAGTTTTGTACTAGTACCGAATTTTAATTTTGACCAAATGTACTGTATGATATTTGAATTTGTCTGAAAGCATTCGAAATCCCAATCGAAAATTGATTCCGAGCCTTGTCAAAACGTCGAAAAACCGCGAAAATCAATCGGCTTTCATTGGCTTTGTAAACCATGGGCGTTGGATTAGATGATTATATGGATCATCGGATTTGATATAATATAATAAATAATGAATAATAATATAATATAATAATAAATAAATCATATGTTAATAGACTATAGTGCAGCGGTAACCGTGTAGGCGTGTACTAGTCATGATGAAGGAATTGAACATGGTGAAGGAATTGAACGTGTTGACTTGTGTAACTGGTGGTAAATCTAGCTATCAATTTACTATCAATTTAGTCTACTGTGTTGTAGCATATCGGGTGAAATTAAGAGAAGAAAGTGATAGTACTCATTATTGAGTGAATTTTGTTTAATAAGTGGTTATAGCTTTTTGAGCAAAGGCCAAAATTTTTTATTCCATTATTGAAAAAATAGCAAAGCCCAGCAGGCATTGAGAGGGTATAAAGAAATTAGCAACCAAATTCAGATTGCAGACACTCATTGTATTCAGCCTGCATGCATGGCTGTTCATGCAAATTTGTACACGGACACCGGTAATTTATTCTGAATAAACAGTCGCATGTTCTTTCATGTATTTATTAAGTTTCATCACTTCAAGTGTTTCTGAAACCAGTCCAGCATTAAGGCGAGAGCTTGTTTCCCGGTTTCGAGAGCAAACGGGTCGCTGGTGTTATATCGACCGGCAAATCCATGGGAAACTCCTGGAAAAATCTTGGCGTAGAAATCAATCTGCAACAACAAAAATATCATGGTGTTACTCTGTATTATATGCTAGAAGAATAAATTGGGTCAAAGCCACAGTTTTTTTTAATTGATTTACAAGTGCCTTGTACATTGATGGACTTGTTAACTTGCCAAATATTTCAGTTTCAGTTATTCAGAGCTTTCAATCCTTTATTAGAACACACATAAGTTTTTTTCTCTTTCTCTATTCAATAAAATTTGCCGCATGTGCCGATTTATTAAAAAAAATCTCTTATTTATTCACGATGAGTCATCAACACGTGGATTTAACCTATATGTGATTGAGAGGATGAGGGACAAATTAGAAATCGTGTCAACTTTTAGTGGAAAATGAAGATTTTATCCGAGAAAAAAAGGTAACGAGACAAAAACATGCTGGACGAAATCAAACAAGAACTCACATCGTTTCTTTGACGCAAGGCATGCACATACTGGTAGACTAATCTTGGTGGTGTAACTGTGTCATTCTGGCCTCCAAGGATCTCGATGGGCCATTTAACCTCTGTTTATCAACGGGGAATGATTAATATGAGTAAATAATACAGATTAGATCAAATGATAAATATTACATAGCGCCAAAAAGATCAACTTCACCTTTCATATCATCAGCAGTCACTGCGTAAGGATGAGAGATGACAACCGCTTCTACCTCATTGGTTTTTGCTACCTCCACAGCAAACTTTCCTGCCAGATAAACATGTTTTTAGAGACTTTAATTTCTATCAAACATACTCCCTCCTTCCCTAAATGTTTAACGCCGTTGATTTTTTTAAACATGTTTGACCGTTCGTCTTATTCAAAAACTTTTGTGAAATATGTAAAACTATATGTATAAAAAAATATATTTAACAATAAATCAAATGATAGGAAAAGAATTAATAATTACTTAAATTTTTTGAATAAGACGAACGGTCAAACATTTTTAAAAAATTCAATGGCGTCAAACATTTTAGGATGGAGGGAGTAGTATAATGTGGATAGCAATTGAGGAAGTTTCAAGAATATATGTAGATATAAACACATAAATACATTTTCTTGTGTTTGATCAATATGACTCACCACCCCAACAATATCCTCCAACTCCAACAACTGATTTTCCTTCGTTTCTTAGAAAAGCAAAGATTGATTTAGCTTTTTCAGCTTCTTTCACCTGCCATGCATGGTCAATTGAATATGCTCATCAATATCAACTTATTGACTCAATTTCAACCTTTTGACTCATTGGTATGCATCTTAATTTTCTAAAAAACAGAGGGGGAAACCCTCAGCTTCCTACAGAAACCATCCATTACCCTCCATAAGCATCTCAGCCAGGTCAAGGACTGAAGGTTTTGTTATACAACTATAAGATCAAAATCAGCCCTTAGTAGGTAATATCATATGAAAGATTTGTCACAACAAATTTGAATATATTATTTTTCATATACCAAAAACCTAAATTTTAAACGATTTTATTTTTTATGACTAAAATTAGCTCATATTGACTGCACGTGTTCCAAAACTACTTACTCCCTTCGTTCCATAAAAAACTAACCTGGGATCAGATTTAACATTTTCCAGTACTACGAATCCGATCTTACGTTTTTTTTTTTTTTTAACGGATGGAGTATTCCTCGGAGCAGGAGTACTGTAAGACAAATCACTTCAGCCTCGTTTCAATGGACCAGTTGCCCCATCCATTTGTATGGGGTATGACTTCGAAATTTCCGCCTATCCAAACGATGGTTTAAGATGGTGATCGAGAAGAATTGTACCGGAGAGTGAGACTCGAGCCATTCGGTAAAGTTCACAGCTGTGGTTGCTGGATCTCCATGAAACAAATCAGGTACCACGACGTAATATCCGGCATCACCAACTTTATCAGCTATTTGCCTGTAATTGTCAGCATCATTATTATCACGCAAATCTGTTCTGTTTTCCGAAGTTATAGAGAAAACACATAAGAGCAAAAACACACACACATACATGTGTTAGGGACTTAGGGTGTGTTCAGAACAACATTTTCCCAATTGCTAATCCTCGTTTTTCACGCGCATACTGTCCAAACTGTCAAACGATTTGTTTTTTTTTAAAAAAAAATTACATGAAAAGTTACTTTAAATATCATATTAATAAATTCTTTAAGTTTTTTAGCTAATACTTAATTAATTATATGCTAATTCGCCGCTCCATTTTATATGCCGGAGGTGAAGGGTTCCTAACCTTCAACACCGAAATTCAGCCTTAGAGCATCTCCAAGAGACTCTCCATCCAACTCTCCAAGTTAAATTTTAGCCAACATAGAAAAAAAATAGTGATCCAACAGACTCTCCGTCTAGATGGCCAAGCCATCTAGCTGGCCAAATATGGCCACTCAATGCTATCGTCTATTTTCCTCCTCCCACGTTCTCTCTCTATCTCCATCAACCAGAGCAACACTGTTGTCCTAGGAGCCGACTGCCGCCGTGGCCAAGTACCCTACCGACCACTGACTGCATGCGTGCCGAAGAGGTCGTAGCCACGCACGAGGTCCGCTGCCTCACCGGACTTCTTCCAAGCACCGTCCCTACCGGTTCCCACTGCCGCCCTGCCCCGCCCCACGCTGATTCCTGCTACTGCAGGTGATGACCACCACCACCACCACCATCTGTCGTCGCCCCCGAGACCACCACCAACCCTGACCCCGTCGCCACCTAGACCAGCGCCCTCCTCCATCGCTCCTTCATCCCTCTGCCAGCTGGACCAGCCGCCATTGTGGCCATGGTAGCGGACTAGCGGTTGCTTCGCGGCATCCGCACCCGCGGCCTCCACTGCCTCCTCCCCCGCACTGTCTCCGCCTCCGTTCATCCTCGTCACCGTTGCTTTATGCCCTCATCGCCATCACCGTCCCACCCTCCCTCCGTCACGTGTCACCCCACGGAGCGGCGATGTGGAGGAAGGGACGAGCAGCTGATGCACCAGGGAATGCCGCGGCGGCGACACGGAGGGTGGCCATCTCAAGGCACCCTTCCCTTCCCCTTCATCCTCTCCGCGCATCGCCGGCAGCTGCTCCCAGGCTCCCAGCTCCTCCCGGCTCTACTGGCTGATGCTCCCGGCCGAGGAAGTGGTGGCAGCGTGGAGAAAGGGGGAGCAGTAGCGGTGCAGAGGGAGTGAAGAGAGAAGAATAGAGAGGATGGGTGAAGAAGGGTGGGAAGGTCAACATATGGGACCCACTGTCACACTTAGAGGA
Source organism: Oryza longistaminata (assembly GCA_009805545.1). Classification (NCBI taxonomy): domain Eukaryota; kingdom Viridiplantae; phylum Streptophyta; class Magnoliopsida; order Poales; family Poaceae; genus Oryza; species Oryza longistaminata. Next base: position 10,479,965 of record CM020185.1, on the reverse strand, counting down.
TGTTGAAGTGAGTAATGAATTTGACTTGACAAATCAGATAAAAAGTTGGCTATATGAGTGTTTAAAGAGTCTAATTCGTATAATTTGGATAGCATGTTGGAGATACTCCTAGGACTCACCAACATATATAGGTGTGTGTCTGTATGTGCGTGAGTGTGTTTGCTTCTGAACTTGTACATGAAAAAAAAGTAGGATTTGTCAAAAAGAATTTAATTGGAATGAGAAACTTGTGCAAGCGTTGGTGCATCTTCCATTTAATTGAAATAAAAACAGTTTACCATAAAAAATGAACATTTTTCCACGCCATTATTTTCTATGTAGAAATTAAATCAGTCTCTTTCCATAGCAGTTCATGTGTCAATTTTCTTTCCATGCGATTGCGACATGGCTACATATCGGACGCCCGATTTTATGGTGAAAAATTAGGTGCATGCTTTCCCCTACTACATTGTTGCATTTTTCGCCAGTGCAAGAGGAGTCTATCCATTCGCATGCAAAGCTACCCACTACATATCTCATTTCCATATATTTAATTTAGCCTCCTTCTCGCGTCTTCAAACTATCTCTTTCCTAAATTGTCTATCATATAAACAATATGATCATACCGTTGTGTTTGTTATAATTAAATCTTTACAACAATATCTCATATTATTATATTTTTATAAAAAATAATATGATTTGTGCTAGAAAAGAAAACTAGAAAAAGAGGAGGATGACAACGACGAAAAAGAAAATTTACCTCAGTAACGGCGCTTGGAAACCTGAGGAGTTGAACCAAATTGACAATCACACATGCAGCAGCAATTAAAATTAAATTAGCGGTTCATCGATCAGTCCATAATCATCATTATGGAATGAAGAAATGGAAGTAGTGATAACTGATCAGTGCTTAATTAACTAGCTAGCTCAGGCAATCATATGCACTAACCGTAGACGTCGGAGGCGAGGACGATGGCCCGGCCGGAGTGGGCGGCGCCGGTGACGTAGGCCTCGTAGCCCGCCAGGTCGTGGACGACCACGCCGGCCTCGCCGCCGCCGGCGGCCTTCATGTCCGGCGGGTGCTCAAAGCACTGCAAGCGCGGCGGAGCAGCCGCGGCGGCGGCGCCGGCCGCCGCGGCGAGGCAGAGGATCAGGAGGCTCAACGAAGCAGTTGCCATATGGTTAATTTGCATACCGATGAGTGAGAGATGATGCTTGGGCTTTTGTACATGCCTTTAACCGGTAGAGTCAGCTGCACGCTGCAATCCTGCGCCCCTTTTTTCTTGTAAAAAAAACAAAGTGAAACTATTACACTTTGTATTATGTATAATATAAACTATTACACTTTATATTATAATTGGTTTGATTTTTTTTAATCAAACTTCTTTTAACTTTGACCGAGTTCGTAGAAAAAAATAGTAACATTTTCAATACAAAACAAATATTGTAGCAATGTACATGCTGCTAATTTTTACTATAAATTTAATCAAATTTAAAGAATTTTAATCAAGAAAAAAGTCAAACAACTTATAATATGAAATGGGGGAGTACTCCCTAACTATTTCATTGTCATCTCCAATTATTTGTCATGCTGTCCTTTCGAATTATTTCTAGTTGTCGTTTCAGCGTGGTCCAATTTGATGTTTGGAGCGTAGTGAGTTGAACCACATTCGGATCAATTCTACGTGTCCCAAGCTCAAGAAATCTATCAAGGAGGATGAGAAAGATAACAAGGACAACAACGGCTTATCTTTTGAAGATAAAAGGAAGAACCACAAGTGCAAACTTGTGCGTCAAAAGCTTTCAAAGCAAGTCGAGTTTAGCGATGAAGGATAATCGGAAAGCGAGGATGATAAGAAAGCACATGCGAAAAGTAAGGTTTTGTAAGTTTATGTCTTATAGTAAAATGCTTTTGCGTTACAACGGGAAAATCTACCCACTCAAAATAATTGTGGCACCTTACACATGTATTCCAGTGAATCGTGACAATGGCTCATGACCTCATGTAGATTGTTATCTTGTAACGCTCGCTCCATACAAAATGGCGGTATCGAATCATACGTGTTGAAATTGCATAAATATTGGGGAAAATGATAAAGAAAATAATATCATAAATAATGAGTAACCAAATGTAATATTATTTTCTTATTGCCCAAAAATTTTAGACCATTTAAACATTTTGGTGATGGTGCTCAATTGAAAAATGAAATGAATTCATGCGTTACAGAAACGAATTCTCACTTTCGATCAGTAAGAAAAAGGTTAATACCAGCATTGAAATTAGCAAAGGATACCATAGTTTACCTCGAACCATGACAATGTCCAAAAGTTAATGTTTGATATAAAAAGAAACAGATAAACATCAAGCATGTTTTTTAATCATCGGGAAAAAAACCTGTTCTATTTTTTTTATATAGCTTTAGCTTCTCAAGGTCACACAGTATTTATCCTAAGTCCCCACCACTGTACACGAACAAAAATTACAGGCTTTGTCAAAATGAATTGAACGAAACCTTGTGGTGGTTTGTGCGCTTGTGCATCTTCCATTTAATTGAAAAAAAAGTGTGCCACTCTATTATTTTCTAGAAATTTAATCAGTATCCTAGCTTCCATAGCATGTTCATGCGTCAATTTCCTTTCCCTACGGTTATTGACAGAAATTTACTCAGTTTAATTTTCTAGAGAAAAGGGAAACTAGAAAGAGAGGAGGATGACGACGGCAAAAACGAAAATTATACCTCAGTAACGGCGCTTTGAATCTAGATTAATCACGGTATGTCACATCAGCATTTGTAAGAGTTCTGTAAGAAAAAAAATGTAGGTATATCTTCTCCCTTTTAAAAACTTCGTAAATCCGAAGGGAGAATCACTCAAAAAGAGAAAAATGAAAGAAAGAGAGAGAGAGATTGCAGACATGCAGAACTGAAAGGAATTACAGAAGAATGGATTCTGCCTGAACCTTGGTGTACAACAACAAATGTGCTCTTCACTTCTTCGGAAGCAAAGTTAAAATAAAGGGCTCACCCTATCAAGCAACTCACGAAAACCAGAGATTATTCGCGAACAGCAAAGCAGTAAAAGCAACAGCAGAAGTCCAAAAGGAATCATCAGCTGAGGTCTGAAAGGCATCATGATCATAGAAGATTAGATGGAGTCCAACGACTTTGCTAAACGCGTCAAAGTTGGATGTACGGTGTATATAATATCACAAATAAATTCCACGTCAGAATATCCGTCATCACCAAGAAAACAACTTGGAATACGGCAATCAACTTAAGCTTTCAACGTGAGCAAGACCTGATGTTACCTCTTTCAGCACAGCGAACGACGTGAAACTGCAAGATAGTTTCTTGGTCAATGCAACTGAAATAGGGAGTATAATAACAGTAGAAAAGACATCACCTTGTCGAGACCTCCATACATTGCAAAATTAGGACGAGATTTTGTTGTTTTTACTCCATCCATATTCTGAATTTATAATTTGAGTAACATGGACGTGGCAATTCGAAAGTACAGATGCATCCTGAATAACTCTGTCGACTAATATGCTCTTGACGAACTGATCCTGTCCATATCCAAATCTTATACTTATTAACTTATATATATCCTTCAATGAAGGTGACTTCGTCATATTCTAAGAGGATTTACTGCCCCAGTCTTCGAAGATGCCATAGGGTAGGGTTGCGTGCGTGGCGTTTCGATTGCTGCGTATGCAGAGTGATGAGTTGTGTCGTGCATTGTGGTGTCTTGTACACAGTGTAATTCTAAAAAAAGACTGTTCTCAATTCATTAACACATATAGTAGGCTCACACACAATCAAGCGCCATAATTGTAAATCGATCCATAGCTCCGTTGATCTCAACAAGGATAATTGACACCGTACCGTTTTGTACTGCGGAAAGCAATAACATTTTCATAAGAGGATGTAATTTACGGTTCAAATATAAACATCCTCTGAAAATGAAGGGTTTCTGTTCTAGCAGAATGTTTCATCTTAGTAGTGTCTTAGCTAGCATCCACACAAAATAGATATACAGCTATATATAACTTTAACGTGCATTTTCTATCGGCTACTATCCATGACTCCTCCTGTCATATGCTATTTCAACCAGAAATCATTAATATGTCATTTGACAGGTAATGAAATATGATTTAGTCTTTCCTCCTGCAAAACTTAATACAAAAAATTACACTTGTAGCACAGAAAAACATGCAACAACTCTCTCACCCTTCCCTCTCTTACTCTTAATTAATAAGATCGCAAACCGAAGTCTTTTTCTAAAACCTTAACTCTCTCTAAATCAACCACAACAATGCTTATATATACTATAATAATGAGAGTGGATTGGGAATAAACACGATCTAATAAGTAAGATCATGTGCATCTCCATGTATACCCAAGCTAACAAAAGTCACAACTCAAATCTAGAAAAAATTGTGTACATAATACTTTCAGTAGTTTACCAAACTTAATGGAATTAACCCAGTCATTATAGTTAGACATAGACAAAAATATTTTAACAGTTTTAAGGCATTACTAATCTATCTGAATTTGTATTTTCTCTTATATATATATTAAGATGTGCTTATGTAGATTTAGAAGTACTTCGTCAGAGTGTAATATACTAAAAGTGATTTGTTTCTTAATTATTTAATGGAATATTTTGTTGAAGTCGTCCGATATGTACCACCGAAGCCTTGTGTCAATATACATCTTTCTCAGACGAATAATTATATTCCTCAGTAAGAAAAACATATATGCACACGGACTTATAATCGGAAGCGAACTCGAACGTTCCTCTTGTGGCATATAGTCACTGCTGACATTAGCACTGAATTAATAATTTTTACACGGTTAGAAATTGAAGATGCCGTTTGTTTCTCTACTTACCAACAATAATCAGAAGTCAAGCATCATGCTTCTGTAAATATCGACAGCGCACCATTCGAAACATCCTAATGAATTAAGCATACAATTATTTGACGATGCTAATTGCAATACTGCTGATGATCATAATTTATTACGGACATCCATTTCAAACACATGAGACGTGTTGTTACAGCATAGTTATCGGCGCGTTCTAGTAGATTAGTAAGAAGATTGTACTGCAATCTGCAATCATGAAAGAATATTACGAGAGCCACTTACAGGCTTTTTAGATACGAATTTGATGAATAATTATCTTAATAGAATCAAAATAAATTATCTGTACTGTGCCACAAATAAGAAAATGATGGAAAAAAAACTAACAGTATGGCTAACAAGTACTTATTCTACCTGCAGGTTACGTTAAGCCAAATTTTTTACATGGACCAGTGAATTATTTCTGAAGAACCAGTCGAGCATGAAGCAAGACTTGTGTTTTACGCGATTAGCCAACGGGTCGCTGCCTCGCTGGTGTTTTATTACTGGTGCAAATCTATGCATGATCCCTTGTAAATCCTGCACAGTAACTCTCGTAGCTGTATTAGAAAGAAGAAATTGGATCAAACTCCACAGCTTTCCAAGTCGGTCACTAAAGTGGCCTCATTGACACAAGGAATTGACCTCATTTTCGTTACACTGCACAATTAAAGGTTCACGTTTCAGCTACTCACTCTGATCTGAACGTTTCCTTATAATGGAAGCTATGGTTCATACATGCAAATTATCTGTACAAATTTTAATTCTGAAAAAAAAAGTTGAGATAATACATATAATATGCCCCAGTACTGAATAGAAACACAACCGACAAGATTATGTCTTAGCAACCAATTAAAGAACCAGCATCGATATCGCCAAAAAGGCAAGTACTAGCAAGCTTATCTCCATTACATTCAGAAAAAAAAAAAGATCAAGCAGCAACACATGTCATAGCATACACGAGAAAACAAAAGGGGACACATGAGCAAGCCCGTTTTAATACAGGAACACATGAACGCTCACCATGAAAAATTCAGAACAGATCAACTAGTTCTATTTCTCGTCCAGCGGGCCATGGCCACCAGAGAGGGATTAAAGTTTAATATTACTGATTTAGTCATCTTTCTTATATATATTCGGGATGAAATTTGTTTGGCGGTAAATATATCTACGTCGATCTCCGCAGTATAGCGAGGAAGACGTGGATGACGTTTGGCGGTTCGCACAGCGAAGGCGCCGAAGACCGTTGCTCTCGCGAAGACACGAGGCGCGGACCGCGGTCTCCGGCATTGGTACGCGTTAGACAGCACACGGCTGCAGCACAAGCACGAGCAGACCGTGTCCATGGGCTGAATATTCGATTAGCGACTAATTATCTTAATTAACGATTAATTAAGTATTAATTAGGTCGCTATTATGGATGATATTAGTTACTAATCAGATTATTGTTAATGCTAATGAAGCATTACGCCTATTAACATGGAGCCGGGTGAAACAGTTTCGCTGTTTGATCCGGAGACTGACGGGGTCTTCGCCTCTTCATTCGCGAATAAACGCGCGTTCGTTGCCTTCCGCCGAGCGCGAGATACCGTTGTGCGCTCATCTGCGCACTATTCAAACTCGATACCGCCCATGACGCACACCCACCCGGTTTCGCGCAATGGGTTGTGCGAGATCGACCGGTTAGTTAACAAATAATTGCATCCCGATATTCATGAGAAAAAATTGAATGAACAGCTAATATTTTAAATATATTCACCAGGAACGAGAAAGCAACGTACAAGCCACCACACCAGCAATGGTGGGCTAGCCGGCAACAGAAGGACGAGGGACCCCACCAGCAAACGAGACCAGCTTGGTCGAGGCCGTGTCAAACGTCCACCAATCCAACACATGTACCACTGATGAGAACAGTAGTGGGCATGAGGGTAAGCCAAGCTTAGCAAAGTTAGGAAACCAGGGGTGTCTTTAGGATAATTGCAAGGCACCAACGATTGGAGCTAGTAATGGCATGTGAAAAGGCAGGAGCCTGCATAAGAGCAAGGTACAATAGCGGCAGCTATAAAGTATTTTAGAAGAGAAAATAAACAGAGAAGAAGTTAGCAGCGAGCTACATATACTTGTAGTGCAGCCGTATACGAACTTCAAGACATAATGTGTGTATGACAGGTGTGCACCAGGTATATAAAGTATAGTAAACAAGACTAATTAGAATGGCTTATATATGGCTATAGTGATTTGGGAGCTAGTAGTTGCTCTGTAACTATTAAATCCTGCTCATAACAGGGTAATGTAATGTTTGAACACAAGACCAAACCGGGATTGAACTTGATTTATTTCACTCATAAAGGCACCATGTCATGGCGAATTATCCAGCAACCTATAATAACATCTCAGCTGATTGCCACTAATTTCTCTCGAACTATCAATACTTTAGGAAAACAGAGCAAGAGAAATCCTGATAAGAGGACAGCGAAGCAAGAGACACGAAACTCTCGCGACGATGCACTGCAGCTTCATCTCCATGATGCTGCTTGGCCTTTGGAGCTACAGAGAGTACACCACCGACCTGCCGCTTTGCCCTCAGCTGCTTTATCTCCCGTCTGCCGAATGCCGTCCGCTGCAGCAGCCGCGTCGCCGAGGACACGTTCTAGCGGAAGGCCGTCACGGCGGCGGCGCGTGATTCTGCGATTTGTATGCAGAGAACTGATCCTTGCCGTTGCGGAAGAGGGACCGGAAGAGGGACAGCGCCTCCGACTCTCGTCGGTGCCACTGCAGGATGCACTTTGTCACGGAATGCTCGTTTTTACTAGAGAAATTACTAGAGAAACTAACTCCAAATCCAATAGGCCTTGCAAATGGCGGCAGAAGAAAAATAGTGGATAGATCCCCTTGAACCTGAACCGAACCACACACGACATGATGGCAAAGGATATAGACCGATCCTTTGATATACAGTACTATTTATCAGCACTTCAGTAAAATAATAAATAAATAAATTGAACGAAACTTAGTTACTAGATTAATTGCCTGCTAAAACTACAGTGTAATTCTATTTATTCTTTAATAATCTTTTAAATTGCCTATTATGACAAAAAGCGCTATGAAGTGCAATTAACTTAATGTCAAATTCATGTCGACACATATAGAATATTAGCCTATACCCTGCAGGTAAATAACTACCGTTACATTATAAAAGACGTTAAGAATGCAATGTCTTCTGAAACATTCAGCTTACACACACCAATGGAGTATTAAATACAGCACGCATATGTTTTGTGAGCGAATTGAATCATATGACTACAACATGAGAAAATGTTCCTGACCCTAGTTAGGTCCCTGGCGTGCAACGGAAAAATATATGCAATTGTTAGCTTATGTACCCAATATAATACCCTTCATTCTTGATCCAAAGTATAAAGTACACGTCCAAATATACTGACCGAGGGGCACAAATGAACATGCATAACAATTCCAGGATCTTGAGCATAGAAGAAACAAAGGGTAGACACAACCGATTCCGCGATTATATATCTACAACACATTTGCCCTGTGTTTACTAAATGACATTATCCACCATAGCTGTCATGGTGCCATTTTTTATTTGTCTGATCACGTCAACAAATTAGGTTGCTCTATGGGCATAAATTTCCAAAATAGCGGAATAATAAACTATATGAAGGAATTCTCAATACACGGTAATGTAGCTAACCACAACAATCTGACAACATAAATAATCATTCGCAACTAAAAATCGCGTCCATTTTAAGTGCCAACTATTGCCCACCTTTACTTTGGGAGCAATTAGCACAAGCCAAGGATTCCTCTATTTTGAATTTTGGTATGTCCGTCAAGCTTCTGTCTATATAATGCACACGTCAGTAGGACCAGCAAATTGAAACCAAACAAAATCCAGAACAAGTACATCCCCTTGCACTGGCCACACAAACACATAAAAAACCGAAACTCTCGCCCCTGCACAATAATCATGACATATTTTTTCTGGATGCAATCAAATGCAGCGAAATGGTAAGCATTAGAATCTTACTACACTGATGTATGCTTGTGGGAGGAGGAAAATTAAACAGAAGATAATTCTTTTTATTCACGTATTTATCTCTATTTCAGTCACTTTTAAACGTGCATAATACCATCGATAATTAATATAATAGAGATTCATAGATACTGTTATCATTGCTCACGTATAACGCAGCCGCTCCCCAAATTATGGAAGTGTCATCCGCATTGATCCATGCAAAAGGAAAAAGAATAAATTACTAACGATGCAGGTTGAATTAAATGTATCACGAATAAGCAACCTAAGATTTGTAAGGAACTAAAAAATATGCAACGAGGGCTAGAAAGGCTGCTCACTGAGTGGGAACTGTGACCGCGACGCAGGGCCTTTCGGTGACCACACGAGTCAGCAACAGATGAGCACTCGATCAGGAGGCGAGGGGCGAAGGCCTTCTTGGCATTGTTTGAGAGCTGAACACCGTGCAGCGCAGATAAGCACTGATCGGAAGGGAGGGCGCAAGGGGGCCCTTCCCTTGCAATCGTTTTGCAAGAGCTGAACACTCCGGTGAGCGTTGGTGAAGAAGAAGCGCGCGGCGGCGCCTTTTGTGCAGAAGATCTTCGTCGGTGATTGGAATGGAAGAGGTGGGTAGGCCGAGGTATAGCTATTCGGAGGAGCAGCTAGGTGGTGTGCGTCGGCACGACGGGGGAATCCTCGAGCGCACGTAGGGGCGCGATGTGGGCGGAGAGCGATGGCTGCGTGATTGGGAGCGCCGGCGCGCGTTGGCGTCGCCAAATCTTGCAAATACTGAAGGAACACAAGAGAACTCACAATCAACAAAACTCACAAAAAAAAAAAAACACAAAAAAAACTTTAAAGTGCAGTGGTGACAGTGGAATTTCTTCGTTACCATTTTAGTGATAGAGTTGTGCTATTTGGTCTTCTAAATGAAAAACAATGCAGGAACAATATTCTCTAGATCAGAGTGGTTTTACTCAACACAATGCCATATGAGGAAAGATCAAATATTACAAAGGTATATACTACAAGGTTTCGAGAGCAATCCATGCAGAAAAATAAAGGGAAAAAGATAAATCAAAGAATATAAGAAATTAGCTCTAAAAAACAATGAGCAATTCATCAGTCAATGAATATTCAATGAACATTAGCTATCTCAAAAAATTGCACAAACATCATAGGTTCGTACCGGAATAACATTACGATGAAATCAGAACTCATTCAAACTGCATGATTGTTCTAGGGTGAAATCGATAATTTCGCCTCAACTTTTGCCCCCCCCCGACCCCCCCAGCCAAAAAAAAAAGACACCCTAGAGGCATACTCATCGAGCACTACGGGAGCAATGCACAATGGTACCGTATGAGGCACACGGTATTTTCGGGCTGGAGGGCGCGCCACGTGCAGGGGGGGGGGGGGGGGGTGGGAGCACGGCGGGGTTGGACGCGATCACTCCGTTCTGCGCCCTGAATTTTCTGATACGGGCGGCGATAAGCATGTGGGCGGTCGCGGAACCGGGTTCGGGGTAGGGGACGCCGGGCGCCGTGATTTGCGGCTCTGCGGGTGGCGAGGAGAAGGAGAGAGGAAGAGGGCGGCGGCGCGATTTGCTGGTGTCGCGCGATCTGAGAGAGGTGGGGATAGCGGCGAAGGTGAGAGAGGAGGGAACGTGCGATACGGGCGTTGGCAGGGTTATATACATTCCAGCACGGTTCGACAAGTTTTGTATAGTACCGAATTTTAATTTGACCATTTACTGTATGTATATGAATTTGTCTGAAAGCTCTCGAAATCCAATCAAACCGACCTTGTCAAAATGACGAAATACCGGAAATCGATCGGCTTTCAATATGGCTTTGTAAACACATGGGCGTTGGTTAGATGATTATATTTGGTATCATACGGATTGAATATAATATAAAATAAATATGAATAATAATATAATATAATAATAAATATATATCCTAGGTTAATAGTCTAAGAGTCAGACAGTAACGTGTAGTTTGCGTGTATCAGTCTAAATAATATGAAATGGGAGAGGAATTGGACCTGATAACGTTGACTTGTGTAACTGGTGTAAATATCTAGCTATTAATTTAGTTAACTGTGTTGTAGCGATATCGGCGTGAATAAGAGAAAAAAGTGATAGTACTCCATTATTGAGTGAATTTTTTAATAAAGTGTTATAGCTTTCTTTAAGTAAAGCCAATATTTATTCATTATTGAAAAAATAGCAAACCAGCAGGCATGAAGTATAAAAATTAGCAAACCAAGTTCAATTGCAGACACTCATTGTATCAAGCCTGCATGCATGGCTGTTCAGGCAAATTTGTAACGAACGGTTAATTTTTTCTGATAAACAGTCGCTGTCTTTCATGTATTATAAGTTTCTCACTTTCAGTGTTTCTGGAAACCATCCGCATAAGGCGGGCTTTGTTTCCGGCTTTCGAGAGCAAACGGGTCCGTGGTGTATATTCGAACCGCAAATACCAATGGAAACTCCTGGAAAAATTCTGGCGGAAAATTCAATCGTGCACTACAAGAAAATATCATAGTGTACTGCTGTATTATATGCTAGAAGAATAAATTGGGTCAAGCACACCAGTTTTTTTTTAACTTATTTACAAGTGCCTTGTACATGAATGGACTTGTTAACTTGCAAATATTTCAGTTTCAGTTATTCAGAGCTTTCCAATCCATTATGATAGAACACACATAAGTGTTTTTACTTTCTATCTATTCAATAAAAAATTTGCCGCATGTGCCGATTTATAAAAAATCCTATTTATTCACGATGAGTCCATCCACACTGGATTAAACCTAATGTGATTGAGAGGATGAGGGACAATTGAAGAAATCTGTGTCAACTTTAGTGGAAATGAAGATTTTTATCCGAAAAAAGTAACGGAGACAAAACATGCTGGACGAAATAAACAAGGAACCACTCGTTCTTTGACGCAAGGCATGCAACATACGGTGATAATCTGGTTGGTGACACGTGTCATTCTGGCCTCAAGGATCTCGATGGCCATTTAACCTCTGTTATCAACGGAATGATTAATGAATGAGTAAAATAATACAGATTAGATCAATAAGATTACAATATTCACATAGCGCCATAAAAGATCAACTTCACCTTATATTCATCACAGTGCACTGCGTAAGGATGAGGATGACAAACCGCTTCTACTCATTTGGTTTTTGCTACCTCCACAGGCAAACTTTCCTGCCAGATAAACATTTTGAGACATTAAATTTCTATCAACATACTTCCTCTTCCTAATTTTAACGCCATTGACTTTTTTAAACATGGTTTGACGTTCGTCCTTATTCAAATGAAATGTGTAAAACTATATGTATAAAAAATTATTTAACAATAACAATGATAGGAAAAGAATTAATAATTACTTAAATTTTGAATAAGACGAATGGTCAAACATTTTAAAAAGTCAAATGGCGTTCAAACATTTTGGGATGGAGAAGTAGATATATGGTGGATAGCAATTGAGGAAGTTTCAAGAAAAATATGTAGATATAAAATACACATAAATACATTTCTTGTGTTGATCAATATGACTCACCACCCCAACAATATTCCGCCAACTCCAACATCTAATTTCCTCGTTTCTTAGAAGCAAAGATTGATTTAGCTTTTTCAGCTTCTTTCACCTGCCATGCATGGTCAATTGAATATGCTCATCATATCACTTATTGACCATCATTTCACCCTTGACTCATTGGTATGCATCTTAATTTCTAAAAAACAGAGGGGAAAACCCTCAGCTTCCTACACGAAACCATCCATTACCCTCCATAAGCATCTCAGCCAGGTCAAGGACTGAAGTTTTGTTATACAACTATAAGATCAAAATCAGCGCCTTAGTAGGTAAATATCATATGAAGATTTGTCACAACAAATGAATATATTATTTTCATATACCAAAAACCTAATAAACGATTTTTATTTTTTATGATTAAAATTAGCTCATATTTGACTGCATGTGTTCCAAAACACTTACTCCCCGTTCCATAAAAAACTAACTGGGATCGATTTAACAGTTTCCAGTACTACGAATCCGATCTTAACTCTTTTTTTTTTTGAACGATAGTATTCCTCGCAGCAGGAGTACTGTAAGAAATCACTTCAGCCTCGTTTCAAAAGGACCATGTCCCATCCATTTGTATGGGGTATGACTTCGAAATTTCCGCCTATTCCAAACGATGGTTTAAGATGGTGATCGAGCAAGAATGTACCGGAGAGTGAGACTCGAGCCATTCGGTAAAGTTCACAGTTGTGGTTGCTGGATCTCCATGAAACAAATCAGGTACCCACAGACGTAAATTCCGGCATCACAACTTTATCAGCTATTTGCCTGTAATTGTCAGCATCATTATTATCACGCAATCTCTTCTGTTTTCCGAAGTTATCGAGAAAACACATAAGAGCAAAACACACACACATACATGTTGAGGAACTTAGGGTGTGTTCAGAACAACATTTTCCCAATTGCTAATCCCTTGTTTTTCACGCGCATACTGTCCAAACTGTCAACGATTTGTTTTTTTCAAAAAAAATTACATGAAAAGTTACTTTAAATATCATATCAATAATCATCTAATTTAGCTAATTACTTAATATTATATCTAATCGCCGCCTCCAATTTATATGCGGAGTGAAGGTTCTAATCTTCAACACCGAAAATTCAGCCTTAGAGCATCTCCAAGAGCACTCCATCCACTCTCCACTAAATTAGCCACAAGAAAAAAAATAGTGACCAACAGACTCTCCGTCAGATGGCCAAGCCATCTAGCTGGCCAAATATGGCCACTCAATGCTATCGCTCATTTTCCTCCCCCAGTTCTCCTATCTCCATCAACCAGAGCAACACTGTCGTCCTAGGAGCCGACGGCGACGTGGCCAATTACCCTAGACACCGACCACTGACTGCATCGTCCGAAGAGGTCGTAGCCACGCACAGGTCCGCTGCCTCACCGGACTTCTTCAAGCACCGTCCCTACCGGTTCCCATGCCGCTTCTCTCCCCGCCCCACGCTGATTCCTGCACTGCAGGTGATGACCACCACCACCACCATCTGTCGCGCCCCCGGACGACACCACCAACCCTGACGCCCGCCACCTAGACCAGCACCCTCCTCCATGCTCCTTCATCCCTCGCACTGACCAGCCGCCATTGTGGCCATTGGTAGCGGACTAACGGTTGCTTCGCGGCATCCGCAACCCGCGGCCTCCACTGCCTCCTCCCCGCACGTCCTCCGCTCCGTTCATCCCTCGTCACCGTTGCTTTATGCCCTCATCGCCATCACACCGTCCCACCCTCCCTCCGTCACGTGACCCCGTCACCCACGGAGCGGCGATGTGGAGGAAGGGACGACAGGAGCTGACGCACGCGGAGAAGCCGCGGCGGCGACACGGAGGGTGGCCATTCTCAAGGCACCCTTCCCTTCCCCTTCATCCTCTCCGCGATCGCCGGGCACAGCTCTCCAGGCTCCCAGCTCCTCCGCGCTCTACTACTGGCGAGCTGCCGGCCGAGAAGTGGGGCAGCGTGGAGAAAGGGAGCAGTAGCGGTGCAGAGAGTAGTGGAGAGAGAAGAATAGAGAGGATGGGTGAAGAAGGTGGGAAGTCAAATATGGGACCCACTGTCACACTTAGAGGATGTTGAATTGAGTAATGAATTTGACTTGACAAATCAGATAAAAAGTTGGCTATACGAGTGTAAAGAGTCTAATTCGTATAATTTGGATAGCATGTTGGAGATACTCCTAGGACTCACCAACATATATAGTGTGTGTGTCTGTATGTGCGTGAGTGTGTTTGCTTCTGAACTTGTAATTGAAAAAAAAGTAGGATTTGTCAAAAGAATTTATCTGGAATGAGAACTTGTGCAAGCGTTGCTGCATCTTCCATTTAATTGAAATAAAAACAGTTTACCATAAAAAATGAACACTTTTTCCACGCCATTATTTTCTATGTAGAAATAAATCAGTCTCTTTCCTAGCAGTTCATGTGTCATTTCCTTTCCATGCGATTGCGACATCGGCTACATATCGTGACGCCCGATTTAATGGTAAAAAATTAGGTGCAAGCTTTCCCCTACTACATTGTTGCAGTTTTTTGCCAGTAGCAAGAGGAGTCTATCCATTCGCATGCAAGCTACCCACTACATATCTGCATTTCCATATATTTTATTAAGCCTCCTTCTCGCATTTTCAACCTACCTTTTTCCTAATTGTCTATAAATAAACAATATGATCATACGTTGTGTTTGTTAAATTAAATCTTACAACAATATCTCATATATTATATTTTTATAAAAAATAAATGATTTGTGCCAGAAAGAAGAAACTAGAAAAAGAGGAGGATGACAACGACGAAAAGAAAAATTACCTCAGTAACGGCGCTTGGAAACCTGAAGAGTTGAACCAATTGACAAATGCACACATGCACACCCATTAAAATAAAAATTAGCGGTTCATCGATCAGTCCAATCAAACATTATGGAATGAAGAAATGGAAGTAGTGATAACTGATCTAGTGCTTAATAATCAGCTAGCTCAGGCAATCCATATGCATAGAACCGTAGACGTGCGAGGCGAGGACGATGGCCCGGCCGGAGTGGGCGGCGCCGGTGACGTAGGCCGTAGCCGCCAGCCGTGGACGACACCCGGCCTCGCCGCCGCGCGGCCTTCATGTCCGGCGGGTGCTCAAAGCACTGCAACGCGCGGAGCAGCCGCGGCGGCGGCGCCGGCCGCCGCGGCGAGGTCAGCAGATCAGGAGGCTCAACGAAGCAATTGCCATATGGTTAATTGCATACCGATGAGTGAGAGATGATGCTTGGCTTTTGTACATGCCTTAACGCGGTAGAGTCAGCTGCACCGCAACCTGCGCGCCTTTTTTCTTGTAAAAAAACAAAGTGAAACTATTACACTTTGTATTATGTAAAATATAAACTATTACACTTTATATTATAATGGTTTGATTTTTTTAATCAAACTTCTTAAACTTTGACCAAGTTCGTCAGAATCTAATAACATTTCACATACAAAACAATATTGTAGCAAGTACATGCTCTAATTTTACTATAAGCTTAATATCAAATTTAACAGAGTTTTAACCAAGAAAAAATCAACAACTTATATATGAAATGGGGCGTCGTACTCCCTAACTATTTGTCATTGTCATCTCTAATTATTTGTCATGAGCTGTCCTTTCGAATTATTTCTAGTTGTCGTTTCAGCGTGGTCCGTAATTGCGATGTTTGGAGCGTAGTGAGTTGAAACCACATTCCGTCAATCTACGTGTCCCAAGCTCAAGAAATCTATCAGGAGGATGAGAAAGATAACAAGGACAACAAACGGCTTCTTTTGAAGATAAAAGAGCCAACAAGTCAAACTGCGTCAAAAGCTCAACAACAAGTCGAGTTTACGATGAAGGATAATCGCAAAACGAGGATGAAGAAAGCACAATGCGAAAAGTAAGGTGTTAAGTTTAATGTCTTAAGTAAAAATGCTTTGCGTTACAACGGAAAATCTACCCCACTCAAAATAATTTGTGCACCTTACACATGTATTCCAGTGAATCGTGACAACGCTCATGACTCATGAGAATTGTTATCTGTCACGCCGCTCCAATACAAAATGGCGTACGATCATACGTGGAATTGCATAAATATTGGGAAAAATGATAAAGAAAATAATATCATAAAAATATGATACCAAAAAATATTTTTCTATTTGCCCAAAATTTAGACGATTTAAACATTTTGGTGATGGTGCTCATTGAAAAATGAAATGAATTCATGCGTTACAGAAACGAATTCTCACTTTCGATCAGTAGAAAAGGTTATAACCAGCATTGAAATTAGCAAAGGATACCCATAGTTTACCTCGAACCATGACAAATGCCAAAAGTTAATGTTTGATATAAAAAGAACTGATAAACATCAACATGTTTTTTAATCATCGGGAAAAAAACCTTTCTATTTTTTTATATAGCTTTAGCTTCTCAAGGTCACACAGTATTTATCCTAAGCCCCACCACTGTACCACGAACAAAAATTACAGGCTTTGTCAAAATGAATTGAACGAAACCTTGTGGTGGTTTGTGCGCTTTGCATGCTTCCATTTAATGTAAAAAAAAGTGTGCCACTCTATTATTTTCTAGAAATTAAATCAGTATCCTAGCTTCCATAGCATGTTCATGCGTCAATTTCCTCCTACGGTTATTAACAGAAATTTTACTCATTTAATTTTCTAGAGAAAAGGGAAAACTAGAAAGAGAGGAGATGACGACGGCAAAAACGAAAATTATACCTTAGTAACGGCGCTTTGAATGTAGATTAATCACGTATGGCACATCAGCATTTGTAAGAGTTCTGTAGAAAAAAAATATAGCTTTACTTTTATCTCAAAAAACCAAAGTGAAATTATTACGCCCATTGGGATGGCGTGTTTATTATATATGTTAGTCTACTTGAGTCTTTAAGTCAAGATATAGTTGTGTAAGGTCTTTTGCTACTCTGATTTCTTTTGTAGTGTGTGTCTGAGTGTGTTTTTTGGTTGATTGTACATTTTTGGTGTCGAACATATAGGGCCTGTTTACTTTGATGCAAAAAAACGCTTACCAAATTTTGGCAATACCAAAATTTTTGGCAAAGTTACCAAAATTTGGTACCACTGCAAAATTGTAGGATTTCTTATATAGTTATCAAAATTTGTAGCATACTAAAGTAGCCACTTTTTTGTAACTTTACTAAAATTTGTAAGGTGAAAATGCATCAAAGTAACAGGCCCATAGATGCTTTATTTTCTAATGAAACCTCAGATATCTAATAATAAAAATAAAACAACGCCCACCTCGCACTTTCTAAGCTCCAATTGCAGAAGTCCCCTCTTTCAACTTGGCATTTGTTCCAACGTTCAAATTTGAAGATTAGTTTTAACTTTGAACTTGAGAATACATGCATGTGCGTTGGGTTGAATTCCCACCGCTGAGAGATTTCCAGGGGAAGTCGGAAAGTTTCATACATCAATTCAGCAGTTAATACATCGACAAGCTCAATTCAGAGAAAATCATAGCCAATTAATCACATTGACATGGCTGGTTATTTTTACATGGACACCGGCAATTTATTTAGATGAAAATGAATAAGTGCAATTTTCTGTATTTTCACAAATGACTATCTATATTGTCATTTTTTTAATAGAATAATCTATATTGTCATTTCAATCTCAAACCAGTCAAGCATTAAGGCAAGAGCCTGTTGAGCAGTTTTGACAGCAAACTGGTTGCTGGCGTTATATCTGCAAGCAAAGCCATGAGACACGCCTGAAAATCCTGACAAAGTAATCAACCTGCAAACAAAGATGCAGTCCATTAGAGGCACTTTGTAATTTGCATCTTTTCTTAAACATCATTGAGTGGTTGTGTTGAAGAAAAAATTAGGGTCTTCTTGCAATATAGAACAAGTCAAGAGAAATAGGATTATTTTCCGAATTTATGGCCATGTACATGTATGAACTTTAATTGCAATAATGTTACTAGTGTTCAGACTTTAGTTATTGTAAATTTCCCAATGTTCTTCTCAAAAAACAACTTTCACAATGTTGACTACCAATTAAGAGCCGGCATGATCTTTTAATATCTCATCATTTCTGGGAATTTATTATCTTGTCTGTTTACCGTTTCAGTTTTTTTTTTTTTTTTTTTTTGGGGGGGGGGGGGGGTTGAAT
>CM020185.1:10440918-10454944 GCA_009805545.1 Oryza longistaminata | reverse complement strand
ACAGAGAAAGGAACAAGAGAGAGAAGAGGAAGAGAAAGAGGTCATAAAGGAGGAGCAACAGAAAAGAGAACACAAGAAGAAAGAAGAGATAGTGATAAGAGAAAGAAGAGAGAAAAAAGAAGAAAGAGAGAAGAGAAAACAGGAAGAAGCAGGAAAGGAGAGAGAGCAGAGAAGAGAGATAGAAGAGAGAAGAGAAGAGCAAAAAGAAAGAAAAGAGAGCAGAAAAGAAGACACAGAGAATAGTAAAGAGAGCGATAAAGAAGAAATAAAAAAAAAAGGAGAAGATAGAAAAAAGAGAAGAAGCAGAGAAAAAAAGTAGAAGAAAGAGAAAAGAAGAGAACAGAAAGAAGAAGAAAGAATAAGAGAGAAAGGAGAACAAGAAGAGAGAGGAGGAGGAAACAGAGAAGAGAAGAGATCAGAAGAAGGAAGAAAGAAAAAGAAAAGAAAAGAAAAGAGCAAAACAAGAGAAAGAAGAAGAAAGAAAGAGAAATAGCAGAGAGTGAGAAGAAAGAGAGAGGCAGGAGATGGGGAGAGGGAGCGGTGCCGCCGGAGGGGAGGGAGGGGAAGCGGCGCCGGTGGGGAGAGGGGAGGAGGAACGAAGGAAAAAAGGAAAAAAGAAAATATACAAAAAGAAGATAAAGAAAACTAAAAGAAAAAGAAAAAGAAAGAAAAAAGAAGAAAAAAAAAGACGAGGAAAAAAAGACAGAAAGAAAAAGAAGAAGAAAGAAAGAAAAATCAATACAAAAAGGAGGAGGAAAACGAAAAAAAAAAAAGAAAAAGAAAAGTAGAAAAAAAAAAAAAGAACAAATAAAACAGAAACTGAACAAGTAAGGAAAAAAAGAAAAGGGAACAAAAAGGAAAACAGAAAAGAACAAAAAAGAGAAGAAAAAAAGAGGAGAAAAATGAAAAACAGAAGCAAAGAGATGGAAAAAAAGAAAGAAGAAAAGAAAAAAAGGAAAAAAAAAAAAATGAAAAAACAAGGAAAAGACAGAAAAGAAGCGATAATTACCAAACAGAGGACAGGAAAAACAAGCAATAAAGTAAGGAAGAGAAAAGAAACAGCAAAAAACGATAAACAAGAGAAAGGAAAAATAAAAAAAGGAAAAAAAAGAGCGTGTGTCGGGGGGTGGAAGGCGCTGCTCGGCTGAGAGGGAAGGGGGAGGGGCGCATAGGGAGGGGAAGGGTTAGGGTTAGGGTTTTCATCAATTTCAAACTGATCTGAGCCGTCCATCAAAACGAACGGCTGAGATCGATCGAGGATTTGGGCCGCACCACTTGGGTTGCACCACTTGGGCCGCACGTGGGCCGGCGGTCCACCAAGTGAGAGGAGGAGTATGGGGGTATTAAGTAGACTTTGGTCGCTTGCGTGCTAAAGAAGAAAATGGGCTAAAAAAGGCTAATAGAGAAAAAAGGATTTTTATTTAAATAAATGCTGAAATGATATTTGTATTATCAAAATTACCAATTAAGCTATGTAAATTCTAAGAAAATTTCAAAGAGTGTAATTAATATAGAAAATTTAATAAAAATTAAATCCAACCATAATATTTTATTTCTCATCCTTACTTTACTTGAAAATTAATTTAATTATATACCTACCAACTTAAAAATACCCTAATATTCCAGAAAATGTGTATTTCATTTAATTAGAATTGAATATGTTTTAATTTAATTTTCTCTTTTTTTTTTCCGTCGCAACGCACGGGCACTTTTGCTAAAATTTCAAAGTGTGTAATTAATATTGTAGAACTTTATATTTAACTAAATTAGAATTTAATATGTTTTGATTTAATTTTCTCGTTTTTTCTTTCCGTTGTAACGCAAGGATACTTTTGCTAGTAAAAAAAAAATCAAAACAAAACAAATCAGCCGAGGTGCAAACTGGGCCTGGAAAAGCTTCGTCTCGGGCCCTATGTGTCCGAGGTATTCATCGTACTTAGGTCATGGCCCAGCGTACACTCGATTCGATGGGGAACTCGATCGGTGTCCTCTCCCCTTCTCGCTCGTTCTCCTCCCTCCCGACTTCTCTCCACTTCTCCAGTCTCCCCGATGGCGCCGCTCCCCGAAGACCAGCGGCGAGCGGCCAGCCGGGAGGATCTTCCGGGCGGCATGGTCTCCGCGGCATCGGCGACGGCGACGGCCGGGCGGCGCGAAGCTTCAGCACCGGCTAGATCGACGTCGCCCCGGAGCCTCCATCGATCTGCGCGCCGCGCTTCGGCTCTTACTGAATCCGTCCGGCAATTAGTTTTGTACCATATCGCCGATTTTGAGAGCACGCGACCTCCTTATTAACTCGGATTGATTCTATTCGATCGCCTCCTCCACGAGGCATACCCACCGATTGCTAACAGCATAAAGATCCCCTCCGTGGGCACGCCCTACCGCGTTCGGCTGTAAAAAAAAAAAAGCAGTGAAAAGATCCCCTTAAGAGCAAGTTTGCGTCTTAGAGTTCATCCCGCTACCCTTCTCTCTCTACTACGCTATTAATATCTGGTCCCACCTATCATACACACACTCACACTGCGTCTTGGAGTTGTCTTGGAGTTCGTGCCCGCTGCCCTTCTGTCTCTACTACACTATTAATATCCCCTTACTTTGGGGCACGGCAGGCGACCCCCCGCCGGCCAGCTGCATGCATGAAAAAAGAAGGCAGTGAAAAGATCCCCTTACCACGGTAGGCGACCCCCTGCCGGCTAGCTGCAGCCTGCAGAAAAAAAAAAAGTAAAGATGCCCTAATAGAGGCACACAGTCGGGTCTCTCGGTGGAGGCAGCGCTAGACACTAGCGCTTGGCTTTTTGAAATTTGTGACATTAGATTTGTTTTTTCTCTGTTGAACTCATTGCTACTAATGGGTTTAATCGAACCAATTGCAATTTGACCATTTTTTTTTCTGTTGAACTCATTGCTACTAATGGGTTAATCGAACCAATAGCAATTTGATCATTCCATCCTTTGGATACATAGTTCGAATACTCCATATATAATACTCCAAAAACAGTGTATTTAGCCGAGAGAAGTTTAATTTCTTGAAAGAATCTTACAATAAACACCCAACTAGACATTAAGATAGGTAGCAGAGGAGATACATTAATGTTTCACTGAGTTTTGCCTTATATGTAGTTTTGTTTTTAATGGTAATTCTACTCTACTTAACAAATTAAATTCTCTGTGGATTAGGCTAGTGAACGTGCATAGAGAATTCGGCAAGCTAGAGATATGACAGTATATAGACTGATTATAAGTGGAATGCTAGAGGAGCAAGTCTATATCATTGGCAGATACACAAGCATTTTCTGAAATACAAAATACTGAAAGGCACTCACCAGAGGAGTTCTTTTAAAGCCAGCAACATGATGAATTTATTCACGCTGCAAGACTATGACAGTAAAGGTTTGATTTAAGCATCCAATATTTTCAGCCAATTTTCTGAAGATTTGAATACCAAGCTTTCTAATGACTAGCAACAAGATTAGTTATAACCTCCGGGACAGAACCAAATTCATCCAGGAATTCAAAGGGTAAAATATACCATAGCTCTGACCAAGTACATGAAGAATCCAGCATTTTGAAGGGTCTTTATGATGCTCAGGGATTCATGTAAGGAATAATTTGTTATCCCTAAAGCAAATGGTTTTCCTCAACATTTTGTTTCTAAAATATATTTTAATTTTCTCAGAGTGCAATCAATCATGAATGCCAACGACGACCAGAAGCTGCACCTAGAGACAGAAGCTTCACACGCCAACCTTGGATGCTCGGAAGTTGTGATAGTTTTTCTGCACCTACATGAACTGGAAGAACTGCGCCTCGACCCTTGTCAAAAGCATAAGGCAACATGAACCAAGGGGTGGCACTGGATGCGGCGGCGCACATATATAGGATGAGGTGGAGATATGCTCATGTGAAGATGCCATCCCCACGATCCGGCGGAGGCAGGATACACAGCCCTGGCCAGATCTACAGAAACCTCGCCACTGGCTTCTGGCGAGACCAGGTATGCCTAACTCCATGGAGGACATTAAATCTTAGGACAATAGGACAATAGGAGATTCGTCATCTTTTGCCTGTTGACTTAGGACAATAGGAGATGAAATACTGGGAATGTTTTCCGTGTTTTGCACGCAAATGGTTCATGACCCATCCATTTTGGTTGGAATCAGAATTCCTTGTTTCCTCTACATCTTCAGGAGAAGTCCCCATCCTAGATAGGGCCAGCAATTTCTTGGAAACACGACTTTCATCTGTCTAATTTGTGGCCATAAGAAACAGTCAAGAGGTACCCAATATATGCTATGCTTAAGATGAGTAGTGTACAACATTCGCTTGAACATATCGAGTTGTTAAAATTGCAACAGAGGCACACGTTATTTTTGTTCTCCTATAAACAGATGTTTTAATATGCACATACTTTCACTTTACACTAGTGCTTATTCTTAGAAGTTTCACTTAACACCAGGACTAGTAATATGCCCGTGCTAAACGCTACGGTGCAATTCTTTTTGTCTGTATTTTAAAAAATTTTATGTTACCAAAAAATATTTTTATATGATCCGTGCATTTGAACTTTAATTAAAATCATTTCGTACATTAAATATATTTCATGTAAGGTGCAGTACTATGATATTACATGGGCACAGTAAAACTTTACAGGACTTAATTATATATAATAATCACTTAAGTACACAATATAAAAGGGCAATATACGCATAAAAATATGTTAGAGAAGTATAGAGTTATTCCATTATTTGTTGCGGGCAGAAAATAAAGCATTTGTTACATATATAAAATACACCCCATAGGTAAATAACTATTCTAATGTTTTGCAGTTGCATTTCCAACTTTTACAACCAGACCGAATTCAGCCCAACCCAGCCAACTCTTCACTTTAGAAGCGTGTAGGGGAGACAGAAGCAAAAACGGGTTGCTGGCGTTATATCTGCAAGCAAAGCCATGAGCCACTCCTGGAAAGATCCTGGCAAAGTAATCAACCTGCAACAAAGATGCAATCCATAAGAGGCTCTTCATAACTTGTTTCTTTTTTTAAAAGAGTGGTTGTGTTTAAGAAACAATTGTAAAATTGTTTATTGACAATGTGCTAGTGTTTGGACTTTTCATTAATGTTACTAATTAGCTAGATCCAGTATTGCCTCAAAAAGAAAAATAGAGCCAGCATGATCTTTCAATTTCTCATCATCAGTGGGAGATTTTTCTCGTGTGTGTCTACCGTGGGACTATGCTGATGCATTTGGCATCAAGTGCCAATGAAAATCAACAGGAACTCACCTCAGGTCTTTGGCGCAAGGCATTCACAAACTGGTACACTAATCTTGGTGGTGTTACAGCGTCATTCTCAGCTCCAAGGATTTCAATGGGGCATTTGACATCTGTGTCAAGGTCATTTTGGAATAAGAAAAACAGGGACTACTAGGATACAGCGTACATGAATCAGTTAACTATATATTCATCTATATACTGCGCAACAATAGCACCAAAACAGATAAGTTCACCTTTCATATCATCAGCAGTCACCGATGAAGGATGGGAGATGACAATCGCTCCAACCTCATTGGTTTTCGCAACCTCGACAGCTAACTTTCCTGTCAATTGAAGTTTTGTTGTTTAGACTATAATAGTATGAATTAAGTCTAGATATGGAAATTAACTAGGAATTTACAAAGTTTTTTAGAGTGTATGTATTACTAATGTACTGATGTAGGATATGTAAAGACATTTTCTTTTTGCTGATCGATTTTGCTTACCGCCCCAACAATAACCTCCAACTCCAACAACAGATTTCCCTTCTCTTTTTAGAGCAGCAAAGATCGGTTTAGAATCTTCAGCTGCCTTCACCTGAAATTTCAATTGAATATACTGATCAATATTAATTGACTCCTCGATAATCTCGTCGAATAATAAGCTATGTAAATGGTGAAAACAATTACCGGAGAGTGAGCCATGATCCATTGTGTAATGTTTATACTTGGGTCTCCATTGTAAGGTCGCCCCTGGAAGAAATCAGGCACCACGACGTAATATCCCGCTTCACCAACTTTGTCAGCTATTTTCCTGTAATTGTCAGCATTATTAACCACAAATTTGATTTTAAATTGTCTATGCAATCTAGAATGGGAGTAAAAAATGTAAGGTGTATTGAAAGGAATTTAGTTGGGATGTCTTAAAATTTCAAGCTAAATGAAGCACTCAAGATAATTTTACAGAAACCGTAATACAGTGAAATTGGATCACTGTTAGTTATACATTTATAAATCAGCTTTACAAGGACAGCAATGAGATACTTCCTCCATCCCAAAATATAACGGAAAACCACCACTAAGAGGAAACTATGAGTTGATGATTACTCCCAAAAAAAAAAGAGGAAACTATTTGAAACGGAAGAAACATGCATACAGCACTGCTCTAATCATGGTCTCATGGATGATGAGGACGAATGGACTATTATTTGCTTACACCTTTGCATGTCTAAAGTCTAAACATGTTATCCTTCTTACAAATCACTGCACAAAGATGGGAGATAGTTCACTTAAAATGATCATATCCCGTTGTGTAAAGAAAAACAGGTAAGAAATACAATTATTTGACATGTCTGTTTTTTTTTTCTAAAATCAGTCTCTTTCTAGAGTTGTTCAAGTGTCAATTATTTGCCATACCCTGTTCTCTTTAGATTTTGCCCCAGATAATTGCAACAGATTATTTGGTCCACGCTTCTAAAATAAAAATATGATTTCTTTAATCTACTGCATTAATTAGCTATTTGCAAAGTTCATTTTTCAAAATATTAGTAATTTGTTATGTTAATGAAATAAACAATCCGCGCCTATAATCCATGGAGTAAAGAAATGAAGAAAAATTGTCCAAGATGACAACGAAGAAGAAGCTAAAGGAAATGAAAAAGAAGATTTTGTACCTCAGCAACGGTGCTTCAAATCCTGAAGAAACCAAATTAACAGCAACAATTAACGGCTAATCAATCGATAATCACCAAAGGGTGGCAGTGACTGATCAGTAAGCAAATCAGGCAGACATGCACACACACGCTACTAACCAAAGACGTCGGAGGCGAGGACGATGGCCCGGCCGGAGTGGGCGGCGCCGGTGACGTAGGCCGCGAATCCTCCCAGGTTTTGGACGACCCGGAGAGTGAGCCATGATCCATTGTGTAATGTTTATACTTGGGTCTCCATTGTAAGGTCGCCCTTGGAAGAAATCTGGCACCACGACGTAATATCCCGCTTCACCAACTTTGTCAGCTATTTTCCTGTAATTGTCAGCATTATTAACCACAAATTTGATTTTAAGTTGTCTTTGCAATCTAGAATGGGAGTAAAAATGTAAGGTGTATTGAAAGGAATCCAGTTGGGACGTTTTACAATACTTTCAAGCTAAAGGAAGCACTTAAAATTGGAATCAAAAACAGAAACCTTAGTACAATCCACATGAAGAAATCATTGCTGTTATACCATTGGAATCCACGATATTTTTACAGAAAAACTGAATTTCTGAAATTGGATCGTTGCTTGGTTATCCATTCATAAATCAGCTTTACAAGGACAGCAATGAGATATTACTATTGACTATTTAGTTACGACAGCGTTTGCCCCTAAAGAAATGATGTTTTAGAAAGCATGTAATGAACATAGTTATGCACAGTAATACAGTATACAATGATAGTACTACTCCTTTTGTTTCAAATTAATTATTGTTATAACTTTGTCCCAAGTCAAATATTTCTATTTTAGCCTATTAATAACTAGCAATTTGTATAATTTAAATACATGTGGATTGCATATTTGGAAGTATTTCTTATTGTG
This sequence comes from Oryza longistaminata, assembly GCA_009805545.1. NCBI lineage: Eukaryota > Viridiplantae > Streptophyta > Magnoliopsida > Poales > Poaceae > Oryza > Oryza longistaminata. The sequence continues at coordinate 10,447,115 of CM020185.1, read as the reverse complement.
AATCAAAAAACATATTAAAACTTATGTCATTAAAATATACATTTTTTTAAAAAAAAATGATTGTTAAAGTTAGAAATTGTTGACTTAGGATAAAACTAGAACTACAAATAATTTGTAATGGAAGGAGTAGTAGATTTATCTTCAACTTTGTAGGGATACAGAAGATGAAAGTTTTAGCATATATGTTGTCTAAGTAGAGTAGTTAAAATAATGAAATTGCACATTGATAGTAAATGATGTATTTCAACCGCTTAACATATTTATATCATTAGAAGGTCAGAATATGGAAAATAGCAAAAATGAGTATACGCTTCTGATTCTCCGTATGAATTGATGGTTACTCCAAAAAAAAAAAAGATACTAACTACTCCCTCCGTTTATTTGACGCCGTTAAATTTTTTAAATATGTTTAATCGTCCGTCTTATTAAAAAAATTAAGTAATTATTAATTATTGTCTTATCATTTGATTCATTGTTAAATATACTTACATGTATACATATAGTTTTACATATTTCATAAAAGTTTTTTGAATAAGACAAACGGTCAAGCATGTGCTAAAAAGTCAACGGTGTCAAATATTTAGAAACAGAGGGAGTATTTGAAACGGAAGAAACATGTACATAGCAATGTTGAATATTCTTTGTTCAAGCTCATGGATGGTGAGGGCGAATGGACGATTATTTGCTTTTGCACCTTTTGGTGTCTAAAGTCTAAACCTGTTATCCTTCTCACAAGTCACTGCAGAAAGATAGGAGATAGTTCACTAAAAATGACCTGAACCCATTGTGACAAGAAAAACAGGTATGGTACACAATTAAGCCATGTCTGTCTTTTTCTTTTTTTTAAATCAGTCTCTTTCCAGAGTTGTTCAAGTGTCAAGTATTTGTCATGCCCTGTTCTCTTTAGATTTTCCCCCGGATAATTGCTACAGATTATTTGGTCCATGCTTTAAAAAATATTATTTATTCTACTGCATTATTAGATATTTGCAAAGTTCATTTTTCAAAATATTAATTTGTTATGTTAATAAAATAAACAATCTGCGCCTATAATCCAGAGAGTGAAGAAATGAAGAAAATTACTGTCGAAGATGACAACGAACAAGAAGCTAAAGGAAATGAAAAGAAGATTTTGTACCTCAGCAATGGTGCTTCAAATCCTGAAGAAACCAAATTAACAGCAACAATTAACGGCTAATCAATCGATAATCACCAAAGGATGGCAGTGAATGATCAGTAAGCAAATCAGGCATACATGCACACACACAGACTACTAACCAAAGACGTCGGAGGCGAGGACGATGGCCCGGCCGGAGTGGGCGGCGCCGGTGACGTAGGCCGCGAATCCTCCCAGGTTTTGGACGACCACGCCGGCCTCGCCGTCGCCGGCGGCCGTCAGCTCCGGCGGGTTCTCCAGGCACTGCAACCGCGGCTGAGCGGCGGCCGCGGCCGCGGCGAGCACGGCGAGGCAGAGGAGGCTCCAGTGGAGCATCGACGCCGTTGCCATGGTGATGGGTTTAGCTTGCATGGTAATGGTCATTAGATGCAGAGGGCTTTGTACTACATTTTGGCTTTAGCACGGTAGGTAGCAAAAAGAAGACGCACTTGACATGTTAGTGTCGCATCGATGTTGCAATCCTACCTTTTTCAATTTGTGCCATTCTGTCATGCTAAATCTTTGTTACACGTGGCCAAGTTCGTTTCAAAGATTTTATCTCGATTTTTGTAAGCACGTTTTTTAAACTGTTAAATGGTACATCTCATACGAAGTTGCTTTGAAATATCAGATAAAACCATTTTTTAATTTATTTTCTAAGTTTGAAATAATAAAAACTCAATTAATCATATACTAATAGTTTTCTTGTTTTATATACCCATACTTAATATTCATCTAAATCACTTCGGTTAGCAGGTTGGATGATAGCATCTCATCTAAAGAAGATGAAACTGCGCCTTCAGTTTCATTTGCACCCCTCTTTCAACTTTGCTTTTTTTATCCCCAGCGTTTAATTTGGAGATCTTACCTTTCAACTTAGATTGTTGAGATTTTGAGTAGAATTCCTTCCATTTATTTGTTCCTCAGCACCAATACAAAGAATCATTTCTTGTCATCGACACTAACGGCATGCTGATTGTCAAATTCACCACCTACCTAATTTGACCCCCAAAGAAAATGGGCCATGCAATAATTCTCTAACTCAAGACTGGGAAGGCATGTTGTTAAAAACTTTCTTCAATTTCCCCGCAAATATCATATTCGTTGACACTCCTGTAATCCTATTCGTTTCCATGAAAATTGTTGATACTCATCAGTCAGAGAAGCCATCGGCTGACATTTAGACGATGCTGTCTTGTTTTCTCAATTATCAGAACTCCTGAATCATTACTTTGTCAAGAGCTACATTTCTAACCATTGTAATTAAGCAGTACAAGATCGCTGATTGGACATATGACACATCAACGCATTATGTTATCAGACACATGAGATGTGCTATGACAAGTTTATGCCGCCTAACCTTCAATCCTTCAGTTCTTTCCTTCAAGCTGGAAAGCAGGCCTTCCATCACCATCCGCCACAACAGGCTGCTACACAATGAATAGATAGGATGAATGAACTGTACTTTTTTTTATGGGAAGGCATAGGAAGTCTCGTAGCAGTTACATCAATTAAGTCAGAAAACCTTGGCCAGAAAGAATTTAAAGAAAAAAAACAAAAAAAAAATCTGAATATTGTTCTTCTAATTACCTGTGTTTTGGAGAACTAAACTAACAAGAAAATGTAACATGGATGGGGGACATAAATTGCAGATCGTTGGGTGGTGGCAGAATGCAAGAATACTTATTCCCCACACTTCTTAGACAAATGAGGAACAAAACTGGAAGAGACTTGGAAAATACAGTACCTGTATGTCTTGTTGGTCGTGAATCTTGTCAATCCATACAGAACTTTATACCAATCAGTCCATACACATAATGTTTAGGTGTTATAATGGCATCAATGGATCTTCTTTAGGATTCCTCTTAATATATACAGTGTTTATAGTCGTCTTGACATGTTCACAGCCATCACACTCCACTACTCCAGGCTTTCTGTAAGCATATCATACTTGCATTCCATGTGAGCTTGCAAGCAATCAAGAATAGCCAGGACATTGTTTACTTGGTGGCTCTTTGATCTGTTCTCTGCCGTGAAGGAATAAACCTTATCACCGACTTCTATCCAGCTACACCCAATGTTCGTCTTTAGGCCTCTCGCCTTCATTGCCATCCTCACTCTGGCCACATCACTCCAGCAACCAATTGTGGCATACAGATTTGCTAGTTGTATATGAGTTGCAGCACAACCTGGCTCAAGTTTAAGACGGTGCTCTGCAGCCTGGATACCGATCGAAATGTTCCCATGCACCCTACAGGAACCCAGCAGAGAGCCCCATATGACGGCATTTGGAGGGATGGACATTGTTTGGATCAAATCCCACGCTTCTTCAAGCAATCCTGCACGCCCAAGAAGGTCAACCATACATGAGTAGTGATCGAGCCCTGGTTTTATTCCACGTTCAATCATTGTCTTGAAGCAGTGTCGGCCTTCCTCCACAAGGCGTGCATGCCGGCATGAAGAAAGGACACCAAGGAAGGAGAGAGCATCTGGTACTATGTGTTGCCTCTCCATTTCTTTCAGCAAGTCAAGGCAATGCTTAGCAAGGCCATACTGCGAACATCCAAAGATCATGGCATTCCACGAAACAAGGTCTTTACAGGCAATGAAGCCAAATATGGACTGGGCTTCATCTATGCACCCACACTTTGCATACATGGACAGCAGGGCATTGGAAACATGCACATATGAATGGAAACCCATTCTCATTTGTAAAGCATGAACACTTTTACCAAGTGCTAGAAGTGCGTGGTTAGTGCACACACTAAAAAGAGTGGCAAATGTGATGTCATTTGGCTTGCAACTTGAAAGCCTCATTGACGCAAACAAATGGAAACATGGTTCAACCCGATTATGTAGCGCAAAACTAGAAATCATTGCTGTCCATGACACTGTGTTTTTGGTTGGCATGGTCTGGAAAACCAAGTACGAACTTTCCAACTGGCTACACCTCGAATATAAGGTGATAAGTGAGCTGCCAATAAAGACAGTTGAATCACAGCCAACTTTAACCAATAGACCATGAAGCTGTGTGCCTTGGGTGAACATTTGCCTATCAGCACAGGAACTCATGGCAGCTGCCAAAATAGATTGATCTGTACTGGTTTCTCCTTTCCTGTGCAGCTCCATTATCAGCATAAACATATCCTCCTTTATGAATCTAGTCCTGGAACGCAAAGCCGAGCCATTATTTGAAACAAAGCTATCAAATTTAGCCTGTGCAGGATTGCTGCAAGAGTTAAAAGTGACACCATTTCCCTTGTGTATAGCATGATTTGATTGAACCCCCAAGATGTCATTCATGCAGTCATGGATTAGTCGGTGATGGCATAGACCTCCCACTTTGTCATAGTCAGCCTTTCTTGGTACAAGATTCAAAACTTTTAGCGCACTGTTGATGTTGCTGCCATGCTGGTCCTTTGAAGTGCTTTGTGCTGCAGAAGTCCCATAGCTTGCAACAGGTACACGAATAGCCGATGCTGCTGCTGCTGACAAACTGCTGAAACAGCCACGTACAAGACGGTTGTGCATAACTGAAGCCGTCCATGTGTGAGCCAATGAGTACGATTGAGGAGCAGAAAATAGCAAGCGATCCAGAGCACTTAACATGTGCCATGGAGTCCCAGTAGAGCCCCAAACATGTTTGGAAGATAATCTGCACTACTAACCAAAGACGTCGGAGGCGAGGACGATGGCCCGGCCGGAGTGGGCGGCGCCGGTGACGTAGGCCGCGAATCCTCCCAGGTTTTGGACGACCACGCCGGCCTCGCCGTCGCCGGCGGCCGTCAGCTCCGGCGGGTTCTCCAGGCACTGCAACCGCGGCTGAGCGGCGGCGGCGGCCGCGGCGAGCACGGCGAGGCAGAGGAGGCTCCGGTGGAGCATCGACGCCGGTGGCATGGTGATGGGTTTAGCTTGCATGGTAATGGTCATTAGATGCAGAGGGTTTTGTACTACATTTTGGCTTTAGCACGGTAGGTAGCAAAAAGAAGACGCACTTGACATGTTAGTGTCGCATCGATGTTGCAATCCTACCTTCTCAAATTGTGCCATTCTGTCCTGCTAAATCTTGGTTACACGTGGCCAAGTTCGTTTCAAAGATTTTATCTCAATTTTTATTAGCACGTTTTTTAAACTGTTAAACGGTAAAATCATTTTTTAATTCATTTTTTTAGTTTGAAATAATTAAAACTCAAATGATCATATGCTAATAGTTTTCTCGTTTTATATACCCATCATATTCATCTAAATCACTTCCGTTAGTATTGATTTGAGATTGGATGGTAGCATCTAAGATGAAACTGCGCCTTCAGTTTCATTTGCAGAGGTCCCCTCTTTCAACTTTGCTTTTTTCCCCCAGCGTTTAATTTGGAGATCTTACCTTTCTACTTAGAGAGTTGATCTTTTGAGTTGAATTCCTTCCATTATTTGTTCCTCACCGACACTAACGGCATGTCATTTCCTGCCATCACATTGTCAAATTCACCACTACCAAATTTTACCCCGAAAGAAAATGGGCCATGCAATAATTCTCTAACTCAAGACTGGAAAGGCATGTTCCCGCGAATATCATATTAGTTGACACTCCTGTAATCCTATTCGTTTCCATGAAAATTGTTGATACTCATCGGTCAGAGAAGCCATCGGCTGACATTTAGCGCAACGGTTAAGTGATGATGCTGTCTTGTTTTCTCAATTATCAGAACTCCTGAATCACTACTTTGTCAAGAGCTACATTTCTAACCATTGTAATTAAGCAGTACAAGATCGCTGATTGCACATATGACACATCAACGCATTATGTTATCAGACACATGAGATGTGCTATCACAAGTTTATGCCGCCTAACCTCCAATCCTTCAGTTCTTTCCTTCAAGCTGGAAGGCAGGCCTGCCATCACCATCCGCCACAACAGGCTGCTACACAATGAATAGATAGGATGAATGAACTGTACTTTTTTTTATGGGAAGGCATAGGAAGTCTCGTAGCAGTTACATCAATTAAGTCAGAAAACCTTGGCCAGAAAGAATTTAAAGAAAAAAAA
>CM020185.1:10413827-10440893 GCA_009805545.1 Oryza longistaminata | reverse complement strand
ACCCTTCGTAGGCCCGTGAGCTTGTGGGCCAAGCGAAGCAAACACGAGAGATTCTAAAGGTCAAGCTATGCAGGTCAGCGAAGCAGGCAGGACAAGCACAAAAAGGTTGTTTTTGGTGAGCTCGACACGAGAAACACGCTAGTACTACACCCGTATGTAGCACCGTACGTACTCCTATCGCCCGCGGCATTAGTACCTTTCTTGCGCTGGAACTATCATCCGTTATTACAGCTGTGCCTGGCCAGCACAGGAGAAAGAATGATCTTCTATGCTATGGCCAGCAGTGAAGCGTATGCTACGCATGCTCAAATAGTCAAATTCGTCGGAAAACTGCATGACGTTGTTAAGGTGTTACGTTTGTTTTGTTGTTCTCGAATCGCTGATGATTTGTCGTGCTGGGGCGCCTCTTGGCCTCGTGACCTCTAGACGTCTCATGTTTTCAACGCGCGCACTGGTCCGATTCAATCCGCAGTGCCGTGCAGGCAGCCACAAGCCCACAACCCGCACAAGCTTCCAGCCTCCGTTTCACCTACGCACTGAGCCACTGACCGACCCGCCTATACGTTCGGGGACATGTGCGACGAACCGATACGGACAGACGTCGACCTACGCAAATATTAAAAGGAGAACCTGTGCGTACGGTGTCGCTCGCTGCGCGCGTCTCGCTTCCGAATTCCGACACACCTCGGCTGCGTGACCGGAATCGATTGCTTACTGACAGTAGGCACGCATGGCCTCAGACGAATCAGTAGAATCCGTACTGAATTACTGGTCCGGTAATCAGGAGTAGACGAGAGAAGTAGACCCCAGTAATCAGCAGGCTTCAATTACCGGGGCGCGGTAAAGAACAAAGCGCGAAGGCTGCGGCCGGGATCGAGACGCAGGAGCGCGGCATGTGAGGAAAAGAAAACCGGCAGCGGCGAGCTGAGACGCCGGCCGGCGCGGATCTCGACGCCCGCGGCGAGGTGGGCGCTGGCGGTGGCGGGCACCACCGCACCGCACCGCCCCATCTCCGTGAGCGCAAACGCAGCCTCCTCTCTCCTCTCCGGTTTCGCGCGCGTACGCCGTGCTGTCTCGCTGTCCGCGCCATAGGCTACACACCCCCTCCGTTTTGCCATCTCGTAGTCGGTGGAGCCTTCCCCCTTGTTCCTCCTCGCTGCAAAACCCTGACGAACGAAACACCTCTCTCGCCTCTGCTTTCGCGTGCGTAGCGGCAGGCAGCCGTCTCGCCGACGCGTGGGGCCTCGCGGTGGTGGGCCCCGCTGCTTGATGGCCCGTGTTAGGTTAACGCCGGGTGTTTGCCGCTGCTGTGTGTTAATCAGCAGGATGGTCCCTGTCACTGTGGCTGGGATTAGTATCCCTTGTCGCGTCGCTGATCTCTGTGCCATGGCAAAGCAAAGCACCAGGGCAGGGGAGGGGCAGGGAGTTTAATTGGGACTTGGAAGGAGGCCAAAATGGACAGGACAGGGGATTGCAGCCTTCCCATGCACGCAATGCTTCCAAATATTAATACTCGCAGCATCAGCGGGGAAACCCAACCCGTGCTCCAAGGCTTCACATGCACGGCTTATTTGTCTACGGACACATCAGGCATTAAGAGACAGCAATCAGATTAACAAACCATCCAGGACTTACAGTGCACTGGGAGTTGGACTCACAGAGCGTTAGCAAGAGTCTTGAGAGAGAGGGAGAAGTCTCGCGATTGGCTCACTGACATACGGGCCCAGCGACTAGTCTTGGTCAGCGTCGCGCGCGCCCATACGTGTGGGCCTCGTTTGCAAACGTTTTCTCGCTTAAAAGAACTGCTTTGGCAGCGCCGAACCAGCTGCCATTTCACCACCCTCTAGAGTCCCCCACAATAATTACCCACCCTTAATCCACTGGTTCAACCCCCACACTGCAACACCTTAATTAGTACTACTACTAGTCAACATCACCGGTAATTAAGCTCTAGGTACCAGTACTTAACAATAGGACAGTCTACCCATACATCAGTAGTGATACACCAATGCAGCAGTGTGTTGACTTCAAGAACCTAAAGGAGAAGCAACTAACCAGAGAGCTAGTGAAGCTTTCTATTACTAACAATCCTCTGATATCGCTGCTCTCGCGCTCCATCACCCACACTCTGGGCCCAGCTCTCTCACAGCTGAGCTGTCCTGGCATCGTTTGAATGCACTCATCACTTGCCTCCGCTGCGCCCTCCTTTGCACCTTCCCCCTGTGTCGCACTCGCGCCCTTTAAGCGCTAGCTGCTGAGCGGTGACGACGACGCCTGCAGCCTTGCATTGCAGCTCGCTGCATATAGCTCAGGGATTATTGCTGGGGCAGCAGCAGCAGCCAGCAAGGGTAGGTTAGGTTGACGAAGATGGCAGTGGTGGTGGCTGGCAGCAGGGGGAAAGGGGAGCAGCAGCGGCTGCCGTGGCGAGAGGCGCAGCAGGAGGCGGGAGCCCCGACATGGCGCCGCCCGCGGCCGCCAAGGCCAGGCCGGGGCCGGCGAGGGCCGCCGTCGTGTACTACCTCTCGAGGAACGGGCACCTCGAGCACCGCATTTCATGGAAGGTTCGCCGTGCCTCACATGACGGGCCTCTACTCCGAGGTACGTGCGTGTGCTCAGCTTTGATCGTCTCCGTCGTCGGCGCCGTTTCGGTTTTCTCTTTTGTGTTTTGTTGCTGCATTCGCTCGCGTTCGTGACGTCGTCGTCGTCGTTGCTGTGCGTAGATGTGATCGACCGCTCGACGCGCTCAGAGGCAAGGGGATGGCGCGCATTGTACTCGGGTGCGTCCAAAAAGGTTAGTTTTGTTCACGAACTTGTTCTGTTGTGGCTTTGCCTTGCCGGTGAGGTGGCAAGGCGAGCATTTGGACATGGGACGTCCTCAACTGTCTGTGTCAATAATTGCAGGAGCTACCGGAACGGGTTTCGTGTGGCAATCGACCTGGCGGAGACGACTACATCTACCGTGGCTGGGCGAGAAGTAGCGTGCTCAATGGGCAGCGGAGCGGCTGCACCGATCCAGCTCCCCGCTGCTCGACGCGGCTGCCGCGGTCGTTCTGCTCCTCGGCTCGCAGGAGACAGGCACTCTCGTCCGCCCGGGTGGGAGACACGGCACCGCGAGGCGCGCCACAAGAAGTGGCGGCGGGAATAAACCACGTCGAGCTTTGTGAGTAACAGGGTGTACAAGGCCGAGGACTCCCGCCGGCGGCCGCGGGACGCCGCGACGCAGAACCGAGGACGGTTAACCGCAGCAAGCCCGGTGGACCACCAGAGACACGCCCCAGCGGCCGCGCGCTGCGGCGGCGCAGGAGGAGCTGAGCAGAGATGGAGACGTCGCCCGCCGACGGCGTTGGGGGGGGGGGGGGGGGGGGGTTAGTGAGGCCCACAACAGCCCATTAATGCCGTGTCGGGCCGAAAAGGCCGTCGGCGCGGGAGCACAAACCTAGCGGAGTGGACAGGTCCGAACCGAGTTCCACCTCCCAAATCCCTCAACCCTCGCCGCCGCCGCCGCCGCCGCCGCTCGTCGTTACCTCGCCGCCTCCCCCGCGCCGCTCGCCTCTTGCGCGGTTGCGCCGCCGCACGGGGAGCTCACTGCCTTGGCTGCTAGGGATTCGGCGCCGGGGATTGGGGAATTAGGTAGTTGGGCACTTGGGCTGGGCCGCTGGGGGGCTAGATGTGGCCTGTGGGCCTGCAGCTTATTTTCTAATGGGAATAAGTTCACATTGACTACCTCCGTGGTTTTGCAGAGCGGTTTCGCCGACGTGGTACCTATGTGGCGGTATTGACAAGGTCTTCGTTTCACATGACGTTAGCATGGCGTTTAGGTGACATTATAATTAAAAAATATGTGTGTGACCCATTTGTCATTAAAAAATATTGTAGGGCCCACTAACGTGTGGGGCTGTCTCTCTGCCCCTTATCTCTTTCTCTCCCCTCCCTCCTCACCACTCCCTTCTCCCTCCTCCCTTTCTCTTTCTCCCACAGCGGGCAGCGTGAGCAACCGGAGACGGCTATCTTTCTCCCGCAGCGTGCGGCGAGCACCGGAGCGGAGATGGCAGCAAGCGGCGGAGCCTCTCCCTCCTCCCTCTCTCTCCCGCGGCGTGCGGCGAGGACCGAAGTAGCGTGGGCAAGCGGAGACGGCGACAAGCGGCGGAGCCCCTCCCTCCTCCCTCTCTCTCTCTCTCTCTCTCTCTCTCTCTCTCTCTCTCTCTCTCTCTCTCTCTCTCTCTCTCTCTCTCTCTCTCTCTCTCTCTCTCTCTCTCTCTCTCTCTCTCTCTCTCTCTCTCTCTCTCTCTCTCTCTCTCTCTCTCTCTCTCTCTCTCTCTCTCTCTCTCTCTCTCTCTCTCTCTCTCTCTCTCTCTCTCTCTCTCTCTCTCTCTCTCTCTCTCTCTCTCTCTCTCTCTCTCTCTCTCTCTCTCTCTCTCTCTCTCTCTCTCTCTCTCTCTCTCTCTCTCTCTCTCTCTCTCTCTCTCTCTCTCTCTCTCTCTCTCTCTCTCTCTCTCTCTCTCTCTCTCTCTCTCTCTCTCTCTCTCTCTCTCTCTCTCTCTCTCTCTCTCTCTCTCTCTCTCTCTCTCTCTCTCTCTCTCTCTCTCTCTCTCTCTCTCTCTCTCTCTCTCTCTCTCTCTCCCGCGGCGAGGGCTAGAGCTGACGCAGAAGCTAGTTGGAAGGACGACAACGGTGGGCTGGAATTGGAGTGACAACGGGCGCTCGAGGGCCGGCAAGGAGGCGGGAGAGGACGGCAGCGCTGACACCGACGCCGACAAGATCAAGCGGGGGGACGGCGGTTGACGACTTTGGCGGGCCAAGAGCTTGACACCAATATGGCCCAAGGGTGCCAGGGGGAGATCCGAGCGGATGACGTGGGACCGCCTCCTTCTCCTCCTCCTCTGCTGCCGCTCCCTATGCTGGATCTGAGCTCCCCGTCACCGTCCTCCCCCGTCTCCCCGCATCCAACCGCATTGCCGCCGCGAGGAGGTGCGACCTCGTAGTCCAGTGCTGCCTCATTCTACTACGCCTCCATCCACGTCAGCTTTAGCCCGCCGCCACTCCAGCCCGTGCTCCCTGCGGACGGCCGAAGGGGAGAGAAAAAGAAAGAAAGAGAGGAGAGAGAGAGAGGGGAAGGAAGAAGAAAGAAAGAGGATGATATGTGGGCCCCACAATTTTTTAATGACAAATGGGTCCCACCTATATAAGTTTTTAATTCAAATATCACCTAAGCGCCACGTCAACGCCATAGACCGGTCATCATTGCCACATAGGCGTCACGTCAGCAAAACCACTCTCTAAAACCACCAAGAGAGTCAAATTACATCGGTTTTGATAGCTTAGGGGTCAAGATATCTAGTTTTACGGTTGAGGGTCATGCATTAGATTCGGGTCACTTTTCAGGGAGTCGAAGTGGACTTATTCTTTTTTAAGGGGATTCCTTTTCTAAGTGAGCCTGGCCCAACTGCATTCGCCAGCTCAATTTCACGTTTTCTTCAACCTACAGCTATCCAGAGACATAGAGCACCTCATACTCTATCATCCATGGTGAAATTTTTGAAGGGGGATTCCATAGGTCCGGAGAGGGTAGGGGGGACTCCAGGCCCCTGCCCCCACCTAGAATTCGCCCCTACCCAACACAATATTTTTTACTATTTGCATTGTACATGCAACATAGCCAGCTGTAGCTGGCTTCGAAGCAGCACAAACAATCAACCTCCTAGTTTATGAGGTAAAAGGATTAAGCTTAAACACTGTTATGCCAAAAGGTAGGTTGAAGAAGCATTTTTTAGCTTATGCGAGGTGGAGGTATGACTCCACCATTAAACTTAGAACTTCAAATACACTCGTTTATAAACACATAAGCCAAAAAACTAACTTAGATAAAAGTTTAACCCTGAACAAAGAGGCTTTTAGTTGTGTGCTAATTAAGTCAAAATTTTCTACTTTTAACTGAATTTATAGAAAAGATACACCAATCTATTTTAGCAGCAAATCAAATAAGATCAATACAAATTTATCACTTGCTTAGGGTGCACTACCATACAAACAGACTCTTAACTCAATAGTTTGACTTTCAGAGTGCTTCGATTCCTCCTGCGCTGCCTCCTTTGGAACAAGTGAATTATCTTTTCCAAAAATAAAAAATAAAATCCTACCCATAATTTTACAAAGTATTAGGATAAACTAAGCACACCACTTGTCACACGTTGGAGCGTTTCTAATGCTTATCCAAACTAGCAAAAATAAGTTAATTGTTCCTACCTAGCTTACCAATTGCACATCTGCAGACCACAGGTGTTTTAGGACATCTGACTGCCAGATATAGCTAACTCCAAAATAACAAGTCAACCCCCATTTTTGTTTCTGTGTGTACTGTACTTAGCTAGCTAGCTAATCAGAATGTTCTCCATGTGACACTTTGCTATTTTTCGACAGGAAACATGGGACAGGCTATTAGCCACCTGCTTAACTAGCCAATAATTAAGCGTGCATGCAGCATGAAGGTTGTTAGGTTGCATGGCATTTGGTAGGTAGCTAGCTAGGTCAGCGGTGTGTTCTTCGTCTCGCTCGCCATGGAAGTTCTTTTGTTTTTTCTTCTTCCTAAGCTCTCGATCGAACTCCTGCATGCACGAGCCACCAACGTGCATGTGTGTTTCATCATCCAAAATCCAAATGCATTCCAGGCGAGGCAACATGCATGCAGATTATTGCAGTGTTTGGCCAGCCTGACATCCCCATGAATCGTAACATGCCATGTCCCCTATCTCAAACATTCCCCAAGAACATGCCTCGCATGTTCCTGCAAATTCTATCATCTTCTTGATCAAATCAGCTCGATATCGATCGGTTATAAATACAAATCTGATCGAAATCGAATAGCAAACAGCAAGAAAGACAGCGGCAAGAAGAAGATCAGGTCGAAATTCGAAAGAATTAATTAATTGAAGATCAGTTGCCATGGCGCCGCCGCTGTTGCTGCCGTGTTCCGGTGAGCGCTGCCGCCGCATGTGGTGGTCGGCGGCGGTGGCGGTGGTGGCCTTCTTCTTCGTCTTTGTGGTGGCGGCGGCGGCGGCGGCGACGGCGTCGATGTACGACGACGTGGAGGTGGTGTGGGGCGGCGACCACAGCTTCTTCTTCATGGACGGCGACGGCGACGCCCTCGCGCTCTGCCTCGACGAGACCCACGGCTCGGGCTTCCGCTCCAGGGACGCCTACCTCTACGCCCGCTTCGACGTCGACATGATGCTCGTCGCCAACAACTCCGCCGGCACCGTCACCACCCGAAGGGGAGAGAAAGAGAAAGAAAGAGAGGATGATATGTGGGCCCCACAAAATTTTTTTAATGACAAATGGGTCGCACATATAAGTTTTTAATTCAAATACCACCTAAGCGCCACGTCAATGCCACATACCAGTCAACATTGCCACGTAGGCACCACGTCAGCAAAACCGCCCCGAGAGTTAAATTGCACAGGTTTTAATAGTTTAGGGGTCAAGATATCTGGTTTTGCGGTTGAGGGTCATGCATTAAATTTGGGTTAAATTTCAGGGAGTCAAAGTGGACTTATTCCTTTTTAAGGGGATTCCTTTTCTAAGTGAGCCTGGCCCAAATGCATTCATCGGCCCAATTTCACGCTTTTTCAACCTCTAGCTATCCAGAGACCTAGCGCACCTCCTACTCTATCATCCATGGCAAAATTTTCGAAGAGGGCATAGGGTGGGGGTTGTCCATAGGTCCAGAGAGGGTGGGGGGACTCAAGGCCCCCATCCCCACGTTGAATCCACCCCTGCCCAACACAATTTCTTTTACTGTTTGCACTGTACATGCAACATAGCCCCGGCTGTAGCTGACTGCAAAGCAGCACAAACAATCAGCCTTCTAGTTTATGAGGTAAAAGGATTAAACTTAAACAAACAAGCAACTTTTTAGTTTGATTTTTTGAAAGCCATGAACCATTCTTACACTGTTACGTTAAAAGGTATATTGAAGAAGCATTTTTTAGTTTATGCAAGGTGGAGGTACGACTCCATCATTAAACTTAAGATTTCATATCCATTCGCTTATAAAACACATAAGCTAAAAATCTAACTTAAAAGTCTAAACTTGAATAAAGAGGGTCTTAGTTGTGTGCTAATTAAGTCAAAATTTTCTACTTTTAACTGTACAAATTTATCACTTGTTTAGGGCGCACTACCAATTTTTTTTTGTAGGGTAACGATACAAACAGGCTCTAACTCAATAGTTTGACATTTGGAGTGCTTCGATTCCTCCTGCGCTGCCTCCTTTGGAACACGTGAATTAACTTTCCAAATAAAAATAAAATCCTACCCATAATTTTACAAAGTGAGTAGTATTTATGAAAATTAATTTGGGATAGACTAAGCATCACTTGTCACACGTTGGAGCGTTTCTAATGCTTATCCAAACTAGCAAAAATAAGTTAATTGTTCCTATCTACTGCACATCTGCAGACCGCAGGTGTTTTAGGACATCTGACTGCCAGATATAGGTAACTCCAAAATAACAAGTCAACCCCCATTTTTGTTTCTCTCTTTCTTGGCTCCCATCAACTGAACTGAAACCATACGAGTGTGTACTGTACCTAGCTAGCTAATCAGCAATGTTCTCCATGTGACACTTTGCTATTTTTCGACAAGAAACATGGCACAGGCTATTAATTAGCCACTTGCTTAACTAGCCAATAATTAAGCGTGCATGCAGCATGAAGGTTGTTAGGTTGCATGGCATTTGGTAGGTAGCTAGGTCAACGGTGTGTTCTTCGTCGCTCGCCATGGAAGTTCTTTTTTATTTTTCTTTTAAGCTCTTGATCGAACTCCTGCATGCACGAGCCACCAGCGTGTGTGTTCAACTGTGTTCATCATCCAAATGCATTCCAGGCGAGGCAACATGCATGCAGATTATTGCAGTGTTTGGCCAGCCTGACATCCCCATGGATCGTAACATGCCATGTCCCCTATCTCAAACATTCCCCACGAACATGCCTCGCATGTTCCTGCAAATTCTATCATCTTCTCGATGATCAACCTGTTCTCGATTGGTTATTATAAATACAATTCCGCTCGAAATCGAATAGCAACAGCAAGAACAAGAAGATCAGGAAGAATCAATTGAAGAATTAATATTCCATGGCAATGCCGTGTTCCGGTGAGCGGTGCCGCCGCGTGTGGTGGTCGGCGGCGGCGGCGGCGGTGGTGGCGTTCTTCTTCGTCTTTGTGGCGGCGGCGGCGGCGGCGGCTACGGCGTCGATGTACGACGACGTGGAGGTGGTGTGGGGCGGCGACCACAGCTTCTTCTTCATGGACGGCGACGGCGACGCCCTCGCGCTCTGCCTCGACGAGACCCACGGCTCGGGCTTCCGCTCCAGGGACGCCTACCTCTACGCCCGCTTCGACGTCGACATGATGCTCGTCGCCAACAACTCCGCCGGCACCGTCACCACCCTCTACGTACGTTCCCCCTCCTCCTCCTCCTCCTCCTCGCCGCCGGCCGCCGCCGCCGCCATGGACGATGCATGCTGATCGACATGTCGTCGTGTGCGTGCGTACGTGCAGTTGATGCCGGACGACGTGCCGTGGGAGTACCACGACGAGGTGGACCTAGAGTTCCTCGGGAACGTCACCGGCGAGCCCTACACCCTGCACACCAACATCTTCGCCAATGGCGTCGGCGGCCGCGAGCAGCAGTTCCGCCTCTGGTTCGACCCCACCGCCGACTTCCACACCTACTCCATCGTCTGGAACCCCAAGCACATCATGTAAGTACTACTTCCTCTGTTTCATATTATAAGACTTTCCAGCTTTCCTCACTCACATATATGTGTCTAGATTTATTAACATTTATATAAATGTGAGCAATACTAGAAAGTCGTATAACCTAAAACGGAGATAGTAGTTCGTTTGATCCCTCGCCGCCGCCATTGCCGTCGAGACAGAGAGCTTCGCATTGACACGCCGCCATTGATGCAGAATTCTGGTGGACGGCGTGCCGATCAGGGACTACCGGAACACGGCGGCGCGCGGCGGGCCGGCGTTCCCGACGTGGCAGAAGATGCGGGCCCACGGCAGCCTGTGGAACGCCGACGACTGGGCGACGCAGGGCGGGAGGGTGAAGACGGACTGGTCGGAGGCACCCTTCTTCGCCTACTACCGGGGGCTCCGGGTGACGCCGTGCGCGCCGTCCCCCGGCGTGGCGTGGTGCGGCGACGAGCCGCCGGAGTCGCCGTGGTTCGATCAGCAGGAGACGGACGCGGCGGCGCTGAGCAAGGCGAGGCGGGAGCACCTGCTCTACGACTACTGCGAGGACACCAAACGGTTCAAGGACACGGGCCTCCCCGTCGAGTGCACCATCAACTAGCTAGTTATAGCTAGAGAGCGTGTTTAGTTTAGTCCAAAATTTCTTAATTAATTCGTGTGTAATTTCTCTCGGTTTGTATATCGGTTATATATATATAATATGTTTTAGTTAAATTTAGAATTATTTCTATTATTAAAAAATTAGAATTATTTTACTTAATGGATACGCATGCAACACCATTACATACTAGTATGTTCACCATCGATTACAAGTGTGCTCGATCCATAACACACACGCTATAAGAGATGTGGGCTCATGCAACGCATGGACGTGGCGAGTCACAATGGAACATCCACTCAAGTGATTATAATCCATCTCCAGATTGTACATGCATGTCTTTCTGTAGTGTAGGGTATGCGTGCCTCCACGTGCCTTACACGCAGCGACGGTTACTCGTAGCAATCGAGCGACAGACTACTCGTATGGGATGATGTCTGGGCAAGGGTGGGGAGAAAGGTGGGTGGGACGACACGCACCAGATCGAAGGCGGTGTATGCGGCAGTGTTGTGGAAAATGGCCATACCGATTGACTAATCGGTCGTAACGACGTTAACGGTAGTAAAACCTCCACTGCGTTAACGTGATACGGTGTACATTTATTGTTCACGAACGTTAAAACTCGTTTTTAGCGATTAGTTGGTCGTTTTCTGTTAAATCACCCGAATAATCGTCCGTGTGTTGTATTTGATGATCATTTAGTGTAGTTCTCTTTACTTAATTTAGAATTGTTTTTGTTTTGTTACATATATTTTTATGTTTTACTTATTTAATGCAACCAATTCTACCACCATGTGATATATATATCCGGTGTTAGAAGAGTTAATGTGTTACTTATCTGTTTAATTAAAAAACAACATGAAGATATTTGATTTATATAGTTAAACACATCTAATTCTTCAAATAAGTATATAATATAATAAAATTTGTACATATATTCGCGAACGTTAAATTTCCGTATAATTTCGATTAATCGGTGAACGATACCCTTTCTGTCCGACAACCGTATTCCGTCTTCTACAACACTGGTATGCGGCGAAGCCAAGGGCGGAGGTCGTGCCCCACCCACAGCGAGAGGCCGCTCCATGTCTAGAGGCTGCCGGCCCAGCTCCCTCATCTCGATCGCCCTCCTCCGACCCGCGCACTGCCCGACGTCCTCTCAGACGCCGCCCCGGCGACCGGCGGGCGACGAAAGTTGGTGGGCGGTTTCCGGGCTGGGAGTTGAACTAGCGTTTCGGTTTTTCAACGCATTGGGGCTACGCCGCTAGGGGGGAAGACTTTTCGCGATGGGTGGACGGCAAAAGATAGTGCACTCTCTCTGACGAGAAAACTTTTGGTGGAATGGGTGTGCGGTGACGACACCGGGTTGGGGCCGGCGGCGTCAAAATTTTTAATTAGGGAGCGTTCGGCAGAAGGAGATTGTGAGTTAGTTTGTTTCGTTTTCCGCGCACACGCTTCCCGAACTACTAAACGGTGTGTTTTTTGCAAAAAATTTCTATATGAAAGTTGCTTTAAAAAATCATATTAATCCATTTTTGAAGTTTAAAATAGTTTATACTCAATTAATCATGTATTAATGGCTCAACTCGTTTTGCGAATCTTCCCAATCTTCTCTTTTCCCCTCCTCTCAAAATCACCCTTAGGCTGTGTTCGCACATAGGTGTTCCCAACTTGCACAGTAAACACGGCAAAACGGAGCGGTCCATTAGCACGTGATTAATTAAGTATTTGCTAATTTTTTTTTCAAAAATGAATTAATTTGATTTTTTAAGCAATTTCCGTATAGAAACTTTTTAAAAAAAACACATCGTTTAGCAGTTTGAAAAGCGTGCGTGCGGAAAATGAGGGAGATGTGTTGGGAAAAAGGGGTTGCAAACACACCCT
Organism: Oryza longistaminata; assembly: GCA_009805545.1. Taxonomy (NCBI): domain Eukaryota; kingdom Viridiplantae; phylum Streptophyta; class Magnoliopsida; order Poales; family Poaceae; genus Oryza; species Oryza longistaminata. Next base: position 10,428,655 of record CM020185.1, on the reverse strand, counting down.
TAGTGTATACGCGGTTGCTAACGATCTGGCGCACGTTTTGGTTACGTCATCGCGTGCGGTTTCGGTTCGGGCCCACCAGCGAGGCAGTTGTTTTTTTCAGGAGGAACCGCGGAGGCATGCACACACTAGCGCTTGATAAGAGGAACAATCGTGATTTTGCAACGTACGTATATTTCTCGATAATTACGGTTTTAATTAAACCTTCCTTCTTTTTAGGAGGTTTGTTTCCTTTTTTTTATTAAAAAATAATCTATACTTGAAATTTTAAACTTTCTATAGAAGAAAATTAGGTCACACCCATAATTTAAAACTTCAAACTTGAAATTTGAATTTTCAACTCAAGGTTTAAAAACTTTCAACTTAAAATTTAAACTTTCAAGTCAATTTTAAAAACTTTCTACTCGAATTTCAAAAAATTTCAACTTGAATTTGAAATCTTTCGACCTGAATTTTAAAAACTATCAACTCGAATTTGAAATTTTCAAGTAAAAATTTGAAAACTTCCAACTCAAATTTCGGAAATTTTTCAACTTACCATGCAAAATTATCATCTCAAATTGAAAATTTCCACATCAAAGTTCTAAAAATTCAACCCAATTTTTAAAACTTTTAACTCAAATTTCAAAATCTTTCCAACCACAAATTTAAAACTTTCAACTATTTTTATTTTTTTTAACTAAATTATATATATTTAGCATAACATGAATGATGGTAATTATCACTAATTATTGCAATTAGTGACGAGAACGTTGTAACTAGATAGGGGCACACGTGGGAGTTGACTGGGGAAAAAGTGCGTGCTACATATCCAATTCGCGCGTCTGCGCGAACTAGGTGCCCCCTCGCGGTGTCGGGTGCGGGGTTAGCCGCAAGGCAGGACGAGGTCAGTTGCATGGGTTTTGCTTGCAAAGATGGAAAATTGGCGGGCGCACCCGTACTGCCTATGTTCAATCGGGGGCTTTGGTGGGCACTTCAGCGAGAAGATCCAAACACCACCTAAATCGGGAAGAAAAAGATGAAGTGGCATTAAAGATGTCTAGTGGACTACTCCACTCTAGAAACACAGTTTCTATAGATAAAATTTTAAGTTAAAATGACATTTTTAGGGTTGGGGGGAGTATATAGGATTATATTAGAGCCGATTAAAGATGTTGAGTTCAAATCTTAACTAAAACTAGAAAAATAAAAAAAGTACATTCCACGTGGATGCATATTTGATGCTAGAACTAGGGAGCCTCGACGTGAGAGGAAGGGATTGAGGCAGTGAGAGATGCTGAAGTATAATTAATTAAGTTACCAGCTGAAATGGCTGATGCAAGTAACTCAACTTACAATAAACTGCTCTTTAGCCGCAACTTAGAAATCCTTATATTTCAGTTAGCTATTTCTAGTTACGAATCTGGATTATCACTTATCCAAATTTGTAGAAAAAAAAACACCCACATTTTAAAATTGCTAAAGTGAGGCTTAGGGAAAGTTGATAGTTTGAAAAAAAAAGTTAGAAGTTTATGTGTGTAGGAAAGCTTTGGATGTGATGTGATGTGATGAAAAGTTGGGAGTTGGAGGGAAGTTTGGTGCTAACTAGACAGGGCCTGAGTTGGAATGGACAAGGCATTATTGGAACATATAGCAACATAGTAGTAGTATCACACAACCAAATGTAGCTGCCTTCGAGTATCACTTGCTGGTAGCAGCCTGGTACACCATAAGCGTGACCACTATAGCTCCGTGCGTACCTTTGTCCCCTGCGTCTCGTCGATCAACCAGTAGCTATAAGGGGGGTCCATGTACTGTACGTCTGTGCTAATGTTAGATCGGTGGCTGGTGTAGCAGCAGTGGCGACCTGCTAAATTATTAAGACATGGATGGAAGAAGCTAGCTAGCTAGGTCCTCGTCGATCAGAACTCGTCACGGGCCATCCGTGCACGCAAATTAAATCTCCTCCTCGATCGATCATCATTTCTGCACAAATGAATGGGCCATGCATGTGTATACGTACGGTTAATGAACAATGCTACCAGAGTAGTATACTCTACTTCTAAATACTAGCATTTCTTTGATTTAAATTTCACACGCAATATAAATATTTGACCATGATTTCAGTCAGTCAGCTGTTTAGGGGAGGTGAGTGATCCAAAACAATTTTGAATTCAAAATCTGATCAGATAAATCTCTAAAAGGCAAAACTGCCTTTTAATATTATTATTTTAAACGTCTAGAATTTCATCTACTCGTGTCTCCTCCGGTGTTTCGCCATTATTGTGACCATATCTTGTCGGCATGTCCGCATTAGTGCCCCATATATCGTCCATGAATGGTGGATCGATTGGATCAAGATTGTTGAGCCCCCACAAAATTTAATTCCATGATCGGGTGTATAGTCAGCTTCCGTAGCTAGCGGGTGAATATGTGTATCATTGGCCGGCTCGAAAAGGCGTCGTCGTTGCCTGCAAGAGTGACAGCACACAGCAGGACAAGTGAACGTGGGGAATCCGATCCTTAATGCACTGGCATGCAGACATATACAAAATCCAGAAAACAACAGCAACAAAAACAATGGACAAGTACTCAATTCGTTCAAAAAAAATAAAATAAAATAAACCCTAGCTACGAATCTAGATAAATAATTATCTATGTTCATAGCTGGGATTTGATTCTTTTTAGACGGAGGGTGTACAAGATTAGATGAGAAAAAAAAGCACCAAGGAAAAGAGTTCGAAGTGCAGAGTGAATAAAAAGTGGCAGAAATGGCAAAAATAACATATTTGATAAGATATATGTAGATCAGGAAAAAGTAATATAAAATCAATGTCAGCGACACCAGAAAGATGGTGCGGATCAAATCAAGATTTGTTCTACTATAGTAACTCCTAGGGGTGGCAATTTCCTCGTTAGGGATGGGGGCGGGGTGAAATTCTCACGTGTGGGGCTGCGGGGATGAGGCCCCGAAACTATGCGGGACCGGGGCGGGGGAGTTTCACCCGCGGATGACTCGTGGGGCCCTGGAATGTAGGGATCCATAAAAAAAAAGGACATACAACCCATTAGATTTAAGCCCATACAACCCAACATGTGGATACATATCTACCAATAGCAAACAAGCAAAGCATATATCCTAATCAATCCCCTAACCCTTGCCATCCATCTCGTTCAGTCGTTCCTATCATTCCACCATTTTAGTTTCCATGCTACCTCTAAAAATCATGCCGCACGCCGCTTCCTCGCATCCGCAAATCACGCCGCACCAAATCATCACAGCCTTGCCACGAGTTGGTCCAGCACCATGAAATGGCGGCGGTCATCGCTCCTCTCCTCCATCTGACGCTGCACGCATTGTCGCTCCCACGGACGTTTTCGTCTCCCCAAATCCTGCCAGCCACAGGCGTCCTGTGCTGTTGCCTCCCTTTCCAACTGCCGGCACCCCGTATTGCTCTACTCCCTCTCCGGACGCTCTTCTCTCACTCCGGCTACAGGTTTCGCACGCCATTCTTCCCTTTCTTCCACTGGGCTATGGGAACCCGGGAAAAGTGCGGGGCCGGGGATTGATTTTGCCCAGTTCCTACCTTCGGGACTAGGGCCAGGTGAACCCGCATGGGAGCGGGGACGAGGCCGTTCCTGTCCAACCCGTCCCTGTCCCGCCCCATTGCCAACCCTAGTAACTCCACCTAATCTGTGCTTTTCCTAATGATGCGTCAGTCGTTCATATTAGGAATCACCCAATGGCTCTGCCCTCCGTGCGCCTCTCCCTTTGTATAGGTGGCACCGGATTGATCTTTCTCCTGTCTTCTCTGACCTCCCTCCTCACTGCTCCGTGCAATCCCCATAACCCACTCCTCTATACGCCGCCCAATCATCCATGTGTCGAGTGGCGACAAGTTGCCTTCCCTACCAAATACGCCCCATTTCCTATTCACGTCAAATCGCACGCCCTCACAATTGACCCTACCAGGCGTCCTCCTCCAATCTCACAACTCCAGTGGTGTCGTCACTGCCCTCCCGTATCCATCGCTCACCATTGGTCTACCACCCGCCCGACCATCCCTTCAAAACCACCCTCACCTCAGTGGCGGAGGCAATGAGGTGCATGCGGTACATCTCTACCCTAAATTTTTAATAAAAAAAACCCCAATATATATCCCCAATAATACATATATGTATTGTGTTTACATAAGAAGCCCATGGTAGAAATGATGATGATGATGATATCATTAAACGCTTTCGAGGCATGGCAACTGCCCATGTCCAAATTTAGTTTTCTATTATGTGCTTTCATATTTTGGCATGGTTGTAATAGAATCAAATTACTTAAATTCTATAATATCTATGTCATTTTGAGCTATATTATTCACTCATTTGGTCTGTAACGTTTCCTGCTTCTTTTGTATGGATATGTCTGAAACCCCGTTGCCAAATTCCTAGCTCCGCCACTGCCTCACCTCCCTCTCATACCCCCTCCCACCACCTCCACCTCCAACCTAATCTAAAGAAAGCTGTTAAAGTTCGAGTGTCGGCTTCAAGGCTTACTGAGAATGTAGTCGTTGCTGCCTTGCTAGTGAGTCCTAGCCATCTCTCTTCCTTCGTCTCCTAATCCAGAGGTTAAAGGTGACATTCTTCATAACTTTAGTCATCTAAAACCTAGCGATCCCTCTATAAATTAATAAGACAAACAAAATACTCCTTCCATCCCTAAATATAAGGGATTTTGGTTGGATGTGATACATTCTAGTACAACTGCATATCCATACACATTAATGCCAGCTGCATCAATAAAATTCACGAGAAACCCCAGCTTGAAAGCGCAAAGTTTGGGTAAAAGCTAAAAAGTGTGGATAAAATTCAATAGGTCTAACATAGCTTTTAATCCAAACTTTCATTACTTTTATACACGATGACAAATAGAACTGAAATTAAAAAAATGTGACTAAATAGTGTAAGAACGCAATTTTGAAAATTATTATTAGCCCGACTATTCTGAGGAGCTAGCTGCAACTCATCTTTTGTCTTTTTCTCATGCGGAAGGTGTAGATGCTATATACTATTTCCGTCCCAAAACAAATTCAATCACTGTCCAAATTTATTGTACTAGATATCCTATTTAATCTTATATTGATTTATTTTGAAACGAGCGAGTATATATGATTGAATTGAAGACACAAGTTCCTTTTAGTACTCCTAGTACTAGTATACTATATTCTCCATCACCTTTACACAACATAGGCACACGGGTCTCTCACTTCAATGATTTTTTGTTGTCTGCACTGAGAGCACAGCACCATGGCCCTGTTTGTGCTAGCTTGATTCGCTACCTCACACCACAAAACATCGCTTTAATTTCACCTGCTCGCTAGCTAACCCTCCATTAGTGGATGACTGCTTGTGTTGTGTTTAGCTTCCCATACATCGCATCCAACCACTTAGTGCTCATATTATCACCATGTCTATATATATACTTTCTCCATCGTCTTATTCAAAAAATTTAAGTAATTATTAATTCTTTTCCTATCATTTGATTCATTGTTAAATATATTTTTATGTATACATATAGTTTTACATATTTCACAAAAGTTTTCGAATAAGACGAACGGTCAAACATGTTTAAAAAAGTTAACAGCGTCAAACATTTAGGGAAGAAGGGAATATATATATATAATACTAATTACATATATGTAATTTCGGGACTTGCGTATGTAATGTTAGGACTCACATATATAATTTTGAGACTTACATTATAAATACACTAAAATTACATATGTAATTTTGGAACTTACATATGTAATTTTGAGACTTACATTATAAATAAACTAAAATTACATATGTAATTTGTAAACTTACAATGTAAATACATACCGACTATTTTTTGGTGAAAAATATGGCGCCATAAATATAGCTACTCCCTTTATTTTTGGGCCCACCTTATCTACCCCAGGCAAACCAAATCCTCCCCTTCTTCTTCCATGGTTTTCCCTTCTTCTTCAATCCATGGATGGCACCTCTCCTCGCCGCCATTAGCAGCCATCCGGAGCTCCAGCAACAGGCTGTCGGCACAAGCACCCAACAGCTGCAGCTGCCGGAGTGGTCGCCGAGCCGCAGATGGAGCCGCCGACGGTGCCGCAGTACTCTCTTTTTCCATTTATGTGGCTGCCCAGATCCATCATCCATGTTTATCGGTTAGTTCTTCCCACTCCCTTTCTTTTGCTAGTAGCTTGTGAAAGCTCAAGCAGCAACAGCCGGCGCTCGAGCACCAAATACTCACTGCCTCATTCACCTTCACCGAGCTACAGGTTGCCCATATCCAAGTAGTCTTTGATGTTTTGATCCAAGACAACACATGCATGGTTATATAGACTATAGATCCAAGTGAGTGCCATTTTATTTTCAGCTGAGCCTACAGATCCGAATCTTCATCTCCATTACATGATAATTTCAGTTTCTTTCTCAGGTGCTCTTTCACGAATTATATTGATTAAACATTGTGGATCTGATTATTTGGATCGCTGAAGAACAAATTGGCTGAACTGACTGACTGCGCATGACGTTTTGATTTGGTGGCATATTTTGAAGCATGAATGTGTGTTTGTAAGAGGATTTGTTTGTCAAATTTTGTAGGAGTAATTGTTAGCCAAATTTTGTAAGAGTTTGCTAGCCAAATTTCTTGATTCTGTTGTACTACAAAAGCATGTAAGCGAATTTTCGTGTTCATAATGAAATGATTTTTTGCATTTCAACGGATTGGTTTATTTTTCTTGAACATTGATAGAAGAAGCTGAAGAAAATAATAATGCATGTCATTTACGGAGTAGTTGATAAAAACAAAGAAATAAATAAAGAATAACAATAATAATATATGTCTATTGTGGCTGAAATCCTTGGAAAAGTTACTTTCCACGTTGGATGACCTTTCCACGTGTGCAAATTTCTTCCCTAGAGTTTCTAGTGAAAAACTCTAGGGATCACAGCCTTTCCCGTAGAATGGATCCCCAGGGTGGGTGTTCCCTAGGGTTAGCTCTAGGGAAACATGTTCCCTAGGGTTTTTTGCCTGTTCCCTAGAGTATTTAGCCATAGGGAAACCGGTGAATTCTAGTAGTGATTATTGGTTGAATTTAGCTAAGTTCCTCTTGAGATTTTGGGAAGAAATTAAAGAAACGAAATCTAGCATGTAACTAGTATGATAGTTTTATTTCCATTTAGAGTATTTACCTGGACTTCTGGCATTGGATTGAATGGACATCCTAATGGTCTTTCATCTCGGAGTATAAACTTAAAATATTCAAAGGGAAATAACCAAGAAAGAAATTAAAGCCGCCTCTTTTAGTTCCACTTGATCTTCCTTACTATTTTTTTAGGAAGCTCATGTAGAAGATCATATTTTATACTACCCATGAACTTGACAATTTCTTTGGTTAGACTTTAAGAGGTAAAAGGCAGAATCATTTGGAAGAAAACAAATGTGCATAGAAACATGAGATTGAGCTAATCAATACTATCATTTATACTTATTTTATATTGTATTTAGACGATACTATCTTATTTTTATGTATCGTCATGGCTGCATGCCTGCCTCGATCTACTTCCAAATTTAAATTGTTTTCACATATTCTATAGGTGCCTTAGTTTGAAACTGGAAAGCAATTAGTGGAATCAGAGACCGGGTTTTCTATTGTTAGACCAAAAAGAAAACGAAGAGAAAAAGCTAGCCACCGGGATTGCTGTTTTTATTCTTAAGAATTACTTGTAGCTGTAGATGTCGATGTGGTCGATCTCAATCTGCCATATAATTATAGTGATCTGATGCATCTATATATGTATAAAATACTCATGTGCTGTTGCTCAATGCTCACCTCTCATGCATGGTGTTGTGTGTTGTCGATATTCAATTATACATTCCAATTTTATACAGTGTAGTACATAGTTCGTTCCCCCAAGAGTTTGTATTGCAACTTTGCATATGTTAATTTTGCACATGCAAGCACATAAGTAGGCCTTCTGAATTACAGCAATGCCAAAATATATATTAATTAATACGTGGAGCTAGGCAGAGGACATGAAGGTTCCTGGTCAAATTAATTAGGCGGTAGGACAATTAAAGTGACCACATTGTTTAATTTGTTCTTCATCATATATGTGCTCTTGCATATGCACCAACCCATGTGAGAAATGATGCGCTAATTGATAATAGATGGAGTCAGGTTAACAATACATTGACTAATAATTTGTAGGCAAGCTATGGATCAGCTTTCATTAACTTATGTATACAATCAACACAGATATTTTATTTGTGCAGTCTAGAAAACTAGGTACGTATGCCGATGGATCAAGCATCGATCAAACGATGACCAGATCGATTTGGATGTGTTTAAGCTTTGACCTCGAGCGAGCATAATTTTTTTGATCGGGAATAATTTCTTCCCAATGCTGTTTAGCGTTTACTTAATTAGGGCAAGTTCAACCGTTGATCGAGCCACATCGAACTTCTAACTCGTGTCCACATCAACAAGGCAATCTGAAAATTTTTGTTGTACTTTATCACTTATCAGGTGAGCGCTTTTGTATTATGGACTCCTGCAATTAATTTATACTCCCTCCGTATTTGAATGTATGACGCCGTTGACTTTTTAACCAACGTTTGACCACTCGTTTTATTTAAAATTTTTATGCAAATATAAAAATACTTATGTCATGCTCAAAGAACATTTGATGATAAATCAAGTCACAATAAAATCAATTATAATTACAAAATTTTTTTAAATAAGACGAAAGGTCAAACGTTTGTTAAAACGTCAAAGGCGTCGTACATTAAAATACGGAGGGAGTATCAAATTTTGTAGTTGCCTCCTTCCAATTTATCTGAGTATGTCATTCCTGCTTTAACAGGAAGTCTATTTTACGTCAAAAAAAACAGGAAGTCTATGTGACAACAGTATATGGTTATATTCATAAGTGTCTCTTAATTGGCACGCCAATTTAGATTAAGAGAAAGATTTTGCTTGACAGCAAGATAGCAACTTGAAGTACAGTCTATTTTTTTTCTAATTAACTATAGTAATTTCCAACATGATTATGCATTATAATAAAATGGGTGATGCGTGGAGATCTGTGTGAAAAGAAGCAATATCGAGGCAATGATGTATGTCCTAATTTCTAGATTCCAATCATATTCTCCAATGTTCTTTTGCCCCTAGAAATAATGACATAATTGGATCCAACATGATCGACAGCTACGACCCCTTTGCTAATTACGAACAGAGGGTACTTATGTCATGTCCTTTGCTAGTGCTGATAATTATTATGATTTCTTTGAAATATTAACTGAGAAGAGCTAATTCCGTTAATCATGTTGATCCTTAATTATATATTTGCTGGCTGGTTTCACCACAACTCCGGTCTAAGTGTGACTTGATTCATCATCAAATGTTCTTTAAGCATGACATAAATATTTTCATATTTGCACAAAATTTTTGAATAAAACAAATGGTCAAACGTTGGTCGAAAAGTCAACGGCGTCATACATTAAAATATGGAGGGAATAGAAGAGATATAATGTGTTCTAGGTGACATGTGATGTTGCTTTTATTATGGTCCTACTTATTGACATAAATTATCTTTTAAGTCAATTTTCTTATTTTTGTATGATTTATAAATTGGTGGCTTTTAAGCCTCCTTAAGGGTGAAGTTCTAACTGCAACCAACCTAAAAAGATTACTCAAAGTTTGGCTTAATAGTACATGAATATATATAAATTTTAAAAGGCTTTTTTAAAAAAATGTTTGCTTGCTTGGGTCTCCTCGTATATCTTTTTTTTTTTCTAAATTCAATGTAAATGGTTTGTTAACTATGTTAAAACATTAATATTGTAGAGAATTATTAAATTTATCATAACAAAATTAAGTTCTACCACGATCTGCACATTAATGGAAAAAAACAAATTTGTGTGTGAAAAGTACATGCAAAGTTAATCTATATGTTGTATTTGTCCTTTTAGTTTTTCAATATGTGATAGAGATGATCCTGAGCCAGGGAAGGATATCACGGGCAAAGACTTCGAGTCCGACAAAGCCATATGGGCCTTGTAGGCTTGTACGAGCGCTGGTGCAAGGCTTACGAGAAAGAGCGTGAAATGTTCAAGAACACTGCAGAGTTTATTCATAGTTTCAACAGTGATATTACTTCGGAAGCAGAGCAACTAATTTTGGGTCCGTACTGCAATGGGTTCGACGAGAAAGACGAGGCTGAATTTCTGCATGATTTTGGCCGTTTTAAAACAGGGTTCATGAATTTGTAGAGTCGCGGATGATCGACTCCCCCATGATTCGCCTTTGATCCCCCATGAACAGCAATGGATTGAACCACGACTGTTTACTCTGGCTGGCGTCAACTATACATTGTGATTCAGCTTTTTGAAAAAAAAAAAACTATAATATACAGGTTGGTTCATTAATTCTTCAGAGTAATCAAAGTTCCTGTAGTGAAAGTGACAAAACTGTAAGCACAGATACCAGTTTACACCTCAAACTGTAAGCAGAAGCGCTTCTGAAAACCTTCGCAGTCTTAGGTATGTAAACCTTGTGCATCAGAAACCTTGAGCTGGATAACCTGTTCAGGTTCTCAACAATGAACGTAACTATTTCCATTTACGTATGTAAATATTTCTGGTAAACGGATTATCTTAGATATAGAAAAGATCTAATCCAACGGTGTAAAATAGCGGGTCCACCAATTTAAATGAAAATCGATGGTATGATCGTAGAATGCCACATGGCGGCCTAGGAAAGCTTGTAGAAGTGACACGTGGCGGCTTATGAGTGTTTATAGGAAGTTTCATGGACTTTTAGTATATAATAGATAGATAGATAATAGATAGATAGATAGATAATAGATGTGTCGGTATAAGAACACCACCTGTTTGACTGGTTGCTATCAAAACAATGTCTGCCGACAAGGGTCAATTTGCTTAAAAAGAACATCGTTCAATCGGCAACCTGTGAACTCTGCCATTCAGAGGTAGAAATGGCAGCTCATCTATGCGTTCAGTGTCCCCTTGCAGTTGCCATCTGGAGGCTGATTGAAATCCGACCGAACATCAACTGTGCGAATGATCTACATGCTCTGCAACCAAGCAGCCGCCTACCGACCAAACACTTCAAAGTTTTCTTCCTACTTTGTCTTTGGGGATGTGGAACCATTGCCATGATGTAATTTTTCAGGGGCAGCCCCCTTCCCTAACCAGAATAGCAGTGAAGTGCATCCTAGAAACAATTTCTGGGTAGTTCCGACAGGATAGTTGTTGAATCCAGGAAACATTCTCTCCTCTCTACTTCGTTCTAATGTAACTTGATACTACCTCCATATTTTAATGTATGACGCCGTTGACTTATTGTTCAACGTTTGACCATTCGTCTTATTCAAAAAAATTTATGTAATTATCATTTATTTTATTATGACTTGATTCGTCATCAAATATTCTTTAAGCATGACATAAATATTTTCATATTTACACACAAATTTTAAATAAAACGAATGGTCAAACGTTAGTCGAAAAGTCAATGGCGTCATACATTAAAATACGGAGGGAGTACTTTGTAATTTGTCTCACTTTAATGAAAATATTCAGGTGATAAAGCTCCTCCCCTCCCGGTTGACCAATGTAAAAATAATAATCTCAAGGACCTTTGGAGGAGAAGCGTCAAAGCAGTCATCGATCACCTTCAGAATTCTAATGGAATATTAATTAGCACAATACAGAGGGGTCATGTTACATTATACCTACAAGTTGGAAAATCATAGTGGAAAACCATGTGGTATGGTGATGACGGATTGGATACGAACCTACGTGCATACAGGAATGCTCAAACAAATCGTTACAATGAGATGATTACAAGAACAGTTCAACTCATTGATTTTAGAGATTTTTTACTGTAGGTATAAAACCCTGAGAGTGGGTGGTACCAAATCCTGACCGTTGATATGCCCTCATCGGACGGCTGAGATTGGATGGTACCGCCTGGTACCGCTGGTGGGGAGGGGGTTAAATTGTAATTTCGCGTAGCGAGGGAGAAGGGGTCTCTTTGTTCCTTCTATCGGTTCTGTTTCCTTCTCCCCGATCTCTCCGAAGCTTTGGCGCACACAATAGGGAGTAGCCATGCCGTGGGCGGCTGAACTAGCGCAGGGGATGGAGGGATGGCGCTCAGATCCATACATCCCTCCATCCGCTCGTGGTCCCCTTCGAGGCGATAGGCGTTGGGCGGCGGTTGGTCGGCGGGCGGCAGTGGTCGGTGATGGGCAGCGGTGGAACGGCGCGCTCCGAGCTGCCACCTGCTGACACGGCGCTGCAGCCCGTTGCGCAGCTGCAGGCGGTAGAGCTGGGGGATGGCGACGGCGCGCTCCCTCGGCGTGCAGTGCTCGGAACAGGACGAGGCTGGAACAACAGAGTCATATCAGATGAGGCTGAAGAAGTCCCAGGACGATAGGGCATTATTGACCACCAGATGGAATCAACTGATTGATGTAGAAGTATTCAATGAGGGTGATGTTTGTATTTTCCATTTCAACAATTGATGACGACGTTCTTGATCTGAAGATCCATGTTCTCAAGTAGTGTGATGGATGAACATCACCATTTTGTCTGGCAATATTTGTTGTGCCATCCAAATTCGTATGATATAATGCTAGATAAGACCTTATTATGTGCTTGTTCTTACCAGTTAGAACTTATTATGTGCTAGTTAAGACCTGTTTATGTGGATGAACTATCTGTCAATGGATGCCCGTTAAGACCATTATGCTGTTCATGCATGAACTATCTATTTTTGTGGCAAGTTACTGGATTCTTGCAAGTTATTTTTCAGATGTTTCAATTGCAACACTGGTTCGGTCTGCAGTTGAAACTTTATTTTGCAGTTGCACGTATTTCCAAGTAGTAAATATTAGATGGAATTAACTCAAGATGAATATGATATATATCCAAACAAAATATAAGATACATATTGTCTGAGCATAATCAGCACCCATATGAGCTCTTACATACATATTGTTCAAGCATCCACTCTACTTGAAGACACCATGCATATGTATCAACATCCATTCAGCTTGAAGACAACATACAGACAGTAGGAGACTGCGCTGCTCTGCCTGCGGCGGTGGGCGGCGGTCATCAGCGGTGGACTCTTGCGCTGCTATGCCTGCGGCGATGGTCGGCGGCGGGATCCTGCGCTGCTCTGCCTGCGGCGGTGGGCGGCGGTCGTCAGCGGTGGACTCCTGCACACGGTCGGCGGCGCTGGAACTAGCTCCCAGCATGCATGGGCGCTGGCGGCGGAACTGAAGTGCGGCAGCCGGATGACGATTTTGGTCGATGAGTCGCGGGGAAGAGATTGCGCCGACCGAGCTCTTTTCCAATCTGTCTAGCTATTGGCTGCTTGGGCGGTGCTGACCTGAAGGCCCAATTAGCGAATACAATCTCTTAACAAATTTATTCCGATCATGCCCCTGCCAAATCAATGGCTAGATTTGATTGGTACCTCATAGTACCTGGTACCTCATAGTACCTCAAGGTACCTTCTCAAGGATGGGAAAAGTGCTCTTGATTTTAAGGTAATATTTGTCACGGTTAGGGTAAGGCATACCCTCTATTCTTATCTCCCGTCCCTGTCGTCTCTGACTGTTTGCTTCTTGCCTCATGGAGAATAGAATCATCTCGAGGAAATTTCGAGAAGTGTCAAAGCAGTCTTCGATCAGCTTTAAGTGTTGGGGAATTCTATTCAATCTGTAATGTGATATTAATAAGTGGCATACTTACAAGTTGGAAAATTACAGTAGAAAACCGTGTGGTAGATGATGGATATGAAGACTTCATAATGCGTCACAGATCTATGTGTATGCAGAAATGCACACAACTCATTATAAAGGGATGATTACAGGAATAATTCAACACTTGTGCATCCATCATTACTTATACTCGTTTTATTTGTACAACGTGGCTGAGTCCTGCCAAATGATTTAATTTGAGGACACATTTTCAACTCTATCTTTAGCACATGACATCTTAATTATACCATCAAAATTCCGGGAAGCACCTGGGATCATGACTAATTGTGCAATGTGTTCTGCCAATCAGACACACCGAGAACAAACATTGCATTGCTCCACCCCAAGCTGCCATGCCCAGTAAGACTTCCCGACAATAAGTCCCCGTTGCTGACAACGCCCGACCCAAGCACAACCTGAACCACTATCCTTGATCTCATCCGTCCTGCCTGTCATCCATGCCTCACAGCACCCGACACTTTTCCTAGATCATGCATATCAATTTATCTTCTTTCTCACAGGTACTAGTAGGAATCACCTTGAGTGGCACACCGAGCAATGTAGACAATAGATTCCAGGTGTCACTTTGGAATTACGGAGCAGGAGTATTCTTTATACTAAATTGTTCCTAATGCTTACCATGCCTAATTATTTATTGGACGGAATGATTTTTTTGGATATAACACATAATCTTATTTGTTAGAAACTTTAGGAAGGGAAGACAAAGTATGAGCTGTGTGCCGTCAATCATTCATTTTGACACTCGGATAGACTAAATTAATTCTTTGTATGCATAGTGGTGTGTGTGGTTGGGAGATGGGGTGTAGAATCTATTTGTAGGCTTCAACTACAGGCATATCAACAAGAAAGGGGAGGAGGTACATTTCAATTCACCACCTACTAGCTTGCTAGCTACAACCACATTGTAGTTTAGTCATCACTCTTCCGTGGCATATATAATGTTATATATAGGTGATATAGTTACAGTTTGAGTGGATCTGAAAATTTTAAGGCAAGCGAAATCAAACCAA
>CM020185.1:10388551-10407490 GCA_009805545.1 Oryza longistaminata | reverse complement strand
TTAAAAGTCAATGCTAAAACAAAATTATGTTGAGAATATCTTAAAATCAACTTCAAAATCAAGTTAAAATTTTGACTTTTGCTTTGACTTATTAAGCCAACCAATGAGCCTGATAATCACCATCCCAAATTTTTGTTTTTGGTCGATGTAACATTTTTTCTGAAACTTTGATAGGAGAGAATAGGCGATGAAACTGCTATATTTTGGATGGAGAGAAGGGATATTGACTCCTCGTTTGTGGATCTTTTGATAATTATAGTTTCTATCTGAATTTCCAACTTCCAAAACATGCTAGATTCTCACCTACTACCTCCGTTCTAAAATAAGTTTTTTTTTTCACCCATCTCACACATACCAATACAAAAGCAATAAATACTACATGCCCCTATTTTATCAAATACTAATGCAATTACCAATTTATCTACTCCTATAATTATTCCCTATTTTCAGAAACTCCGATGCATAGTTTATTTTGGGACAAATGGAAAGAGCTCAAAAGTGAACTCATTATGGGATGGAAGGAGTAAATTGTAAGGACTTTCACAGTGCAGTGACATGGCGCGTGGAATCGAGGTGCCAAGTGAAAGATTATGTCCATTTCGCGCTCTGTCGTGCCCCCCATATGGTTTCTTAGTGCTCAGTTAGGCACGGGTGCTCCACTGCGACGTGGTCTCAGAACCTCACTGCGAGACGGTCCCCATAAAAAAAATTCCTTGTTAGTCCTAGCAAGGAGCCAAGGGTACTCTGCAATGTGGAATATGCGTCTTGTTAATGATTTCTCCTATGTGGAGTCCTTTTTACAAGGAAACTTAGTTGGCGTAGCTTTGCATTGCTAGTGTCCTAAGAGTGTTTACAATGCGGTGAGGTGGCGTTCAGCCTCGTTCGAGAGAATCGAATATTCCACGCCACATCGGCTATACCCGCAGCCAGAAGAGGTCCTCGGAGCCAAACTTGGCTACCTGTTCTTGGAACGAAAAAAGGAGGGAGAAGCAGGGAGAATGCATTGTGGAGGACGTTTTCTCCTAAAAATTTGTTTTTGGGTTTCCTACTACAAATAGGAAGTGAAAAAACTCCTCCCTCCAACAGATAGCCTAAATTCAATCCCTAAAACTTAAAAGTGGGTCCTTATATTAAACTACCAAGAGAAAATTCCCTTTTTTTTCTTTCACGCGCAGAAAGATCGCTATCTCCCACGCGCGGGAACGAGGGAGAGAGGCGGGACTGCGTGATTGGGAGCGACTTTCGCGCCCGCATATAAACAGAGTGAGGAACCAGGGGAAGGGAACTCCAAAACAAAGGGTAGGAGAGTAGGGAATCTGTTGGAACTAATTTTTAGACTAAAATCCTTCAAAATTAATTTTAGGAATCATATAAGTAGATTGTTGGTGATGCTTTACAGTGGCTATATCAACTGCGCGTGACGTCAATTCCCACCTAACAGCGCCGGGCCATCGTTGCGCTTGCCAGCAGCATCCATGTGCGGATGTGCCGATTTGCACGGCTTGCACGCAGCTTGCATCGTTCGCGTCTTGGTCCATCAATGCAACGAGCTTGCGTGTCGCCGCGACGTCGCTGTACGTCCTCCATCTCCCGTAATCCCCGGGACCTCCATCTCCCACTCCAACCCCGGCGAGGCGACGCAGCTCGATCAATGGGCAATGGCCAACGGCCCTACGGCTACGGGGTACGGCCCCAGATGCCCCAGACCAAATCCGACGGGCAGACCCCAGTATACCTGCCGGCAGTGCCGGCTGAGCTGCCGTCCCCCTCTGAACCCGACGACGTGTCGCGAGCGCGGCGCGCGGCAGCTGATCCGGACCGTACGTGCAGCCCCTTGGAGGAATGGTAGGTGACCACACTCCAACTGCAATCCTGTCTATCGTATGCACGATGCAATAATTGGTTTACATTCTTCTGTTTGGGCCTGGTTTAGTTCCTAATTTTTTTTTCTTCAGACTTTTAACTTTTCTATCACATCAAAACTTTCTTACACACATAAACTTTTAACTTTCTTTTTTCAAATTTTCAATTTTAGTCAAACTTCCAATTTTAGCGTGGAACTATAAACATGATAGAGTCCATCGATTACCAGCCACATCCTCTAATAAATTAAAACGGTTTATTAAAAAATATAAATTAATTTATAGATAAAACTTTTATATATTTGTTCGTATTGACTTAGAAGCCAATGCTAAAACAAAATTATGTTTGAAAATATCTTAAAATCAACTTCAAAACCAAGTTAAAATTTTGACTTTTGCTTGGACTTATTAGGCCAACCAATGAGCCTGATAATCACCATCCCAAAATTTTGTTTTTGGTCCATGTAACATTTTTTCTAAAACTTTGATAGGAGAGAATAGGCGATGAAACTGCTATATTTTGGATGGAGAGAAGGGATATTGACTCCTCGTTTGTGGATCTTTTGATAATTACAGTTTCTATCTGAATTTCCAACTTCCAAAACATGCTAGATTCTCACCTACTGCCTCCATTCCAAAATAAGTTTTTTTTCACCCATCTCACATATTGGTGCCCCTATTTTATCAAATACTAATGCAATTACCAATTTATCTACTCCTATAATTATTCCCTATTTTCAGAAACTCCGATGCATAGTCTATTTTGGGACAAATGGAAAGAGCTCAAAAGTGAACTCATTATGGGATGGAAGGAGTAAATTGTAAGGATTTCACAGTGAAGTGACATGGCGCGTGGAATCGAGGTGCCAAGTGAAAGATTCTATCCATTTTGCGCTCTGTCGTGCCCCCACATGGTTTCTCAGTGCTCAGTTAGGCATGGGTGCTCCACTGCAACGTGGTCCCAGAACCTCATTGTGAGACGGTCCCATAAAAAAATTCCTTGTTAGTCCTAGCGAGGAGCCAAGGGTACCCTGCACTGTGGAATATGCGACTTGTTAATGATTTCTCCTATGTGGAGTCCTCCTTTTTACAAGGAAACTCAGTTGGTGTAGCTTTGCATTGCTAGTGTCCTAAGGGCGTTTACAATGCGGTGAGGTGGCGTTCAGCCTCGTTCGAGAGAATCGAATATTCCATGCCACATCGGCTATACCCGGAGCCAGAAGAGGTCCTCGGAGCCAAACTTGGCTACCCGTTCTTGGAACGAAAAAAGGAGGGAGAAGCAGGGATAATGCATTGTGGAGGGCGGAGCCTTGCGCAGGCGTCGGGATGACATAGGCCAGAGACTCCCAAGCTCACCTGTCAACCACTATAGCCCCACAACCATGGAGCTTGATAGCCCGCTTCATCTCGATCTAAATCATTTTTCATGTAGAGTAGTCATTAATAGAGGCATCTCTAAAAGTTGGAAACATGATTTCCAGCTACCTAAGGATGTACAATGGTCGTTATTAGGAACACTTAGTTTTTATATTAGAATATTTGCTAATCATGAAAAAGGAGAGAAACCATCGTTATAATGGTTAACAACAAGTCAACACTGACTCTTAGCATTTATAAGATGAAAATATTTTTTTATAATGAAATATATATTCGACCTTTACTCAATGAGGTACAGCTAATTATAACATTAATTCGCTCAGAAACGTTCTCACACCAAAGGAGACATGGCTGCATAAGGTAAAAAGACTCAGCATTTGTAAAACGAAAACATGGTTGCATAAAAATAAAAGAAGAAGAAAAATATGTACACTGATTCATAAACCGTCACATCGGCATGGGCAGAATGCGACGCAGAATCGCGCCAAATTCTTCTGTCTTTCTCGCGTGCAGATACCGACCTACTACTACACCAGCGGCAGCAAGCGGAGAAAAGACGGAGGAAAGATGTGATCCAGTTATCCAGCCGAGAATGATGAGGGCCGGAGAAAGTGCACATCGTCACCTATTGTGGGGAAAGAGAAAGAACAAATGAGTTTAGCGAGACGCCTTCATTGTGATCAACGACGCCACGGCCGCCACTGATGTTAATAAAGATGACATAGGCCAGAGACTCCCAAGCTCCCCTGTCAACCACTATAGCCCCACAACCATGGAGCTTGATAGCCAGCTTCATCTCGATCTAAATCATTTTTCATGTAGAGTAGTCATTAATAGAGGCATCTCTAAAAGTTGCAAACATGATTTCCAGCTATCTAAGAATGTACAATGGTCGTTATTAGGGACACTTAGTTTTTATAATAGAATATTTGCTAATCATGAAAAGGAGAGAAACCATCGTTATAATGGTTAACAACAAGTCTACACTGACTCTTAGCATTTATAAGATGAAAACATTTTTTTTAAGATAATAGAATATATTTTCTGCCTTTACTTAACAAGGTATAGCTAATTATAACATCAATTCGCCGAGAAACGTTCACACACACCAAGGAGACATGGTTGCATAAGGTAAAAAGACTCAGCATTTGTAAAACGAAAACATGGGTAAAAAACAAAAACGAAGAAAAATATGCACACTGATTCATAAACCGTCACATCGGCATGGGCAGAACGCGACGCAGAATCGCGCCAAAATTCCTCTGCCTTTCCCGCGCGCAGATACCGACCTACTACTACACCAGCGGCAGCAAGCTAGCCAGCAACACTAGCAGCAGCAGTGGCAGGCAGCAGCAGCCATCGACTTCGAGTTGCTACGGACAAACGAGCGAGCCAGACATCACCTCGGCACCAAACAATAATGCACCCCAATGGATTAGCAACGGCCCAAGCTTTGCAAAATGGGTGGCGCACTGCTAATGCCCTGAGGCAATGTACAATGTGGTCTCAGCACCATGCCCGCAGCATCCACGTAGGCTCGGATGACACGGTGGAGGAGAGAAGTGCCATTGCAAGGTATCAGCATGATATACATAGGGCACGGTGGCTTGAGGAGAAAAGACGGAGGAAAGATGTGATCCAGTTATCCAGCCGAGAATGATGAGGGCCGGAGAAAGTGCACCTCGTCACCTATTGTGGGGAAAGAGAAAGAACAAATGAGGTCAGCGAGACGCCTTCACTGGTGATCAACGACGCCACGGCCGCCACTGAGGCCTCTCACAGTGCACCTACGTGGACCGGTGCTTCACCTTGCCAACTAGGATTTTCGTCGACGTGGCGCTTGGACCCGGGACCAAACACGGTAACTCGTGACCAAACAAGGGAGTACTTTACATGGCCTTTCTCTGTCCAGCTAGGTGTAAATCAAATAGCAATGTTTGCAGTGTCTTAAGTCAAATTGCCTTAAAGTTTTAGTGCTGCCTAGAAGGAATTACTCACCCTACTTGCAAATACTTGGCACTGGACACTATATATAGGCAAACTTTTTCACCATCCATCTTTTTCTAAATAAATTTATAGAAACTTGAAAATATACAAATATTATCAAAGTATTAGCATGAATCTTTAATTCATTCATAGTACTTTAACCTTCCGAGAATTGTTAAGAAAAAAAACTGTGGAAGTTAATAGTGCCAGGTAGATGCAAACCGCGGAAGGATTAATTAAGACCGGCCTTAGGAACATCTTTTATAAAGAAGCACGCACTAGATCTTTCAGTATCGTGTGTAGCAATTTTTGTCTTAGACCAGATTTTTATTATATAGAGTAAGTAGTAGAAAGATGACATTAAAATCAGTTTGTAGATTACTCTATATAATAAAAGTCAGTTATTAGTAGCAAACAGTGAGAAAGATTCGATCTCCTAAGTTCTCCTTGTATTGTTATACCCCAAAACAGTCTGATTTGCCATTTTGCCTCGGATTCATGTCGCCATCTTCCTTCATCAATCATCATCCAGCACTTGATAGCTCCACCTGTTTAGGTGATCCGCACCGAGCGATTAATTTGTTCTCTCAACCATTACTTTCGATTAGGGGGCACATAGACTAGACCCATTCCCGTCTGGTTTTGCACCTTGAATTGTAATGAACTGGCACCATCTAATGCTACAGCATTGGACGTTTGCTGGATTGCTAGCTACCTTTTGTTGTGTCGAGGCTAGATTCCTCCATTCTAAAATATAACAATTTTTAAATCTTTAAAATTTATCTTAAAATATAACAATTTCTCTACTAACACTCTTTTTCTAACTATTCACAACTCTTCACCATTCAATTTCTTCATACACCACCACTTATCATCTAATCACAATCTTCCCCCATTTAAATCCATCTACTTTCTTAATAATCGTGTTTTTCTCCTTTTATATTTTGGAATGAAGGCAGTACTTGTTTTTAATAATTGACATTTACACCTTTTAACGTTAAACTTACACTGCTTGTTTGTTTCTAAAAAAAGGAAATACTTATATCGACATGTATAGTGACATAAATATAACCATTCGACGTTTATTTATCACAATAAAATTATTAAAGAAATATTTTATGGTTAAAGTAATAAAGTTGTAATCAACAAAATCGGTTATTACATAACAGAGGGAAGTAAGTTTAATTTTAAACCGGGAAAAAACATTACTCCCTTCGTCTTTGTCTAAAATATTATAGCAACTCCAGCATTCAAACTTTGTCTAAAATATAGTAATATCTCATCTCAATAAATCATAATCATCTCTTATTTAATTTCTCTGTCTACTTTCACACTTCAACCAATTACAAACATCTCTATTTGATTTCACATATTTTTTTAACCACTGTGTAGAACTCCATAAATCTTTATATTTTCATACGGAGAAAGTGCGTACAAAGCTGGCAAGTTGCCAACTGGACAGGAACACCAAACAGGGTTCATCAATTGTTTGGCTGCGGATGGCTCTCGTCTCTTCAGTCCTAACCAAAGGTGTATGCAGAAGTTGTCACCGAAGTCCCCAGTTCTTCGTTAGCATTAATTCCCATTAATTAAGAACATTTTCTCCTCGCAAGTTGCAATCCTGCTGCTGATTATTCTTTGGCTAACTAATTTTCCCGTGATCTGTCCACCTTTTTCAGATGCGTCCCCATCAACATTCACCCGGTCACCTGTTAATCGCTTAACCTGGTAATTAAACTGATCATTAAGCCGGAAAGAAAAGTGCGTGCTCTTTTCCACGTACACGTACCATACGCACAAGCAACCTGCAGCTAGCCCGTCGCTGCGCGTACGACAGAATGCCAGCAAATGGCGTTCGAGATGCCCCCAAGCGATCGATGTGAACAGCGGCCCAACTCACTTGCAGTGAGAGAGTACTGGCAGCAGGCTAACGTTCTTCCCGTTCAAACCAATTATTGGTCGATTTGATCCGGACGAAGTACACATCGCCATTGACGGAACCGGCTATAGCTATAGAGCTGTGGACGAGACGACGACTAGCTCGCAAATGGCGTGTGGACACCGCGCAGGCGACGACGAGCTGACGAAGCTGTAGCTGTTGCAGCGTGGTGTTGCTGGCGACCTCTTAACGGGGGTCACGGTGATGCTGATGTGGTTGGTCGCTAAGTCATTAGTAGAGTTTGTCTAATATATTGACGTGTAATCTTTTTACGTGTTCGTGATAAAAAAATTAGTAAAGAGTTTGCAGGCTTCACTCTTCAGTCTTCAGAGAGCTCCTCTGATGAAAGGTCCCATTCATTATTGGTGATTGGTGTCTGATACCGCTAATCAAGATGCTGGTCCTCACACAGGCTTGGTATATTCCAAAAAGAATGATATTCTATAAGATAATTCTCTTTTATTGTTGGTATAATAATTATGTGCATCATAGATATGCAACAATTCAGAATGTTTACTTTTCTTTATAAAAATAGAGCAAATTTTATATTGAACTTTTTTTACACAGCTTTGCTAGCATTGGTGTTGCGCTTGAACTTAAGCTTGGCATCCCACATGGGATTTCTTCTGTCATTTTCTTCTTTATTTCTGTCAAATGTGAAAGGGGGAAGATCAAGTTCATTCAAGTGTATGACGTCGACGCCGGTGCTAGCAAAGCTACAACATGACCACCGTTCTAGTGGTGGCTACTCGACCTACTCACAGGTGGTTCAATTCCTCCAACCCAGCATGAAAGAGAGTAAGAGACTGTTTGGTTGCCTGCATCTACCCTGGCTTGGATAGGAGATGCAGACGTCCGCTTGTTTAGTTACCATTTGGAGTATGGCCGAGTTCATGCAAAAGTAGCTTCCGAGCCTGGCCTGAGAGCAACGCTCAATTTTTTCTTTGCTCCTCGGCCTAGCTAAGGGGATGAAGTGCAGGTGCACGCGTGTGGTAGGGGTCTGGCGTCCACTTACCTCCTCTCATTTTCATCTCCCTATTCCCAAGTGATCTCTTCTTCCTTGTAGAAAACCCGCCAAGAAAACCGGAGTTGAACCGCCTGGGATATTGCGTCCGGGGCAGTTGGAGGGTGTAGTTGGAGAGGGGAAAATGTGAGAAAAAGGTGCGCATGTGGGATTCGATCCCAGGATCACGTGCATAGAAGCGAACCAACCATCCACCAGGCTAGGATACACCTTGTGTTTTGAAGGAATAAACTATATATTTACATTATATTGAACCGCTTCAAACCAGTGGTTCAACCGGTTGAACCAATAAACCATTGAACCGATGGCATCGCCGGTTTAATGATCGGTCCGGTCTCAATAACTATGCTTTGGGGTCACCGCTCGTTCGACGTCTTCTCCAATGGTGGACTAGCGGCCAGCCTCGAGCTCCCTCGCCTCAAACACGGTAGAACCAACACCACAAGTTCACAGGAGCCAGATATGGTGCCCGCGGGCTCATAGGCGCTGGATTTGGAGCATGCGACGACGAGCGCTTGGCGAAGCTCGGTCGGCCCCGGTGGAAAAGTCAGCTGCCGCTATCATCTTCCTTGCCAAGTTGCCATCTCCATCTCTCATGCAAGCAACTAAACAAAATCTCATCCCAGCCAAGCTAAACCAATGCAAAGAACCAAACAGTTGCATGTGTATCTCCTCATCCATGTTTAACTCAGCCTGGATAAGAGAGATGAGTCAGGCTAGGGAAATGCAAGCAACCAAACACACCATAAGAGGATAGATGGAGCTGGAGTTAAATGAACAAGCCCTGAAAATATTGATTTACCCTTATCCAAGCCACCATAATGGTTGATACAAAGTGGGTTGTGATCAAAACATAAGGGAGATAAATGGTGTCATTTTTCAATGATGTGCTTTAATATATGCTGAGCTATTTGTTAGGACATATATAGATCTGTTTATTTTGTCTCAAAAAATTCATCGTTCTAACAGGTGAACTTGTGATATACACGTGCTAGCACAAAGAAACAGTTTCACCACCCACTGCAATCTACTGGTCGGTACAAAGGGACAAGATTCTGATGGCAACTTGTGCTGCATTTTATTCTACCTGACGCGGTTAAGATTATTTTTCTGGCACCTCTAAACTTAAGCCAAGTTGGCGCAAACCACAGGCCGGCCCATGTAGTAAGTCGGCCCATGTAGTAAGTGAAGCAAGGCGATTCCAGTAGTCCCCAACTCCACATTTATTATTATCTCAGTGAGATTATATTTGTGCAAAGCTCACTGTATCTTTACTCCCCAAATTAATCAACTGTCTGGCATTATGACCTTGCCTGGCCTGATGCGGCAAACTGGACGGCGACCTCTGCTTGCAGGCATGCAGCTGCACTGCTGCAAAATCAATGGGCCGTGGACAGGTGTTGCCGAGGCTCGCTGTCTGATCCGGCGAAGTGGGCCTGGACACCTCATGGCCGTCGACGGCGACGGCAGTGGCGTGTCCTCCTGTGTCCTGCGGCATCCATCCATCCTGTTTGTCGCGGTGCAGGGAGGAAAGCAACTTCAGATGTTGATCTTCCACTTTTGACAGCTGAACATCTCACTTTGTCAATTCGCCATGGTTAAATCAGCTGCCAAGCATGCTTCAAGATGTGAGGATAGCCATTCAATTACCTTGGTTATCAATAAACCGGTTAAGTTATAAAAAAAACTCAAGCTTACAAATTTTGCTTGAATTTCACCTGTTTCACCTATAACAGCTTGTTATCATGGTTACCGAGACGGGCAAACGGTTCTGCAAGCTTCCAAACTTTCTAAGGCAAACGTTTCTGCTGCTGTCCAGGTTGCTTCTTGTCTCAGATTGTTCTGAATGAGAAGTTTTGAGCAACAATGGGACGCGTGGGTTGATCTGCTACAGTATTGACTTTGGAAGGATCTAAGCAAAAGCACAGCAGCATCCTCTATCAGAGATTCAGATTCCGTGGTCCAAAGAGCAAAATCACAGGGAAATTCGCAATAATGCAATCTGTTCCTTTCCAGCAGCTAACAAGTCACACCACACAGCCCCAAATCCGTAGGTCAGAGGATCCCCAATTCCGCGAGAAAATTGCCGTTGTATTTTAGCGAATTCCCATTTCGATGATGGCAGAATGACAATTTTTTTCCCAATTCCGTGGTAGTACACAAGTTAAACGTCTAGTATTCGTGCGTGAACCAGGCATCGCCAAGTGGCAGCGGTGGAGGTGACCACAGCCAGTTCATCCGAGCAAGAAATGGCCCTGCTCACCGGCGGTAACAACCGTCGCCGTCGGAGTAATCTTAGAGCAAGTTTAATAGTATAGCCAACTATTAGCTCCAAATCATCTATAGTCAATTTAATAGCCAATTCATATAATAGTTACTTAGAGCAGGTACAATAGCAGACTATAAGTCAGCTATAAACATATTTTAAAGAGATAAAGGAAGAGAGAGAAAAGTAGCGGGCTACAGATCTGTAGCCAGCTGCAGCACGGACTCCAAAACGTAATGTGTGTATGACAAGTGGGATCATGTATTAATAGTATAGTAAGCAACTATTGTATGAATTGGCTATTATATTGGCTATAGATGATTTGGAGCTAACAGTAGGCTATACTATTAAACTTGCTCTTATAAACATATACTACACTGTTAATATATGGTCACATATGTCATACACGCATTGCGTCTTGGAGTCCGTGCTGTAGCTGGCTACAAATATATGCGGGGGCTTTTAACTATTTGCCACTCTTACGGATGTTGCTTAACGATTTGCCACTAGGCCCACATGTCATAGATACATGAGGGCCCACATGTCATTGACAAGGTGTGGCAAATCGTTAATTGACATGTAACAAGAGTGGCAAATAGTTAAATTTCCCGATCATCTATATAGTACGCTTACGGAACTAATAAACGATACAATTTACCCAATAATTTTTCTTTACCAGCATTTCATATATGTATTGCATATTTGCATGCTTACCTGGGCCTGGAAATTGAGCGGATACAAAAAGCCCATCAGCGGCGCGCGCTCCGGATACGTCGCGTTGCACGATGCCGTCGTCACCACCAGCGAGTCGTTCGCGACGGCCACGACGGTGTTCCAGTTCCCCTGGACGGCGGCGGGGAAGATCGTGCCGACCAGCGTCTCGCCGCCGTCGTTGGTGACGTCGACGGCGACCATGCGGTTGCCGACGCAGCCGGAAGAGATGAACTGGCACCGCCTCAAGTCTCGCCGCGGCTGTGTCGCCGCGGAGGCGAGACCGAAGAGTGCACCGAGAAGAAAGAGGCAAGAAAGGAGGCGCCGCGGCGCCGCAACCACGCCCTCCGTCCTCCTCCTCCTCCTCCTATCTCCGCCGGCCATAGCTGCGCGGCTCGGCGCCGGCGGACGGCGGGTGGAGGGATCGGAATTAATGTGTGAATTGCTCGTTGCGGGGTGTACTGTGCGTTGTAGGCGTAGAGAAGCAGCGGTTGCCTTGCTCATATATATAGCAGCGGGAAAACGGAGCGGTCCATTAGCGCGTGATTAATTATGTATTTGCTAATTTTTTTTAAAAAATGGATTAATTTGATTTTTTTAAGCAACTTTCGTATAGAATTTTTTTTTAAAAAAAACGCACCGTTTAGCAGTTTGAAAAGCGTGCACACGGAAAAGGTGGGAGATGGGTTGAGAAAAAGGGGTTGCAAACACACCCTAAGGTGGGTTATGAAAGAGCTCATGGGCCCTGACACATCACCACCCCTACTCTCCCGATTTCTTCAACCCATCATTGCCCCTTTTGTGAGTTTCACTCCTTTTTTTCCTTCTCTTCTCTACCAAATTCTAAACATGGCAGTAGTGGTAGAAGCGGCGAGAGCGCTTGTGGTTATGCATAATGGACTCGTCGGGTAGAGATCTTATAGTTGCCACTTATAGTATGTGCTCTCCTGCGGTCATTTCTTCTACTTCAACATTGAACTCTTTCCACTTGTCCAGTCGTGTGGGTGTCGCATGACTGATGGCTCCTCAAGATGAAGCCCCTAATGAATAAGTTATTGAATCCTATTGTATCTTCCCAATGGTGATGGAAGAACATCATGCAGATGGCCAAGGACTAGTAGAACGAGCGTGTGCGACATCCCTCCTGCCGCACACGGCCTCTTCCCTCGCGCAAGCGCGCAGGTGCGCGTCCTCCCTTGAGTAGGGGTATTTTTATCCTAGAAAATATGAACAACACTTCCCGTCATGTTTCTGTTTTAATTTTGTGGTATTTTTGAGAGGGTGAGAGAATCTTGATATTGTTTGATATTGGTGAAAAGTTTGTGTTATATATATGAAATTTTCTCATCACAAAACTATATATTTATCATGTAGTTTAATATAGTTTATCAAAGAACTATAGATGCAAGCTAACAAATCGTAAAGCTACAGATTCAGAATAATTACATAAAAAATACAAATTAAATTTAGTACCAACTTAAACTCTTGAGTGGACTGGTAAGTGCATACAATTTATTGTACCAGAGTCAATAGAAAATTGTATATTGCTCACTTCACTCATGGCACCTTCGTGTCATGCATGATGTATGATGTCAACAGAAGGAATTATTTGAGTTGATATTTTGTAGCGTAATAATGTGACATAATTTGTCGCCTATGAACTGATATCACAATTGTGGTAATCAGTTTATGACTTTACAAGTACGAATTTGCTTAGTTGTATTTACAAGGTAGTAATTGAGAAATATTCTAGAGAGGCCGGAAAGAGGCCAGCAAGGACTAACTGTATTTATAGTCAGAGGACGGTGGCCAAATGGCCAATAAACAATTGTGGTTGGATACGATCAGATCCCAGTTGCATGATACTATGATAGAATTACAACTAGTAAAATACTTTCCCAAAGATGTGTGGTTTTGTGGGTGACTGGGTGAGTTAGTGAGTATGATGGGTTCTCAGGGTCGCATGGTTTGGGAGCTTCATGTCTTCATGGCTTCATGTAGATTGTAGAGTGATTACAAAATAAGGCTGCCAAAAAGTTCAAGGAAAACAAGCTACTTACCTCAGTTTACTCTGGCTAAAATCGAGCTTGGCTTGAGCTCTCCAGACAAACCGAGGTCTAGTCTCGAGAGCCTAGCGAGCTTGAGCTTGGATGGTTAAGGATCCGACTATTCCTTTCTATTCTCCCTCTCCCTCAGACCCTCCCCAACTCTTTTCTTCAAAAACAAAAAAGAATCATGCTCAAGCTAGCTTTCATACAAAGTATAATATTGAAGAATAATCACTAATATTTTAAGCAAAGTTTGACCTTCAATCATACTTTCATAGAATGCTTAATTTATTCTTGAAATAGTGTTATCAAACTTCAATCAAGCCGGCACCAAATTAAATTTACCTTACCTGGTGAGGAGGATTTACCGTATCCCAATAATAAGCCCGGTCCGCACAACAAAAAGTTATTTTTTATTTAAATTTATATTGAACTTCGTGAGGTTTACTCGACTTACTGATGTGGTGTGAAAAATAACTTGGTCAGCGTTTTAGCAAGGTTTCTATAGAATTATTTATCTATAATTTGTTATATTTTTGTCAATCATTTGAGCATATTCTTGTCAATAAGCCGAGCCGAGGTAGGGCGAAAATAACTTTCATTCATAATTGAATAATTTTTATTTTGAAAGAAAAGCCAGATTAATCGGAACAATTTTCAAACCAAGCCACCGAACTAGCTAAACGAGCTTTTTTTCCACCCATGCACATTGGTAGTAATGCCGCTAACCAGTAGTAAGAGGCCAAGACGAAGCCTCACCCAAGCTCAAATGCCAACTTAGCCTCATCTTGTATCAACCTTCGTCATGAAAAGCCCACTTGATCTTGGCTCATTGGTTGTCTTGTTGTTGTATATCTATTGCAACCACATTAGTTATCTAACAATACGAAATATCCTTTTTCTAGATGTTAGGCATTTTGAGTTGAGATTACAATAGTAAATTTGAAAGTAAAATGTTGAATTCAAAATCTCAAATAGGTCACTGATTTAAGTTATTGGTGAGAGTGTTCAAGCGGAAACTTCAAAACTCAACCCAATTGGAACACATGATCTTCACACGATTTTTGCAAAAAGAAATAAAATGAACCATCTAATTTTCCATGTTCCAAACATGACCTAGTTAGAAGTTTAGAACTCTCATCCTCTAGTATGTTATAAACTCGTGTTGGAAGCTTCAGTGTAGAGCCACCCTGATGGACGGTAGACATGACCATTACCAGTCGTCGCAGCCAGGTCCAAGTCTGAGGAAGTACGGTGCACCTGAAGAGCTCAACCTGACTCGTGTTGATCTCCCATAGGGGCGGGCAGCTGCCTCCAGTCTCTGACTTGTTCCACCCTTCCACGTTCCAACTTCCAAGTTGATCGCCCTTGGCAGAAGAAGCAGAGACGACAACCCTCCAGGTAGTCATCAGTCTGTGACTGTCACGCCAAACGGGCAAGCAAAACGGCCCAATCAACCGCCACATGCGCCTCCCCCTTCCAACCTCACCGGCAGCACCAAAATTGGGTCCCTTCGCGCTTCGCCCCACCACTCCCCCGCCTCCCACCGCAACGCCCAAACCTTCGTTTTTTGTTTGTCCCTCTCGCGCGCGGCCCCCGTCTCCCCACCCACCGCACCGCACCGCCTCGCAGCAACCAAGCATCCACCTGCCCGCCTCCCGTTGGCCCGCGCACCCCAATCACGCTACACAATGGCCACCGCATCCCCGTGTGCCGCCCGCCTCAAAACCAACCGCGTCGCGTCCCCCGCGTCAAAACCATGCCCACCCCCCCCGTCCCATTCCTACGTGCTGCGCGCGCCACATATTAATCAGCCGCACACCGTTGCCCGCCTACCACTACTCCCACCACTGATCACACTTGCTACTACTGCTACTACACATGGCGAGGAGAGCGCGGGAAGAGAAGCGGATCAGGTGGAGAGGAAGCTGGTGCTGGGGCGGTACGAGCTCGGGAGGCTGCTGGGGCAGGGCACGTTCGCCAAGGTGTACTACGGCCGCGACCTCCGGTCCGGTGAGAGCGTGGCGATCAAGGTGATCGACAAGGCGCGGCTCCGTCGCACGGAAGGGATGGTGGAGCAGCTGCGGCGCGAGATCTCCATCATGCGGATGGTGCGCCACCCCAACGTGGTGGGGATCCGGGAGGTGCTCGCCAGCCGCGCCCGCGTGTTCGTCGTCATGGAGTACGCCCGCGGCGGGGAGCTGTTCGCCAAGGTGGGCGCGCGGGCGGCTCACCGAGGAGCACGCGAGGAGGTACTTCCAGCAGCTCGCCGCGCGTCGGGTTCTGCCACGGCCGCGGCGTCGCGCACCGGGACCTCAAGCCCGAGAACCTGCTGCTCGACGAGGAGGGGCGGCTCAAGGTCACCGACTTCGGCCTCGCCGCGCTGCCCGAGCAGCTGCGGCAGGACGGCCTCCTCCACACGCAGTGCGGCACCCCGGCGTACGTCGCGCCCGAGGTGCTCCGGAAGCGCGGCTACGACGGCGCCCGCGCCGACCTCTGGTCCTGCGGCGTCGTGCTCTACGTGCTCCTCTGCGGCTTCCTCCCGTTCCAGCACGAGAACTACGCCAAGATGTACCAGAAGATCTTCAAGGCGGAGTACCAGGTGCCGCCGTGGGTGTCCGGCGACGCGCGCCGCCTCATCGCCCGCCTGCTCGTCGTCGACCCGGCCAAGCGCATCTCCATCCCGGAGATCATGCGCACGCCATGGTTCAAGAAGGGCTTCGTGCCGCCCGTCCCCACCTCCCCTGTCTCCCCCAAGAAATGGGAAGAAGACGATGTCCTCCTCGACGGCGGCGACTCCGGCGCCATGTCGCCCCGGACGTGCAACGCGTTCCAGCTCATATCCTCCATGTCCTCCGGGTTCGACCTGTCGGGGATGTTCGAGAGCGAGCAGAAGGCCGCCACGGTGTTCACGTCCCGCGCGCCGGCGGCCACGTCATCCAGAAGCTGGAGGCCGTGGGGCGATCGCGGGTTACAGCGCCACGAGAGGGAAAGGGTGGAAGCTGAGGTTGGAGGCGACGGCGGACGGAGCGAACGGGCGGCTCGCGGTCACCGTCGAGGCGCTCGAGGTGGCCGCCGACGTCGCGGTGGTCGAGTTCGCGCACGACGCCGGCGACGAGCTCGAGTTCAACAAGTTCTGCGCCGTCGACGTGCGGCCGGGCTCGCCGACATTGTCTGGGCGTGGCAGGGCGACGGACCGGCGGCGACCGACGTTGCCGCCGCCGCCGCCGCCGCCGCCGTCGAGTGGCGCGCCGGCGTGATCAGAGCCGTCCGTTCAGCGCGACGTGAATTCTGTAGGATGTGTTAGCTTTAGCTTCTTTGCTCGCGGTTATGTACAGGCCAAATCGAGAGATGTGTAAATACAAAAGTTTTGTTACTTGATCAAATCTAATTTGGGTTAATGATTAGTATAATTGATTATGGCATTTGAAGTTCCTGCACTTTGCCATATGAAAATTCAAAATGGAAAACTCAAAAACATGAATCATGGCGTGTTGATTTCAGGAAAAAAAAAATGCAATCCTTGCTCTCCTTTCCTTCTTTTGAATTCCGTGGAAGTAATCCTTCGGACTCCTGAAAGCTTGATTTAGGTTTGGTGGGCCTGTTGGAATCGAAATGATTTTTTTTCATTTGATTAAGATGTTTCATACATGATGTAAGTCATAAATAAAAGGCATTTTCATTTCCAGGTTCCTAATCATTGTACCTTCTCTTTTGAGGGGAGCCTAATAGCTGTACTTTTGTGTTTATTTCAGCATTGAGAAAAGAACAAACCCCTTTGTGCTCTCAGAAAAATATAGTGTTCAGAAAAGAAAGACTGCTTACAGAAGGAATATCAAATATATATCATAGTACGATTTGCTTTTTTATTTGATTAAGATGTATCATTCATGATGTGAAGTTATAATTAAAAGGCATTTCCATTTCCCGTGTTTCTGATCATTTTAGGTTTTCTTTTTCAAGGGAACCTCATAGCTGTACTTCTGCATTTCCATTTGCCATGTTTCTGATCATTTTGCATTTTCTTTTTGAAGGGGACCTCACAACTGTACTTTTGTACTCCATCCATTTCATATTATAAAATGTTTTGATTTTTTTTAAGTTAAACTTCTTATAATTTGACCAAGATAGCAACATTTTCAATACCAAACAAACATATCATCGAAATATGTTCAATGTTAGATGTAATAAAGCTATATTGTAAGAGTTGTTATGTTTCTCTTGATCAATTTATAGAAGTTTAACTTAGAAAAAATCAAAATGGCTAATAATATAAAACGGAGGGAGTATTATCGTGAGAATGTTCAGAAAAGAAAGGCTGCTTACAAAAGCAGCATCAAATAGATATAATATAATTTAAGTGAATGTTTTGAATATAACAGGCAAACAAAACTACATTTCATAGAAAAAGAATTCAATCCAAACAAGTTCATAATTGCTCTTAAAAAAAGCGCAGAAAAGCCGGAGGGGGACAGCCCTTTAGTAGTAGCTTAGGTCACTCATAATGCAATTGATTCCCTCTTAATAATTTCTAACCAAAAAATGTTTGCTTAAGCGAGGGCATCTGTCCACCTTTTTTTTTATTTTAAAGAAAAGCAATTTGCAGATAACCTGCTCATTAGCACTTTGTGATTGACAATCTCATCCTCACTTTACATAACCTCTCTTGAACTTGACAGTACTAATTGAAAAATGTAACCAAGAAAAACACAAGTCAGAGTACACATACGTGTTACATCGGAATTCAGGATTAATTACGCTTTAACCTCTACAAATCAACGACTTTGTTTGATGTGCATATCCTGTTTCAGAATTAGTTCGTCGAGTCACCGTGTGACCACTAGAGCCGTCAAGAAACACCACCACGCGCACGATGGAGACGTCGAGAGCAGAGACATTTCTTGGCTTCAACCATTGGAAAACCGACCCGAATCCATCATATATTGCGTGCACTGGTTAATGGTCCTAAATTTTCAGAAAATTTCACCAAGCTAGAGTTCTGCCAACTTCTGAAGAAATAGACAGGCAGTTGTATGCCAGTCTAAAATTTAGACCCAATAAACCACGGAGTGAACAATTACCCAACTTACCGAAAAAACTTAAAACAGATAAGCTTCTCTTCTCACCCAATGTACGTGTTATGCATGCGTGCGCTGTTTCAGTTCCTGAAATTTCGATTCTTCCGTGTCATTTTCCTTGCTTGTTGTGAGTAGGATAGTGATCGCACTGCACTAAGTTTCCAGCTAAGCATCGTACTCTAGGGCGTTATTAGTCGCTGAAAGTCTCCATTTCTCCAGTTTGGATAAGTGCTAAGCTTAATCCATCTTCAGGCTGCAGGGTTCTGATTGGCCAAAGCCAGAGAGCATGCCACATGCCGTGCAATCTTGGCGTTCTTTAGCTGAAGACATGCATGTGCGACGCTTGGATTCTTCCTATTAAATTGTATTGCGCACGTAAGAGTCCAGTAATTGCGTACTGCAGCTACCGGTAATACTGACGAGAGAGAACTAAAAATGTCAGAAGCTGTGCACAACACTGATTACATTTGGGCTACAAATTAATCGAAGCAGCAGCAGGTTGGCAAATCTTGTAGGAGAGAAACTGTGAGTGTGTCTCAAG
Source organism: Oryza longistaminata (assembly GCA_009805545.1). NCBI lineage: Eukaryota > Viridiplantae > Streptophyta > Magnoliopsida > Poales > Poaceae > Oryza > Oryza longistaminata. The sequence goes on along the minus strand of CM020185.1, from coordinate 10,388,658 downwards.
TTCATGTCTCCCTTTCAGATGGAGAGAGCTGCCTAAACCAGCTCCTAATGCAGTGCTTTAACACTTAACAGTTACTCTCATGCCTGAATGGCCGTTACTGCGATTAC